>JAJMEV010000011.1:0-330342 GCA_030574355.1 Kurtzmaniella natalensis | reverse complement strand
TTGATCACCCTCATGGTGGTGGTAACCATCAACATATTGGTAAGGCTTCTACTATCTCTAGAGGTGCCGTCCCAGGTCAAAAGGCTGGTTTGATTGCCGCCAGAAGAACTGGTTTGTTACGTGGTACCCAAAAGACTCTGGACTAAATTATTTACCACTAAAAAAGGTTTAATCATATTATGTAGTAAATATTTTTTGAAGGAGGGATTCGTTAATATAAATTGAAACAGAATAAAACTTGTAATATTAATTGTAGATTTACGACTGTGGGGAGGGGCATTTCAAAAATATTATAATATTATTATTCACACAAAGCTATTCTATATTTTGATTTTTTTATAATTTTTTCATGAAATCGAATTTCATTTTATTTTCTGGTTTATCTCTATAACTTTTTTGCAATTGATTAGCTAAAAGTCAAATCTTTTTATTATAGATCTACTCCTTCAACCGATCTATCTTGGGAAATCACCTCAATTGTATTTTTACTAGCTTGAGAGATCGCCCGTTTAGTATCATCTGTTTTATTTTTAATATAAGATTGAACCTTATACCTTTTATTTGCACCTTGCTTAACATCTTCAACTTTATCTAAATATGCACATCTTAAAGGTAAATAACGATTGTGAAACTTCTTACCTTTTACAGATTCAATAAGTTTTTGGAGACCATTTTCTTCATTTAAGCCTTGGAAAGTTACTAATGCACATCTTGTTTTTGAATTATACGTAATGGAACGTGTTCTTCTTTCAGTTAAAACATGTTGGAATAAATAAACCTCAGAAATAGTGTATTCATCAAAATATTTATTTAAATCTTCAAATGAAGCTTTATATGGTATTCTTGGAATAAATAATGTGTTTTTAGATTCAATATGCTGAGATGGATGTGATAAAATTACTGAAGGTGGTGGAGATGCAGACATATCTGCAACACTTACTTTTGTCGAAGGCGGAACACTCTTTGATTTGTTATCCTCACCTTTAGAAGATTTGAAATCTCTTCTAGGTTGGTAAGAATAATATCTTTTGATTACTAATTGACGATCTTGGAACTTGATATCTTCAAGGTCTACTAAAGCCCTAGTCATATCACTTGAAGTTTTAAACTCAACATAGGCATGACCTAAATGTTTACTTCTCATTGAACCAAATACTCTAACTGTAAATGTTGGAATAAAGACTGAAATGCTGTTAACAGTTAATATTTAGAGTATAATAAAATAAAAAATAGAGTTGAACGTGAATACATACGGATTATAATCTTTCAAGAAAGTTTGAAATTCTTCATCAGAAGTATTAAATGGTAAGTTTTTAATGTAGAGTTTGGTATCACTAGGACCAGGATACTTTTTTTTGGGAAAGTTGCTGTTTTCATCGGTGTTCTCTGGACTGGTTAAAGGACTCAGAGATTGGACATCACCACTTAAACCTCCTCTTTCTTCAACTTCTTCATCTTCGTCATCGTCAATATCGTCAACATCGTCAACATCGTCAACATCGTCAACATCAATTTTAACCTGTTTAACATCTTCAGCTTTACTATCGGCTTGGATTGGTTCCACAGGATTTGTTTCTGTTGCTGTTGCTGAAATGGCTTCTTCTTGTAATTCTGATACCTTGTCAACTACTTCAGAGGAAGCAGTGACTGTTGGTTCTATACTAATTATTTCTGACATATTATATTACAAACAGAATATCTTTACTTTTCTTCCTATCTAGAATATCTTTGCAGGAGTTCTATAAATTAAATGCTTGTTTATGTTTACAATTCTACAAAAAAAAAAGGGGGGGCGACCCTTATGTCCCAAAAGATGTATTTGCTGCAAAAATTATGCAACCCACCTGTTTCTGCAAAAGGAATTCCCCGAATTGGGTTCGCGAGGGAAAATTTTACAGCAAAAAAAGGATAAATGAAAAAGGGAAAAAATGGCTGTAAAATGGCTGTAAAAATTTGAAAACAATAAAAGCCGAATCTTCAAATTCTATATAAATTTATTTTATAAGTAATAAAGAATAGAAGATAAAAACGTTTAGGTAACCATTATTAAGAATTTTATACGTAAATAGTATTCTACATTATTCTATTGAAGCTTAATATTATACCGTTAGACTAAATAATTAAATATCATGTTATCTATTTAGCAGCACGAGCAGCAGCCAAAGTCTTAGCAGTACCGTGTAAAGCGTATCTGTGGTTACGACGGAACTTAGCGTCGACACCCTTCAAGGATGGGTACTTTTGGGTCTTTGGCTTCTTAATACCGTTCTTGTGGGCCTTTTTGGTTTGGTTATGGGCGGTGTGGTTCTTAGACTTAGCCATTCTAAAAATGTTAGTACAACTATATTTATATATAATAAAAAAGAAGAAGAAAAAAGTGAAAGAAAGAATGCTGATTTATGTGAATAATATCACGTCGATATACATAAATCAATCCAAGTGAAAAAAAAATATCTTATATCATTTATGTGTGGGTGTGGATGTGGAAACAAAATATTATTGGATTCATTGGAGGAAGTAGCGAGAATTTTGAAGGGGACATTCATAAATACAACAAGCATATGATAATTAAAAGATACATATTTACCAACCTTTATTTGGCTACTGGAAGTAAATAAGTGATTGACCTTAACATAAATCATCACTTTTATCCATCAACCAATATCCTAACAAGTATCGATAGTTACGACTTTAAATTCAAAGCTGTTTTCTTCTGTTTGAAATAACCATCATCATTTAAGTGACTATTCAAAATTTCGTTGCTTCGTTCAACTATTTTCTGTCATCTTCCGTTTGAAAATTTTTAATGGGTATGGAGTAGTTGGACATGCAAAACTTCTAGGGGGTAAGTTCTTTCCGTTTGAAACATCTATACAACAACCTATCTAATTCAGAATCATCCACATATTAATTATAAGTTCATTCCTTGGTCTCTTTCATTCAATATTTCAGTACATACTTGTATGAAGACTTTGTTACGATTAGTTAAAAATGTGATGAAGTGGTTTTTCGGGTTGGATAGTGAGCACCAGTATCCTGCACATTTGTGGTAGTGTTTAAAATATTTTTCTAACGCTCTTCACGTGATGCTGAGGGCACAGCCCTAGTTCTTGCTTATACGTAGGAAAACAGTTGCCTAACGTCTAGCCATAGACTGGGACCAAAGGTACACATAGGGTTGTAACACGGTTTATATATGCATTCAATGTACCTTCAGAGAGACTCTGTTGAAGAATATTAGATCAAACATCTACAGCAAATGTACTGTAATACAGTACATTCGTTCTTTTCATTATGAAACTCTCTTAATTTCTACTTTTTACAATAAACAGATTACAAAATAAATTATTCCAAATTCCTATTATTATGATACAAAAAGAGAGCGATTATTCAAGCTTCAACTTTTGGAGCAACATCCAAAGCCTTAGCCTTCTTGGCGGTCTTAGCTTGGGACTTAGCACCCATGATACCACCACCCCAGTGTCTTCTAGAGTCTTCGTACTTTTCAACAAAGTTAGCGTTAATGGTAGAAACTAATTTAGCTAATTCAGCTTCATCTTCAGAAGCAACTTCAGTTAAAGCAGCAACTGCAGAAGTCTTTTGATGAACTAAAGTACCTAATCTAGCCTTACCCTTAACAACAGCGTAAGGAACACCCATCTTTCTACAAAGAGCTGGTAAGAAAACAACCAATTCAATTGGGTCAACATCGTTAGCAATTAAAACCAATTTGGCCTTCTTGTTTTCAATAAGAGAGACAACGTGGTTTAAACCGTATTTGACAACAACTGGCTTTGGAGAAACATCTTGAGCTTTCTTACCTTCAGCAATTGCAGCGGCTTCCTTAGTTAATCTTTCCTTCTTTTCAGAGGAAGTTTCTGGTCTATATTTGTTGAATAATTTGAAAGTTTGAGCAGCAGTATTTCTGTCCAAAGTGTTTTGGAATTGAGAAATAGCTGGAGGAACCTTCAATCTTAAAGACAAAATCTTTCTTTGTCTTTGTAATCTGACGTATTCTGGCCATTTGACAAATCTGGACAAGTTTCTCTTTGGTTGAACATCTTGACCAAGACCAAAGTTCTTTGGAGTAGCAATGGTCAATGGGTTCTTAGAAGAGGTAGACTTGGCAGACTTGGCAGATAAAGGAGCTTTAGCAACTTTCTTGGCAGGCTGTGTCATTGAGTTAGTTTTTGTTCCAAAAGGGAGTTCTCGATTGTTTTAATAATCTCAACGAACTGATCCAAATAAAATAAACAACTCTACAGTATCAAAGATACTCAGCCTGTGCAACAAGTCATGTGTATGCACATTCTAAAGAAGCTTCATAAGAATTTAGAAAATCAACTAATAAAAAAGTATCCTCCCCAATATCTTAATCTAGCTTCTCCTACACTAAAAATTAGGAACGTTCCAATTTTTTAGAACAAAAGGCATGCCATTTCTTGTGCACAACAAAGATCTGAAGGCACTGGAGAAGGCTTATGCGGATTAGCTCATCTGAAAGTGAAGTTTAAACATACCATTTTTAAAGAGTTAGAGATTAATGAAGAAGAAGAGAAGAAAAAAAAATTTTCACCATGAAAAACTTTTTAATTGAATTGATCGTTGAGGTTATATGCAGGTTTTTCTAAAGGTAGGGCTTAAGGGAACACTGAATATGAGAAGTCTTGTACAGTCAGTGAGTGAAGAGGGTAGATATGGGATATTTAAGATGATGATGGTAATGAACAAGACAAGTCATGTATTAAGAGTACCCTTTTCTGATTTTTTTGCTTTTTTGGTTCTATTGGTTCTATTGGTTCTCTTCTCTTATGTAGAACAGATGTTTACGGGTCTAAATTTACTAGGAGTAGTTGCCCTAGCCTTGCATGGCTAGAATTCTTCTTATTGGTACTTGTAAAGAATTATCTCGAGTTTACAATTTTCGCAGCAAATATAAGAAATCAAATAAAATATCGAGATTGGAAAGGGTGCAGAAAAGAGCGGAATTATAAAAGTGCTCCAATGGACAATAGAAGAAAAAGAAAGAGCAAGAGTAAAAACAGAACGGGAACAAAGAATGGAAAAATACAAACCAGTTGTAGAGACAAATATTTCAATATACTAAACAATCATATTCTATAATTCCTTCCAACGTTTCTATTCATAAGCCCATCAATTGGCTTGGCTCTTCTCTATTTTAGTCCGCATTGTTTGCCTTATTTAATGATTCCCCTCCTTATCTTATCGAATTTTTCCGCTAACGTATACAACGCCCTGGAAGGACTGCAGATACCCACTAAAAAATCCCAACATCGCCTTATAATATACCAGCTGATTAAACTTTAGAAAGGAAACTAAATCTAATTGCAATTAATTATGGGATTTTCTCTTGTTTTTCAAGCTTTGACCACCCCTGAGACTGCTCCTTGGAGAAAGTCTGTCTCTGGAGTCTTAGGATCCACTTCGTATGTATACATCTGAGTAATACCGGAGAGGAGAATTCGTTTCCATTACAAGGCGTTGGCGCTGGCGTTTGAGTTTACGTTTGCATTGCTAATACTTTCAAATGTGTAAATGAGTTTTCTAAATCAAACTGATTGGTTTTTTTTCGTTTTACTAACCTTTCCTTTTCAGCCTTGCCTGTTGGATTGTACTTCTTTTACCACAACTTATCGAACAATGGAGATTGAAATCTGCTGATGGTATTGCCATTGGTTTTATTGCCATTTGGTTTTTAGGTGATGTTTTCAATTTGATTGGTGCTTTATGGGCAGGTTTATTACCAGAAGTTGTCTTTTTAGCAATCTGGTTTTGTTTTGCCGATTTCTTGATGATTTCTTCATACGTTTACTACACAAGAATCTTTCCAAAACGTCGTCATCATAAAAGATCTTCTGCTTCTAACGAACATCGTCCTTTAATTAATAGAAGAAGATCTTCCACTTTAACTGATATTGCTTTAGAACCTGAAGAACATAGTGTTTTCATTAAGTTCATCTTACCAATTTTATTTGTATGCTTTGCTGGTATCTGTGGTTATTTCTTTTCTTCCACTTCTAGTGACACTGGTAGTGATAGTAATGATACTAAGCAACCAGATTCAAAGATTGACCTTGCTCCTCAAATTGTTGGTTATATCTCTGCTTTCTTATACTTGGGTGCTCGTATCCCTCAAATCATTCAAAACCATAAGAGAAAATCAGTTGAAGGGTTATCACTTTTATTCTTCCTTTTTTCAACTTTTGGTAACGTCACTTATGCTGGTCAAATTTTATTCTACCGTAGTGACAAGCAATATATCTTATTAAACCTTAGTTGGTTATTAGGTTCTATTGGTACTATTTTCGAAGATCTGATTATCTTCTTGCAATTTTACATCTACAGTGGTCACCATGATGCTTTAGAAGCGGCTTAACGTAACTGAGTGTTTGATTGATTACATGAAACATATTATTATACAACCCATCTTATAAGAATATAGAATAAAGAAGAGAAATCAAGTGTTGAATACATATTTGTATTATATTTTCATGTTGTCACTTTTAAATTAAATATAAACTATTTCATAAAACAATTGTAAGCTACGCTACATCCAATAATTTATATATTTGTTTTCTTAATATTTCTTATACTCTATACATTTGAAAACGTTTAGGGTACCACTTGTAATGATTTGCTCATTATATATCTATTAATTATGACAAAAAGGATAATTAGTTGTTGACTCATCATGGAAGGACACACCTTCTCCTTCTCCTTCTCCTTACTTTTTCCTTTTAATTAAACTTTAGTTGTTAAAAAACATTTTCTTTTTTTTTGGTGTTTTTACTTTCTTTATCATTGGTTGTTTTCTCCTTGCAACCTTTGTCCTTCTATTTATTGTGTTTAACCCAGTTAATTATCATCTATTCTTTCTTTTGTTTGGAATCACCTGGATTGAAATCAGCCAACTTGACATCTTGATTAGTGGAATCAATGTCAAATCTATCAGCATCAAGCCAATCAACTTCAATTTTCCTTATCTTTGTCATATCAGTGTTTTTCAAGAAGTCATCTCTTTCTTTATGCCATTCACCTGAGACATCTTCAAATGCTTCACCCCATACTTTATCATAGACTTTTCTAATCTTTGCTTCTTCCTTTTGTCTAACTTCTTCTAAAGCCATCCATTCCATATGTTTAATATCATCAGAAGAAGGTTCATAGATATGCCAAATGACATAATGAGGTAACCCAACTACTGAGTATCCCATTCTTTTACTTAATTTACCAAATGCTTCAGTTTCTGCATGTTTTTCAAACAGGAAAGCAGGGAAATGAGAACCAGAACGGAACACTTTAGCCTTAGTCAAAATAGAAACACCTCCAATACCATCTAATTCCATTTCAACTTCTGGATCACCATAAGGATCTCTTAAATATGCTAAATGAGGTCTCCAAGTTTGATATTCAACGTAACCTTCAACGATACAAGCATCTTCATCTAATGTGGTAGCCAATTGAAGACCACCATCGGATTCTTGCCATGAATTTAAATCATAAGGTTGTTGATTACCTAACCAATCTGGTAAAGGTCTCCAAACATTTGGAACAATAACATCTTTACCATGATGCATTAAATCTTCTAAAATAGTTCTTGGAACAGTTTCAACATCAGCATCTCTCCAATATACAAATGAATGATAAGGTTTAATGGCCACTGACCATAACCAATTACGAGCTCTAGCCATAAGTTTACGACGTGGACCTTGAGCTGCAAAACCATGTCTATCAGAGAAACCTTGACCAATGACTTGACCAAAATCTTTTTCAAAAATTTCAATTTCACCGAAATGCATCTTAGGATCAATATCGTTTTGAATTTTAATTAAATGCGCCTTTAATGAACCCATAGTATCATCAGAAGAATCAGAGACAAGAAAGGCTAAATCAACAAGATTATGAGGATAACTAATATTTCTCATATGACTAAAGAACATTGGTAAATGGGCTTCAGCATCTCTCAATGGGACACAGAATAAGACTCTTTCTTCTCTTTGCCATCCATCAACGGAACCATCGTAATTTTGCAAATCAAAATATGATACACCAGGGGTGGAATTGAAGTTTGGCGCGTATGTTGTATTAAGGGATCCAGTTAAAAATAACCTTAAAAAGAAAAGGGCCACTATACCTAATAGCACTAACGGGCCCTTATTTTTGATGGTCAGACGTAAATCTGAGGAACTAGGATGTTAGTAAAAAGACAAAAGATAAAAAATAAAGTAATAGAGGAATGTGATCAGAAATAGGATCGGGATCAAGATCACTACTGCCACGGAGTAAACAAAATGGAATCAGAATTTTTGATAATAATTTCATCATATTTCGACTATAAATTTCGATGGATTGATACAGTTTTGGGGGAACGGATCATCCTACCAAAACAATGATACCAACATGTAAAAACTATCACATCTTCCAATGGTGAACGCCAAAACAAGAAAAAATAACAAACATAACAAAAATAACAAAAATAACGAAAATAGCGAAAATAACAAAAATATCGGTGTTCATTCTGCCAACCAGTGGGGGAGGGGGCGGTGGAAGGGTATTCACAGTCTCTCTAATCACACAAAATATCGTTACACATACCTCTTTTCAGGGCTACCCATTGTAACTTGGTCACAAGGATCAATAAAGACGGACACAACAAGTGGATGATAAGCGTTGAATGGAAAGTAATAAAAAGAGGATATTTTTTGATAGGTGGATGGGTCTGTGTACAGGAGCAGCGAGTTTTTATAGGGAAAAATTGAATAACTGGCGAAGGGAACGCGACTTGTCAGAAAAGAAGCAGCGAAAGGAAGCAGCGAGGAAAGGGAGAAGGCTGAAACAGGATACGAAGGAGAGATTAAGGTGACACATGAGCATCAATAAAAGAAGAATAAAAGAAGAATGAACGAATAATAAACGAATAATAATAAATAAAGTATTAAAGAAGTATAAATGAAGTATAAATGAAGTATTAAAGAAGTATAAATGAAGTATAAATGAAGAATAAACGACTAGAATAAACGACTAGAATTGGCATCTTGGGCTCTGTGAATGGGTGGATGTAGATCTGGTGAGTTTCTGAGGCTGTGTGAAAAATTTGGTGTATAAAGTGAAATCAGTGAAAAGTGATAAGTAGTCAAAGTAGTGAGGAAACAGGAAACACATGGAAGGAACACAAGAGAAGCTAGACACGTCTAGAGAGAGAAGCAGCTATAAGTAAATTTGCAAAGAAGAGCAGAGAGCACTTATTCAAAGAGCAAGTGTTCATATATGGGAAAGCTATCACTAACGTATGTATATGTGTGTATACATAAATATGGGTAAGATACGCTAAGAGTTTATTATAGTTTTTTTATAGTTTAAACAATCTAAACTAGTGCGTTGCGGAAAAAAGAACTAAGCACAAGTTGGTGGTACTGTTAGGGTAGACTAGCCCAAAGAGATGGACCCGAATCGTGTAATGGATAATCAACAAATAGTCAACGAATAAGGAGCAGAAGCAGAAGCAGAACAGAAGTAGAGCAGAAAAGGAGCGTTCCAGAACAGTATGTACATGCAATGCGTGTATCTTGTACCATGCTAATTGGCCATACTTCTTCTATTGTAGTAAATGTGTACAATTGAGAAGGTGTGGTGATATGCACTGCACCGTTTGAGTTTGAGCGCGCGGCAAGAGGGTGGTCGGAATTTAAACAAAGAGTGCTTGGAAGACGAGACAGACCGTAGAGCAACAGAGCACGACAGACAATCTCTCGTGTAAGAGTGTTCTAAGCTATCCAAGGGTTATAGATAGATGGTATCAAAAATATTATACTAATTGTACTCTGCGATTATTCTAATTTATCTCAAGCTTATCTGAGGTATCCATGTAATAAAACAAGATCCTAAGCACCAGCCAGATGCTACACATCTACACAGCAGTGCTTAAGAATATATCTATATAGTTTTGAGATCTCAGGAAGATCTCAGGAAGATCTTAGGCTCTCGAAGTTCTCCCAGCACTCACAGCTCGCACAGCTTTCAGCAGTGCTTCCGCCGTTCTCTCCCGCTGCTCATCTCTCTCCCCCATCTCTCCCCCGTTTCTCCCATGTTTTCATTTCGCAGATCAAATCAAAACAAAACGCGAGAAATTCTTAGGTTTCTTAGAGAGGCAATTGTTTAGATTAATTTCTGGATCATTTGAAGCTTTTTAGAAGACATCAAATGAAGGTGGAAGAGCTTATCATTGACGGATTCAAGTCATATGCGACTCGTACCGTCATTTCAAGCTGGGATCCACAGTTTAATGCAATCACCGGATTAAATGGTTCTGGGAAATCGAATATCTTGGATGCCATATGTTTTGTCCTTGGTATTGCTTCTATGACTACTGTTAGAGCACAAAATTTACAAGATTTAATCTATAAAAGAGGTCAAGCTGGGGTAACTAAGGCTAGCGTTACTATTGTATTTGATAATAATGAAGCTCTGAAATCTCCTATTGGATTTGAAACTTTCCCTAAAATTAGTGTCACAAGACAAATCATCCTTGGTGGGAATTCTAAATATTTAATTAATGGTCATAAAGCTCAACAACAAACAGTATTAAATTTATTTCAAAGTGTTCAATTAAATATTAACAATCCTAATTTTTTAATTATGCAAGGTAAAATTACAAAAGTTTTAAATATGAAACCTTCAGAAATCTTATCCCTTATCGAAGAAGCAGCTGGTACTCGTACCTTCGAAGAAAGGAAAGAAAAAGCTCAACGTACTATGGCTAAAAAGGATCATAAATTAATTGAAATTAGAAATTTATTAAGAGAAGAAATTGATCCTAAATTAGAAAAATTAAGAAATGAGAAAAGAACTTATTTGGAATATCAACAAACTCAAATTGATTTGGAACGGTTATCAAGAGTCCTTGGTGCTCATGATTATTTAAAAATATCTCAAAAATTTGATTCAAACTCCCAAGAATTAAATACTAAACAATCAGAGTTATCTTCAAGTAACTTATTAATTACAACTTTAACTGATGAAATTGAAAATTTATCTCAAGATTTACAAGTGATTCGTAAGAAAAAGGAAGCTGATTTACAACAAGGTAGCAAACTTAAAGATATGGAAGCCTTGGAATCGTCTCTCAGTGAAGAACTTACCAGATTAAATACCCTGAAAGATATTAAACAGGAAAATTTAACCGGGGAACAGAAACGGTTGGAAAACTTGATACAAAGTATAGCTAACGCTAAACATTCAATCTTGGATCAATCCAAGTCTTTCACTGATTATGAACAACTGTATACGGAAAGGAAATCAGAATTAAACGATTTAAAAGATTCATACGCTCAAAAGGAAGAATTGCTTTCAACTTTATCTACCGGTGTGTCTCTGAAGGGGAGCACTGATGGAGGATATTCATCTCAATTGAAAGAAGCAAAGTCTAAACTTAATGATGCACAAGTTTTCATAAAAGAAGCTAATATTAAAATATCTCATTTAAAACAGCAAGTGAAAATAGATAAACCTGAATTGGATTTAGCTCAAACGGAATTAAATAAATTTGAAATGGAAAAGCAAAGAATTGCCCAACAAATCACTCAGAAAGAACAAGAATTATTTGATCAAGGTGTCGATACAAATAGATTACCAAATCTTCGAAACCAAGAACAAGATCTCCTTCAACAATTAAAGAATTATAATTATCAAATGGAATCCTTAGGAAGAGAAATTAGTGGGTTGGATTTCAATTATACGAAACCACATCAAAACTTTGATTCAAGATCTGTGAAGGGGGTAGCTGCTCGATTATTCACTTTACTTGAAGAACATACTGATAAGGCTTTGGCTTTACAAGTATGTGCTGGTGGTAGACTTTTCAATATCGTCGTTGATACTTCAGACACAGCTACTCAATTACTTGAACATGGTAGATTGACTAAAAGAGTAACCATTATCCCCTTAGATAAGATTTCCGCTAGATCAATGGATGAAAGAGCTGTCGTTGCTGCCAAAAATTTACGTCCAGGGAAAGTAGACTTGGCATTAAATTTAATTGGATATGATCAAGAATTAACCACAGCAATGACATATATTTTCGGTAATACTTTGATTTGCCAAGATCCAGATTCTGCTAAAGCCGTCACTTTTGATCCAAGTATAAGAGCCAGATCAATCACTGTTGAAGGTGATGTATATGACCCTGAAGGTAACTTGTCTGGTGGATCCAGGAGTAACAATAAACTGATCTTATTAGTGACACAAAAATATAATACTTTAAATAATGCAAAGAGCCAATTGGAAAAAGAACTTTCGATAGTTAGAAAGCAATTGGCAGAAGCTGAAAGATTAAATGAAGCAACAAATTCTTTACAAAAAGAATTGAATATGTGTCGTCATGAATTGGGATTATTACACAGAAAGCTTTCAAACAGTTCAGCCGCCGATATGAAGAAAAGATATGATCAAAATTTAGCTGATATGGAATCTCTTAAGCAAGAAATTCAGACCAGAACTCAAGAATCAAATCAAATATCCAAAGAAATTGGAGCAATTGAGAAAGATATTCAAGAATTCTCCACTGATAAGGATTCCAAATTAAAGCAAATTGATAAAGAAGTGAAAAAACTTGCCAAAGTAGTTAAGGATAAAGAAAGAGAGATTGCCAATGCATTTGAAAAATATCAATCTGCTCAAATGGAACAAGAACAACAAGAAAGTGAATTGAAAAACTTGGAACAAGATGAAATCAATTTGAAACATTCCATTGAAGATCTTAACGAAGAAATTATAAATATTAGTTCAAATATCAATGAAGTTACTTCCAAATTAGAAATAGCCAGAAGTAAATTAGAAGATGTAAGAGCTACATTTATTGGATTAAACGAAGAACTTCAAGAATTAACATCAATATTAGAATTGAAAACACAAAATTTGAGTGATACCAAATTAATTATTCAAAAATTGAATCATGAAATTGAAAAACTCAGTTCAATTGATCAAAATCTTAAATCTCATTTGGATAAAATTGTGAGTGAACAAGACTGGGTTCTTGATACTAATGTATTACATGGTATTATCCAACAATATCCTAACGTAAATATTGAAGAAATTAGAAGTCAAGTGAATATATTGAAAGAGAGATTCCAAGGAATGAGAAGGAAAGTTAATACAAATATTATGAATATGATTGATAATGTGGAGAAGAAAGAAGGATCATTGGTTACAATGATTAGAACCATTGAAAAGGATAAAGCTAAAATTGAAAATACGGTTGAAAAACTTAATGGGTATAAAAGAAGTACTTTAGAAGTAACCTATAAAAAAGTTAGTGTTGATTTTGGTAATATTTTCGCTGATTTACTTCCTGGATCATTTGCTAAATTGGTCCCAGTTGACGAGGAAGATGTTACTAAAGGTCTTGAAGTTAAGGTTAAATTAGGACCAGTTTGGAAAGATTCATTGGTTGAACTTTCAGGTGGTCAAAGATCTTTAATCGCCCTTTCATTAATTCTTGCCTTACTTCAATTCAAGCCTGCTCCAATGTATATTCTCGATGAAGTTGATGCTGCATTGGATCTTTCCCATACTCAAAATATTGGTCATCTTATTAAGACCAGATTTAAAGGTTCTCAATTTATCGTGGTTTCATTGAAAGAAGGGATGTTTACCAATGCCAACAGGGTGTTCCGTACGAGATTCCAGAACGGTACCTCTATTGTGTCAGTTATGTAAAATAGAAACAATAATAAAATAATTAAACAATAAAACCAAAATAATGTAATTTAAATGTAGTCTCTCCTTCGTTAGCCGCTTGCAGCCACCTCAAGAGCTTTTGCAACAGAATTTGCAACAAAAATTGTGTACACACCACAGCGTATTTTTTTGCAGCGATTTTTTTGCAGCGATTTAAAAATAATAAATTAAGCAGCACACAAATTACAAAGGATAAGATGCTTCGAAGATGGAATGTACCTGGATGGCGAAGGTTTCGATCGAACTTTAGTGGATCACGGCAGTATGAATACCAACCGAAGTTTAGTCAAGGGAGACCTTTAGCAGGAGAGAAAAAGTTTGGTGGGAAAGTCGACATACAAGACGTCTTGAAGATGTCGAAGGCATCTAGTAAAGGTGATAACAGCAAGATGATGTCCAAGATTAAGAAAGACTCTTTCAAGAGACTTGATAAACGGATTAAGAATACGAATTTACAATGGATAGAAGGATTCATGGGCCAAAATGATATTGTTGAAGCAGTTGATTCCGAAGAAGCAGCTTTGACAATGACTTCAGTAAAAGAACAGTTCGAAAAGGCATTTAGCAGCTCAGAAATAACAAGAAACACAGCCAATCTTCCTATCGCCTTAGGAGATCTTGTTTGTTTAGGAGAAGATACTTCTATTTTGTATATTGTCGCCAAAGTACCTTCTAAATTAGGATCAAATTTCTATGGATTTGTGAATTATTTGGGGGAAATCCAGTTTGGCGGTAAAGAAAGAATCAGATATAGATTTCCTAGAATAATCCCAGATAATTTAAGTGTAGTATTGGACCATTTGATTATGGAAGAACCAAAATATAAATCTATAGCCCCCATGGGGATTCCAAATCCGGATTTTGAAAAACAAAGTAAGGCAATGAAACATAAGTCGAACGAAAATATAAATAATAATGAATTGGGAAAGAACTCCCAAAAATTGAATATTTTAGACACAGAAGACGAAATAGAACCACTAGGAGTCTCCGATACGGAAGATTTCACCTTAGCAAATGCAACTTCTCAACTTCTTACAGATTCAAATATTGCAACATATGTTGTTACTCAAAATGCAAGAGACCTCTTCTCTGAACCTTTAGTAAATTTGACTTTGGAAACTAGTAAAATCATCCCTCAGTTGTCCAAGAAACTTGAATTTGTTCATAAGCTTTTACAATTCGATTCAAATGGTAACCCAGTGATATCTCCTTACTCTATATCGTTATTTGAATTAATGAGATATGCTTCAGATTTAACTGAGCATGATTTCGATTCTACATTATCTTATACTAATGAAGAATTACAGGTATTGAAGGGGAAACTATTAAACGATAAACCTATTTCAATACTTGGTCAGCATTTGGAATCGGTACAAGAAATCGATTCTGTATCTGTCTCATTTCTTTTAGCTACTTTAACCATTCTTAGACAACAAACTGCTTATTGGAGTTACAACGGTCGCCCTGGTTATTTGCCAACAAAAGTAACAATAATTCCATTTCGATTGACCAGGGAAAGGGAACAAGTCTTAGAGAAATTACATAACAATACTTGGAAAGAAGAATGCTTGGAATATATCATTTGCTTCAGTAGTTCATCAAAGTCCAATAAGCCAGAATTATACGACAACTTTATCACTTTGCTTAAGGATTACGTTGCTGGGAATATAGAAAACGATGGAAAGGCAGAAACTAGAATTGTTTCATTTCTTCGACTCGTCATTCAAGCCTGCAAAGAGAATGCCGTTCCTTGTTTCTCTTCTGGTGCCCCAGAACCATCATTCGAATATTCAAAGCAAAGATGTTATGAATTATTACAGATGCTTGGTGAAACAAGTGCAAACGGTTCAACGATTTGGGAAAACCCAATAAAGTGGTCTTATCTTTTGGATTACCCCGACAGCAGAGAATTAATTTCTCTGAAAAGCAAGAAATCCAATTTGATGGAGAATTATTACAAACACATCGACATGACTGAAGCAAGTATTTTTGAATCCAATCCAAGTAAAGTATCTTCTTTGACCGACAAATTGGAAAATGTAGATTTGGATGACGATTTAGGAAATACCTTGCCATTCACTGACGATTTTTATGCAGAAGACCAATTTGATTTCATTCGTAAGGATTTCACAAATGTACCTATCTTTTGCATTGATTCAGCTTCAGCACATGAGATTGATGATGGTATATCTGTAGTAGAAACGCAAGATGGGTCATACGAAATATCTATTCATATTGCTAACCCAACTTCTTACATTAAACCTAAAGCTACTTTATCTAGTATTGCTTATCAAAAAGGTACTACGACATATTTACCAGAAGGTCCAAACATGCTTTTCCCCAAAATTGTTTCTAATGAAGCAGGACTTGGCGAGCCAAGATTGACTAGGACTTTTGCAATACAATACCAATTGAATAAATCTAATATAAAGACTTGGCTCGAAAGAAGAGACAAAGCATTGGAGAGAGGATTTATTAACGACGAAGACAAATCGCTTCTTCAAAAAATTCAAAATGATATTGAAAATACCAATAATATCGTATTAGGGAATGCTAAGTTGTTCCCTAAAGGTTATACATATGCGCATGTTAACGAAGTTTTAGAAAACAAAGATTTGCAAAACCAATATAAAAAGGGAAAAATTAACGAAACCAATGAAGGTAAATTGTTTGCATTGAGTGACATAAGTACAGTTTTACAAGATTTAAGAATATTTAATGGTGATGCGATTGCATTCGACAGAGACAACTCACCAATTGTTAATATATCTAAAATTTCAAGCACAAGCTGCAAAACACCTGAATTTGACGAAAAATCTGCTAAATATTCTTTACCAATTGGAAATGAATTACAAACTATTAAAATACTGCAAAATACCAGTCAGAATTCCAAGTCTCTGTCACAAAAATTGGTGTCAGAGTTCATGATATCTGCAAACTTTGCGGCTTCATACTTTTCCAAGATTAATAATATCCCAGTTATTTACAGAACACAAAGTATGGAATTACATGATTCAGTTAAAGTTCAAATCAATAGTTTAATCAAGGGATCAATTTTCCAAAATAAAGATCTCGAATTGGAAGATTTTTACAACTTGATTACTTTCCTCAGTCCCGCAAACTTTCTGTCATTACCTACACCACATCATTCATTAGGTTTACATCAATATGCCACTGTTACTTCACCATTAAGAAGATATGCGGATATGATTAACCATTGGATGATTGAAGATTTCTTAATTAATGATGCTGCCGATAAACAAAATACATCGTATAGAATTGACCCATCAGCGTTGACCAGTATATCACTGCATCTTCTGGGAAGAGAAATTGTCAATAAATATGCACAGAAGTTTTCCAATAGTTTTTGGACTGGAGTATTTTTGAAGCATTATGTGACATTAGTGAATGAAGGCAAAATACAACCAATTAAATTCCAGATCTTGGTAAAATCCAAACCAAACCTTGGAAGAGTAAAAATTCAATTACTCGAATTTCCTACCTTGAGAGCTGAATTACAATTAGGAGAAAATGAACCAGTTCCCGAGGTTGGTAGTGTGATTAGAGAAGTATTCGATATAATAAAGCTCGATTATATTGAAGATGAGATTGTTTTGGAGCTGAAGATGAAGATAAGAGAAATATGGGAGACCATCTAATAGAGATACAACATTTGTATGGCTCATTTATAAATATTTTAATGTACATAGTATTATATAGGGAATAATGGACGTTTATTATAGAACCAGCTTATCAGAGACTCATTACATCTGCAGCACAAAATCGTGCCTCATCCAATGCTTACTTTCCCGTGAATGCTATTGGCCTCCGCCTTCCGTCTAACGAGCAGCCGCTGCGCGCATGGGCCATCGCAGAAGCTTAATTAGTACTAGGAAATCAAAAACAGATCCAATCAGATAAGAGATGGAGGGAACAACAATAAAGTACAAGCACAGCACCCGGTTACACAGGTTACACAGGTTACACAGGTTACACAGGTTACACAGGTTATACAGGTTACACAGGTTATAGAAGTGAAAGGGTAGGAAGCCTTATCCCTCTACAAAGTAACAATAATATAATAATAATGATAATAATTGTAAGAAGATAAGAATAATAATGATAAAACAACGACACCCACATTTCTAAAGACTTGCATTGCAGATCACTTCACGGACTTTATCTGTTCTCAGACATTGTAGGGCCTCCACTCATCGACTCTCTGCCACAGTTACTCTTACCACAGCTACTCTTACCATAACTACTCTCTTTTACTTCAACTTCACCTTTACCTTTGTTCATCTTTCCTCATCTATTCACTTAACATATTCTTCACTATACCTACGAATCTATATTAATTACTTACACCTGTATTACCTCTGGTCTCCACTCCCGTCTTGTGCATACGCTTGATCTGAGTTTCTTTGTGAGTTTCCATTCTGAGTTTAGTAAAAAAAAAAAATACTTGGCATTCTGTTTGGTAACAATATAAACATCTAGTTTGCTGTTGAAGTGATCTGGTATCGTTTATATAGCTCTTAACAGCCAGTTTTTCATAATACCTTATCAACCTCATCGAGACTTCAGACAGGTAGAGCTAGTCGAGTGGTGTGAAAAGTTATCAGATCAAAGTTTCAGAGATACTGAAAACACTTGTAATAACACTTGTAATATAGATACAAATATAGATACAAATAATAAATAATGGCACAAGACGCTGAAGGGTTACTTCATCAACAACTCCAAAATAACCAAGGTTCTGGATCCACCCGAGGTTTCTGGAATAAACTTAAACATGGTCCAAAGATAATCAGTGATGAGCTTGGATTATCTACGTTTCTAGGATGTTCTATTGACGTTTACCTTATTATATTTATTCGAATGGTTAGATTAGTAGCATTCCATGGGATTCAAATCATCCTTATCGTATACTTGAAAGAATTGAAATTTAAAGATCAAATCGTGGGGTTATTTATGACTTTAACTTTTTCTGGTGATTTATTCACAAGTTTTGTATTATCGATTATAGCTGATAATGTTGGACGAAGAAATATCTTTATGTTTTCATCTTTGGTTATGGGGTTAACTGGGGTTGCATTTTTATTTGTAGCTGACCCTTTAATCCTTATAGCCATTTCTTTTATTGGTATCATGACGCCTGGTGGTGATGTTGGTCCTTTCAAATCCTTAGAATCCTCATCTTTGGCTCTGATTGTTCCTTATGAGAAAAGATCAGATATTTACGCTTGGTATGGATTTTTACCTAAATGTTCAGCTTCACTTGGTGTTTTAGGTGCTGGATATTTAATTAATATTGCTGAAGATGATTTTGGCTTTTCTGTGTTGGAAGCTTATAAGACAGTGTTTATTTGCTATGTTCTGATTGCTGTGATCATGTTCTTAGCAAGTTTCCTGCTTTCTGACAAAATTGAATGGAGCCACGAAGACTTTGAAGTAGTGACTCCAACACAAGAAGATCAACACCCTGTAGATACGAATTCTACCCCACAAATGAAAACCGTCTCTCCTCAGATCAGTTCCTCTTCAGATCATGTTGGTGTGGATGACATTGGTGATGAAACCTTGGATGCTATCGAACAAGATGAAATTAGAAATGTAGCAGAAGGAGATGACGATAATTCAACCGCCGTTGTTACAGCTATAGAGGTTTCTTTGGTTAACGGTAGAAATCACCGTTCTAGAGAATATTTAAGTGATGGGGTTGAAGCACTGGAAACATCTTTACTTTTGCCTAGTCACAATTCCACCATCCATAATAGTCAGAACTATCTGCTGGCCCAACAGCTGACATTGAATCGTCGGGCTTCAGTGTCAAGTACTAAGGAAGTGGTAAAGAAGATAAAGTCTATAAGAGTACTTCCTAAATTAAGTAGAGAATCATTAGTTACCGTGATCAAACTTTCAGCTTTATTTGCCCTTGATGCCTTTGCTTCTTCTTTCATTGGAGGTTCGTGGCAAGCTTACTATATTCTCCAAAAATTTAAGATTCAGCACTCACAATTGGGTCGGATCTTTTTTGCTACTGGTTTTATATCTGGTACTACATCTTTATTAGGGTCGACTTTATGTAAGAGATTAGGACCAATCACTACCATGGTTGTAACCCATTTACCAGCATCGATTTTAATTGCAGTTTTACCTATTCCAACTACTCTTGAAATAACTATTGTTGTACTTATTGCCCGTTCATTTGTTCAATCAATGGATGCTGCTCCAAAACAAGTATTTTTAAGTGCCATTATCCCACCAAACGAAAGAACTTCAGTATTAGGATGGGTTAACGTTGTAAAGACATTAAGTCATACTTTAGGACCTTCAGTTGCTGGATACTTTTTAAGTTGGAATCAACAATGGGTGTGTTTTGTATTAGCCGGGGTCTTGAAAGTTGCTTACGATTTAGGGATCTTATTTACATTTATGAACATGAACCATCACCAAATCACACCAAGTCAAAGAGTTTAGTGAATATGATTTCCTACCGGATAGGGAACTCTACAAAGACGGAATGATCATAAAGAGTCTAGAGCAAGACGAATATGATATTTTTAATCAACAATATAAACAATATAAACAAACAAACAAATAAACAAACAGGGTTCATGTAAAGAGAAGTAACCCATAACAAAATAATAAATAAGCCGATCTAGAGTGTTAACGTATAGGAAAAGTAAACACAAAATAAATAGACGAGATTGAAAATATATACACGGAAAAATAAATAATTGTTCCGTTTGCGGCGGTCTAAAGATCTAGAAAGAAGCAAATTCTCAAAGGATACTGCCAAGATCAAATCTGGCTTCTAAGCCTAGACGTATATAGGAATAGTGTCTGATTCTAATACCTTAAATAAACAATATCATCTTTAAATTAACATGTCATACAGATAAGATACTTTATGCTGTGGTAAATCCTCACGTAACTTGCAAAAGCATTCGACAGAGCTGCAATGCGGACTTGGAGAGGAGTACACCGGAAAGAAGAATATTTGGATGAATTAGGAAATAGGGGCTGTTTGCGTGTGTAACTTCAATGGGCAGTCACAGTTGCAGAAGGTGAGGAAAGGCATTTGTGAACATTGACGGGATGAGATGTTGAATTACGAGATCACCCAATGTGTATAGAGTACAGAGATCACAGAAATACGAATATTGGATGAGTGAGTAGATGAATGAGTATATTTGATATGCTTATGGATACGCTTATATGGAGTATGGCACTACTATAAAATATTTTGCAGATATCTATCTCCCTTAAAGACACATTCTTACAGAAGGAATGAAGTCAGGCACACCTTTAGAAAAATTAAATTATTTAGGTAACGGAGTTGAGGTGATTTTGTCAAGAAAATATATGCAATTCTTAAGCGTGAAGAAGGAAAGAATATTTTTGATAATGCCGAAAAAGGATCTAAAATAAGTTCGATCAATATTTTGTTTAAAAAATAATTCATTTAAGGTTTACTGAAAGGAGAAGAACAAAGAAGGGAGGCACATGAAAGTGTACGTTTTCAGTTAAAAAAATTTGGAAACCCGAAGCGTGTATTTCATTAGACGGCAGTACACATTTTGTATTTTTTGGATTGCCTCCATTTACTTACATCTACATCAACTGTAATCAGGTAATCATGTAATCAGGTGGACAGGTTTAGTGGATTGCCGTATTGGGTGCTGTAGTGGGTAACCATAGTAGGGGGTTAATTTGGTAATTCGGTAAGTAAGTACTCTACTACTACTTGTTTGATCTAATTTTACTGCTTTTAGAATAAATTCTTACCTGTTAAGCTTAGCTTCGCGTAGATAAGTAAACCCTTATCCATCATGGACAGATCTAGCCCATCTTTATTTATCGTTGGGTGTACTGGTTTCAGGTTATTTCTTCTACGTAATCCACGAGAAAATATTAAGGAAGTAATTTTTAATTTTTCTTATTACCGTTTAACAATATTTTATCTTACGTTAATTGATTAACATATTGAGTGAAAATAACAAGGTGTGAAAAAAGGGCAATCAGAGTGAAACCACGTTAAATCTGCGAGCAGTATGTGTACTTATTATGTAAGTTGAGTAATACTTGTAGATAGTTGCAGGATGGCAAAAGCAAATGGCTAGGACTTCCATTTCACTACAAATTAGAATATGCTACTGAAATATGTCATTTTCTTGCTTGGATAACAACCCAATTTAGTTTAATTACTTCTTTGTTTCTTCTTCTAATCAAGCTTTTTAGTATGAGACTTCCCATGATAAACCTAAAACTTGAAAAAATAAGTAGAAGGAAGGTAAAAAATAGAAAAAAAAACTTTCACTGAGGAGGGTGTACCTACTCCCTGATGGGAAAGTACTTTCAAAATAAAGATATCCAATAAATATTTTCTGAGGTTTTAACATCTCCGTGAAAAGTTTCCCTTGAATATGAAAAGATGTGATGCACCCAAGTCATTTCCATTTCTGCTATAAAGATAATAGTCTGAAAGAATGATAACGATAACGATCTCGATCTCGAGACAATAGGAAATAAACCAGAATTCGTGAATAAGAGGAAGTCTAGTTTCTTGATATCAAATCCTAACCATTAATCCTATTGTTCAAATTTGGCGTTTCACTCCTTTATTTTTGAACAATTTAGTATACGTTCCTTTTTGTAGATTATTAAATAATAAATATAAATAATATTGAATTAATACTAAAAAATATTCTTGCTTGCCTTCTTGATGATTTTTAATATCCGCACACCTCTTATTGTATCTATTGATGCACCACGAATAATGAGTCGGAAGCCAGTACTAAGCCAATAAGGAGATCTAGGTTCTTCGAATTCCGAGATAACACAATTACAATAACCATAAATGATAACAAAGGACAAGGAAAGAAAAGATAACAAAGAGAAAGTAGATGGGAATGCCGGCTAGGCTCTAAAAACCGTTTAAAATATTTGAGATCTAATGCAAATCAAAAAATTGAAGCATTTACTAGCATGTCAGAAGGACGTCAGTTGGCTTGTTGTCAGGACAAAAATTAAAAAAGATTGAAATAGGCACGGAATACATCTTATCCCTTTAGGAACAAGCAAGCCATAACCAATTATAAAATTTTATACACCACTCTACTGTACCCAAGTAGTGAAAAAACTGTAGCTTGAAGCAAAAGATATTAAAAAGAAGCTGAAAAAATATTCAAAAAATATCACTCAACTTATCTCAATTTTCAAGTTATGAAGGGCATTATTCACTTGCATTTAGATGAAAACGGATTATCAAAAGAAAAAAAAAATTAAAATATAGTTTTTTAGCTCTTTTTTAATGCCCGCTCAAAAGCTAAAATTTTCCTACTGGCTGAATTGTTTTAGTTGAAACGAAAGATTGCCGAGATAGCCAACATTGAAGGACGAATGTTTCGTCAATAGTCATAGTATTATTTTTAAAAGAGAGAACAATGAAAACAAAGTCTTGTCCCTCCTTATTCTAGACACTCGGGTAGAATTGTATTGTAATATTAATATAGTAGGCAACCTTTATTAAAAAAGTAAGTGGGGGATACACATCCCCCATTTCGCTCGAATAGATCGAATCAATTTACCATATCTATCGCGTTACCGCAAATAATCACCAAGAAAGCGCGACGTCGGCTTATGAGCTTAGCACTTCGCCCCTTACGTTCATTTTTATTTTACTTCTACTTCCATAAGTAGCTTTAACTCCCACATAATTTCAAATTTGCACACTAATTGACAAATAAAGTATTGCATCAAGCAGAATATTCCGAAAATAATAAAGCCAGAAGTGTAGTGCATGAAAATAAAAGGCAGATGTATGCAAGAATAATAAAATAAAATAAAAAGGTTGCATAAGTTTTTTTGACCAATTCAGTATGAGATACTTCTTTTTTTGATCATGAAAACGCTTTTCTTGGGTTATCGTGAATAATCCTTGAATATATATACTGACGATTTTGTTTCAGAAAGTTTTTTTGAATTATCAACTTTTACTAGTTTATCTTTTCATACTAAATTATAATAATTAAAATGGGTTACTTGAAGTCTCTCGCTATTGCTGCAGTAACCGCCGGTGTTGCTAAGGCCGCTGATGTCGGTTGTTTCGTTAATGGTGAACAAGTTGCCGTTGTCGATCTCGACACTGGTGCTTGTCCATTCACCATCCCAACTCAATACCCAACTATCTTCGATTTCACTTCTCCAGAAGATTACGATGCTGAATTTTATTACATCGTAGGTGCTGCTAGAT
This sequence comes from Kurtzmaniella natalensis, assembly GCA_030574355.1. Classification (NCBI taxonomy): domain Eukaryota; kingdom Fungi; phylum Ascomycota; class Pichiomycetes; order Serinales; family Debaryomycetaceae; genus Kurtzmaniella; species Kurtzmaniella natalensis. The sequence continues at coordinate 306,326 of JAJMEV010000011.1, read as the reverse complement.
ACTTTAACGATATTGTTAACGCTGGTCGTGTAATTTCTGCTCCTGCCGCCGATTTCTACGGTAGCGGTCAAATTCCAGTTTTCCAAGTTCACAGTTCTCAAGTTCCAGCATCCAACTCTACTGCTGCTATCAGAAAGAGATTGTTGTTGCAGGACACCTTGGTTTCCAGAGATGCTGCCTCTGACTTTGCCACCACTTTAGAATCTATTGACGGTGTTGCTCTCCCATCTGACACTCTTACTTTCCTGGTCGCTGACCCAGTTAACTCTACCTCTTCTTCCGCTACTGCTTCTACCACCATCGTCACTCACATCGATACCACCGTTGTTACCATCACCTCTTGTTCTGACAACAAGTGTTCTGAAACTGCCGTCCCAGCTACTGCTTCCGTCGTAACTCTTACTGAAGATGAAACCGTAACTGTTTCTACCACCTGGTGTCCAGTCACTGCTGCTGCTGAAGCTTCCGCTCTTGCTGTCGCTGTTGCTGAAGCTTCTGCTAACGCTGTCGCCGTTGCTCAAGCCTCTGCTATTGCTGTCGCTGTTGCTGAAGCTGAAGCCTCTGCATCTGCCTCTGCCTCTGCATCTGCTTCTGCCGGTGCTTCTGCTGAAGCCGCTGCCTCTGCTGCTGCCTCCGCTTCTGCTGCCGCTGCTGAAGCCTCCGCCGCTGCTTCTGCCGTTGCCTCTGGTTCCGGTTCTGTTGAAGTCGTTGTCTCTGCTTGTGCCTCAGCTTCTGTCGCCGCTGCCTCCGCTTCTGCCATTGCCTCTGCTGTTGCCGCTGCCTCTGGTTCTGGTTCCGCCGAAGCTGTTGCTGCTGCCTCTGCTGCTGCCTCTGCTGGTTCCGCTTCTGCTTCCGCTTCTGCTGCTGCCGTCGCTGTTGGTGTTGACTCAGCTGCCATTGCTTCTGCCGCTGCTTCTGCTTCTGCCTCTGCCGCTTCTGCCTCTGCTGCTGCTGTCGCCTCTGCTGTCGCTGAAGCTGGTGCCGCCGCTTCTGCCTCTGCTTATGCCGTTGCTGAAGCCTCCGCCGCCGCTGCTGCCCCTGCTGTTGCCTCTGCTGAAGCCTCCGTCACCAAGATTCTTACCGTCACCACCTGTATCTCTGACGTTTGTGAAGCTACTGCTGTACCATGTACCGCTGAAGTCTTCACTACCGAATCCAGTGGTGCTGATGTTACCATCACCCTGTGGATCCCAGTTACCACTACCGTTGCTGCTGAATCTACTGCTGAAGAAGCTGCTGAAACCACTGCTGCTGCCGAAACTACTACTACTGCTGCTGAAACCACTGCTGCCGCTGAAACCACTGTTGCTACCTCCAGTGTTGCTGCTGAATCCACCGCCGTTGTCGTTCCATCTGCTAACGCTGCTGCTGCTGTTGGTGCTTCCGCTCTTTCCGCTTTAGCAATCCCATTACTCTTCTTGTTGTAAGCAAGTTGATAGTTTAATCTTTCTTCAACAAAACCATTTATACCTTATTTCGACTTTATAGAACTTAAAACATGGGGTGGGCATAACAGGATACCCCGACACAAATTAATTCGTTCCCACAATCAATAGCATGAGGATTATTTTTATTGCTCTTTTTTTCATTGTGAAAACACTTCAATCACTGCGCTAAGTGGTGATTGTGTATCATTAGTATTAAATACAAACATATTTCAAATTCAAGTGTAGTTTTTTAAGTTGTAAATTAAGATTGGCTGCAAAAAAGCACCCCTTAATTGTGGGAGAATCTTGAGAGGTGCTGATCTCATGTGGGAGACGTCAAAGCGATTCGTTACTTTTTAAGATCTTTAAAATTTTTTGAGATATTTTGAGAGACTTTGAGACTTTCTGATATTTTTTAGGGGTGTCTTTTGGGAAGCTCAGCCAGAAAGATAAGTGCAGTAGACAATGGAATAAGCATTGATCAGCAGACAATGAATTAAGCTTTGATAGTGATTGAAATGAATAAGGTACATTAGATTATATTTGAAATGAAATGAGATGCATTTGAATGAATTTTAATGACTTGACATTGACACGATTTGACATATCTAATCTGTCATAGCTAATCTGATCGCTAATCTTTTATCATATTGTTCACAAATTCCCAGGATAGGCGCTCAAGATAGGCGCTCAAGATAGGCGCTCAAGATAGACATCAAAGAACAATTGACATTGATGGCTGGACACGCAGCGAAAGGGGATTAAACTTTGCGTACTGCTTAAGCAATGCGAAATAGCACGCGGAGTAGCATGAAAATATCCCCAAACCAGCGAGGGTCGGCCAGTACAAAATGAAAAAGCCTGACAATCACTTCATGAGCTGTGGACCCAATTGCGAGCTACTCCAAAAGAGTTGTACGTAAGTGCCCAAGATACATGTTTGAACCTATATATATGTATATGTATAGATATATGGATATATAGACATATGGATGCATATATATAGATGTACAGTTGTTTAGATAATTAAGGTATATAGTGCCCTTTATATAACTCCCAGAAACCTAATTTTTTGCTCCAAATCTCGATGAAAACATAACCTTTTTCCGAAATAGGCAATTTTTCACAGCAGCCTCGTTGCAGAGGATACCTCCCTTCAACGGGAGGGGCCACACCACACGGTGATTAGGAGACTGCAGCTGAAGAGGCATCCAATACGTCCAGTAATTGTCGTGTTTAATATGTGCTTCTGGTCTTCTAGTATAGTTTGCCTAAACAGGTAATCTCCACCCTTCCTCTCACTATGCATATCTAAAGCATTCATACGTTAAGAGTATACTTATAATTAATAAGAGTAATAAGAGTAATAAGGGTATACTTACAAGTAATATGAGTCCGGTGACAATTCACATATCCTAGCTCACGCGTTTAAAGGACGATACTGTAAATATAGGCATAGAAGTATAATCTATCGTTGTATATTACGAGTCTCATCACGTATTTTAAGTCAGTTATTGGTGGCTTATGTTGCAAACCGTTCCAGGTAACCTTGACTACTGAGAGGGGGCTTCAAATACTTCAGAGGCTTCATGGAAGGCCTCAGGGCTTTCATCCTTGCAATAGTATACTCTTCTTGTAAATACGCGTCTTATTATTAGAATCAAATAGATTATAATACTTTGATTGCTTCATAACAATAAAAGATGTACATTTATAGATTCGAGATATGGCTACATAGAAAAACTACAATTATTAATTAAAAGATTAGATATAACGTATTATTAATTGTCTAATAAACTTCAAGAATGTATCTACCGCTTTCCTTCATTTCTTCAACTTCCTTGGCTACATCCTTAACTTCAATACCTGCCTTCTTGGAACCATTGGTAACAATATCTTCCAAACAAGCAGTAATATCAGGAACAGGCCAAGTTGGACCACACAAATAGAAACTACCATTCTTGGCAACGAAGGCATCAGTCAAATCTTCAATCAGTTCACGAATCTTATCTTGAATATAGATCTTTTCTGGTTGATCTCTAGAGAACGCTGCACCAATATGGGTAAGAATACCTGCTGCTTTGTAAGCTTCCCAGAGTTCACCATACAAGTATTCTTCCTTCTTATGTCTAGAACCCATGAATAAATAAATTTCTCCAATTTCCATACCTTGAGATTTTTGCCAAATCTTTTCTTCAATGAAAGCCTTAAATGGAGCTAAACCAGTACCTAAACCAGACATAATGATTGGTTGAGTAGATAATGGTGGCAACTTCATAACGGATGGTTTAACACTGACAACCAATTCATCACCAATTTTCAAATCAGAAAGATATTTAGAACAGTGACCGTATCTGGTACGACCCTTTGGATCAACCCAGTCAACAACAACAATCAATAAATGAACGGCATTTGGGTGCATTCTTTGAGAAGAAGCAATAGAGTATTCTCTTCTCTTTAATGGAGAGATAATCTTAACTAATTCAGCGAAAGATGGTCTAGCTGATGGGAATTCTTCCAAAGTGTCAACAAAAGTAGAGAATTCAACTTCTTGTCTCTTCTTCAATTCTTCAGCACCAGATGGGCCAGCCAAGTTTTCTAAAGCAGCCTTTTCCTTTTCATTAGTTGCAAATGGTGCCAAGGATTCGTAGAATCTCTTTGGTGGTTTACCCAAGAAATCAATACCTTCAGCTAAGATTTGTCTTGCAGAACGGGTTTCAACCAAATTAGATTCTTCCTTGTTAACAAATTCAATTAAAGAGTCACCGTCAACACCGTAGAATTCCAAGAAGCTTTCAACTTCTTCAGAGTTGTTGCGACCGTGAACACCTAAAGCTTCACCAATGTCATAAGTCAAACCAGTACCAGTGACATCAAATTCAATGTGGAAAATGTTTCTACTATATTCAGATGGAGTCAATCTCTTGTTTTCTTGAACCTTAACGACAAAATTCTTGACTGGTAAGTCTGGTCTCAAACTAGTCTTGGTAGAGTAAGCTTCAGAGAAAACAACCTTTTTAGCCAATTCATTGAAATTGTGGTGGTTAGCTTCTTCATTTTCTTCAACAACAGTACGTGGGTTGGCAAAGAAAGAAGTTTCACTTGGGAAAAATGGAAGAACTTCAACAGCTTCCTCTTCTTCTTCAGCTTCAGCAGCTTCACCTTCCTTCTTTTCCACAACTGGCTCTTCCAAGTTGACCCATTCAGGAGAAACTTCAACTTGCTTGATAGCTTGCTTTTCTTCAACGTTAGCAACGAATTTATCCAAGACAGCAGCTAACAATTCAAAACTGTTACCGTTAGCTTGCAATAACTTGTTAACAATAAATCCTCCTAATTCAGGAGCAGCAACCTTCCAGAAGGCGGTTTGAACCAAAAAGTCGCCGGTGAAACCCTTAGAAGATTCATCCAACTTATCTAAATCTTCAACAAGGGAGTAGTCTACAACATACAACTTGTTTCTGTTGGAAGCTAATTGACGTCTGAATTCAATTGGAAGCTTGTCAATGACATCTTCTTCAACAGAATTTTTGATTGATTTAGTGACGAAATAAATAATAGAAGCTCCTGGTAAAGCAGTAGCAAGAACATCATAGTTGTCCAAAACAACTTTATCTTCAATTAAGACAACGTTAGCGGCATCAATTGGAGCAAAACCGGTTTCAACAGAAGATGAGACTTGAGTTTGGAACAAACCACCAGCTCTAGAGTTATCAAACTTGCTTCTAATGGAAACGTTCTTGGCATTGTCCAAGGATAAAGAAAAGGCCAATTTGTTAGCATTTTCAACCAAGATTCCGTTATCCTTACCCCAAAACAAGTATTTACCTGAAGGAGAAGAGTTTGCAGTAACGGTACCTTGAATACCAACTTCGTTAGAAGCTAAGACAGAGGTTGGGTCCAATTCACTGGCAAAATCAGCCAAGATCTTGACAACAGTGGTTGGGGTCCAGTTGAAGTTAGCTGGGGTAGCGAAATCGTTAATAACAAGAGTGTTGTATCTGTTACCCAAGAATAAAGCAGCGGTAATATCACCCTTTAAGATAGAAGAGTTCTTGGAAGAAGTAGATTCTTGACCTAAAACAACCAATTTTCTAACGGAAGATGGGATAGAAGCAACGAATTTTTCAGTGTTGAAAGGTAATGGAGATCTGATTTGGATAGCGCCAACCTTACCACCAGCAGTGGATAATTTACGAACTACAGAAGCAACTTGAGTGGATTGGTGAGCACCAAAAGTAACAAAAGCAACTTCAGGATCAGCATGACCAACGTATTCGAATTGGGAGTAGTTAGTACCAGCCAATTTATTCAAGTTAGCAAAAGCTAATTCAACAGCTTCTTCACTGCTTTGAGGTTGAACAGTAGAAGAGGCAAGTAAATCTTGATAGAAGGCACCCAAGGCATCAACAGAAAGTAAATCCTTGTATTTAGTGAAAGTCTTAGCAAAATCTGGACCATCGAAAAGGTTAACTGAAGGTTTACCAGTGAGAGCAGCCAAGTAATGGTTCAAAACGGTGATGTGCTGAATTTCAACACCATTTGAATCATCTAAAGGAGAGATCACTGGATATTCAAGGGCACGTGCAACGTTTAAAACTGGAGCAAAATTGGAGACCAAACTGTTTGTAGATTCATCGTAATCAATTGCAGAAACGTTAAGAGCCAAAGGAAGATCAGCTTTATCGGAAGAAGTCAGAGATTTCAAGACTGGTTGCATATAAACAAGAGCATCAGCTCCAGTGGTAACTGATAAAGGTTTACCTCTAGTACCATTTTTACCAAAGTAACCTAAAATGGCATTGGAAGCACCGACTCTCACTTGAAGTTTATGGAAATAAGGAACAATTCCAAAAGCATTCAAACGACCGTAATGTTGAGACCAAACTTGCAAACTTTGATCCAACAAACCAGGGGTACCAGGAGTTTCATAAGAGAAGATCTTGGACAGAATCGAATAGATCGATTGAGAGACAATGGTTGAAGCAGAAGTGTAAGAAGTATCTTTCAAAGCATGTGGATCTGGGGTGGTACCGAAAGGGTTTTCGATAGCAGAACCACTAGCGGCCACTGAAGCAGTGGAAACATTATCTTCTGGACTACTGATAGCGTGTGGAGCCATTGTATAGTTCTGGTTTAAAGAAGAAAGTTTTCTGAAAAAAAAGGCTGCAAAAAAGAAGGCAGGAAATAAAAAATAAAAAAAATAAAAGACATGAAAAGAAAGAAAGTAGATTTGATAAGAGCACGTGATATGGGGTTATCGAATGGGAGTAAGTGATTGTAAGCAGAATAAATGGGAGGTATGCATGTAAAGCGAGGGAGCTGATCCATTTGCAAGAGGGAGATCCAAGGTGGGTGAAGTGAGAACCGTGCATGGGGGCACCGTAAGAAAGATTACATGGAACACTACAGCAGAGATGGTAACAATTAAGGTATACCAAAGACTCCAAAAATTAGCGAATGGTATGGCAGCTAATATAACTTAAAAATAGAGCTTAATTCTAGATCTTAGAAATTGATAAGGACACTAAGATAGCAAAGGGGACGGGATTTTGGTGTCTTCGTTTCTTTACATTTAGGTAGTAAGCGCCGCCAGATCTGATTTGGTGCCCGCCGATTTGGCGCGATGAAGTGGAGAATCACCGATACCGCTGACAGCCAAGAGATCTGGTAGGAATAGGGTAGCTGCCTATACGATTAGGAACTACTGAAACTAATTGAATACTAGAAAAGTACGGAATAGTAAAGTCCTACTGAGGTATCTCTAATAGCGTCTATTAGTGTCTATAAGCTTATATTGTACGTGATTGTGTGGTTCTTCGTTTTGTCTAGATCAATAGTAGTGTCTATTTAGTGTGATTTTATATCTCAGAATTGCTGCGTTTCCTAAAGGCCTTTGTATCGGTTAAATCCATAATTTTCTTAGATTTATTCAAATCTTATTACTTCTTCTTTCAATATCTCCTCCATGTCTTCTCTGTATTTTTACTGGCCAGTTACTTATTGGTCTTCACGCCGAACGGCATTAATTTTTCCACCATTATCTACCATTGACTCATATCTTCTGATATTAGCGTCTTCCTACTGTGGCTCTGCTGCCCTCTTGTGGCTAAGCTATTCGCTCAAAATAGCGTAAGTTGCGCACTAATTTGACAGCCTCTCGAGGGTGCAGCCGCTGGAATGCTCCGATAACGAAATTATTTAGCGGCAAAATAAAATCATAAATACCGAGAGCTTCGCCTGAATCTAATTAATTTGAATATAATTAATTGAATTGTTTGAATTGATTTTATTGAATTGATTTGATTGAGTCGATTAGTTCTTTGAAATGCTTGTAGGCAAATATTTTCAACATATTCTTGGGAGAACTAGATGGATCAATTCTCTGAACTGTAGATTAAGAATTGCAGCCATTGACGGAAATAGACAACCACAATTCTCCATCGGTCATAGAACTTATAGTACCGGTGACCACAAGCCTGATACCAGCAATAGTACCAGCAACAATACTGGTAATGGATCTAGTAGTTCTGGATCCAATGGTTCCACTTCCAGCCTATTGAAATGGTTTGTTGCATCTCTTGGAGGCTTCCTTGGAGTTGCCCTTGCAGATAATCTCTATTACGGAGGTAATTATCGTCCATTTTCAAAGCTGAATAATACAGTTGACAGATCGACAGATCCTCTTGAACTATTAGAAACACCAATTTATGCTGACGAACGTCAATTCAACCTTGCTCTTGCCAAAATCTTGGACATTGTAGGCGAAGAACACATTCTGAAAGAAAAGGACCTTATCAATTCATTTAGTGATTCTTTTTTCAGTACCCATCATCCTCCCCACCCCGAAACCCAACATCCTGGTGTTATTATTACCCCAAAGAATACAGAACAAGTTTCTGAAATCTTAAAGGTTGCCAATGAATATCGGGTGCCCGTAGTTCCAACCTCTGGATTAACATCTCTTGAGGGCCATTATATGCATACAAGGGGGCCCTTCACTTTCTCCTTATCATTTACTGAAATGGATCAAATCATAGCAGTTCACCCTGAAGATCTTGATGTTGTAGTTCAACCAGGGGTTGGCTGGCAAGTTCTTGATGAATACTTGTTGAGTCACGAAGAAACCAAGCATTTGTTCTTTGGACCTGATCCAGGACCTGGAGCTCAAATTGGTGGAATGATAGGAACTTCGTGTAGTGGAACGAATGCCTATAGATATGGAACAATGAAGGAGAATGTAGTGAATTTGACCGTAGTCCTTGCTGATGGTACCGTAATCAAGACCAGACAAAGACCTAGAAAATCCAGTGCTGGGTACGATACAACCAGACTTTTCATTGGATCGGAAGGAACCTTGGGGATAATTACAGAAGCCACTTTGAAGCTTCACGTTCGTCCTAAATTTGAATTGGTTAGTATTGCTAGTTTCCCCAGTATTGGAGATGCTGCTAAGACAGCTCAAGAAATCTTAAGTAAAAGTGGACTTACCCCTAATGCAATTGAAATTTTAGATAGTACAATGGTATCATTTGTAAATGCCAGACAACAAGATAATGTAAAGTCTGAAATATTACAGGAAACTCCCACTCTTTTCTTGAAACTTGGTGGGCCATCCAAGAGTTCAATTGATGAACAAATATCAATTATTACCAAGATAGCAAAACAGAATAAATTGATCAAGTTTGAGCTGCTGAATAATGCCCAGGAAAATGCTGTACTTTGGTCAGCTAGAAGAAATGGGCTCTGGTCGACCCTTGAATACGGGGCCAAGATTTTAGAAGATAAAGAGGATGTTCAAGTATGGACTACCGATGTTGCGGTTCCAATATCAAATTTAACTGCCATGATTTCAGAAACAAACGACGATTTGAATTCTCTGGGTTTCTACAAGAAATTTTCAGTGATGGGTCATATTGGAGACGGGAACTGTCACTTTTTATTATTGTACAATTCCCAAGACTATGCTAAGGCTCAGAAATTAGTTGATAGAATGGTTAATAGAGCTTTAAAATACGAAGGTACTTGTACCGGTGAACATGGGGTTGGGATAGGTAAAAGAAGATATCTTTCAATTGAGTTGGGCGAGACCACTGTCGATTTAATGAGACGCTTGAAGTTGTCTTTAGACCCATATCGTATCTTGAACCCAGATAAGGTGGTAAAGATTGACAAAAACGATGATTTAGATGAACAGATGGACCTGGGCCATATAATAGAGGCAAAGGCATGCTGTCACTAGAGTAATATTAGAAAGAGACTTAGAAAAAGACTACGAGGGAGAAGAGATAAATTGCTACAGAGTAATAGTAAACTACAATTATGCTTAAATATGTCCTGTAAACTGTAAATAGTAAAGCATCAACTCAAATCGCCAACACTAGCACTACCTCATATTTACTACCTCACTAACAAGCCTCCAGTAAATCTCAGTAAATCTCAGTATTCGCCAATACTTCTCAGTAATTCTCAGTAAATCTTTGCCAAACCCCACTTATCCTCTCTAATTTGTTCTTTTTCCCACTGATTCCGGCTAATTCTCGCTACGCGAAACCTCGCCAATTCTTCTAATTCTTTAAATTCATTTTGTTTTGCTAATCATCTTCACCAACCAGGATGGCCACGTCGTTGCCCCAAGAGATCCACGACCTCTCTGAGGTCACCACGAAAGTACACTCATTCAAGGCGGCAGGCCGTCCGATCCAGACCAAGCGTTACAAGGCTACCAAACAAATCATAAGTGACGAAATAAAGTACCTTCAAGCGAAGGACAATATCAAGTTCGATACTCCTACTTACACGTCACTTACGGCGCCACCTAATTTGAAGCCGGTCAAGAACTACTGTGATATCACAGGACTTGCTAGTAAATATAAGAACCCAAGCAATGGATTGAAGTACCACAACGCCGAAATATACCAGGAAGTGATCAAGAACATGCCTTCCGGGGTAGACCAAGAGTTTTTGGGGTTACGTAACGCCAATGTGGTTTTAAAGTGATTTTAAAGTGACGATTGAAGTGACGAGATTTAAAGGGAATAGATAGGTAAATAACAATATAACTTAATAGCAATGGATGTAGGAAGAATAAAAGAAAGAACATAGAAACAAATGAAATCGGAACAGCCACTCAGCAATACGTTTCGTTTGTTTGGTTTTATATACCTTGTAAGATGTCGTATGACACTGTCTTAACTTTTTATATCGTAGCTCCAAGCCTTAAGTTCATATATTCAGGTTGCCATTTTGCTTTGCCTCAGACAGCCACGTCTACTTTAGGCACAGTCTCTTTCGCTTCTTTGGTGTCTGGTGTTTTGTCCATTGATGGCTTGGCGTCCGCTACTCTTTCAACCAATGCCTTGACGGCTTTATCAAAGCTAGGCGAGTTTAATATTTTATCATTTTCGACGTTGGTGAAAGGATTGCAAATGACTCTTAAATATGATCTCTGGATATCACTGAAGATTTCATTCAATTTCTTGGGGGATACTGAACTGTCACTGAACCCTACTACAATTTTCAATCTGGTATTAGTTTCAAATCCATACACTGACACTTCGTCTTGAATGAAAAGCAATATTGGATCATTTTCAGAAGCATTGTTCTGTTCACGAATGGATACCGACGCTGGCAGAGCAAAGATATCCAAAGCCATGTGAGAGAAGAAATTGTAGCGTAAGAACTCACCAGCGTTCTCCGGGGTTTGGTCTTCAAATGACTGGATGTATAAAGGCTTATCGCTTTTGGATACAAGCGATACGAACTTGATTGAAGGCATACTTGCAAAGAAATCAATACCAGTGGATTTTATTTGCCAATGGAGTACACCGAAATTACACTGAAGTTCCACCAAAATAACCACTGAAATGCGACGCTCTCGTAGCTGGGAGCCGCTAGCTTCAGCTGGCACGTATAGTGTGGCTACATTTGTATTCACTATTTTAGTGAGAGACAAGAAATTTAGCGGCCATCGACCTTGGCCATTTCTGACAGTATAGGGTGAGAGATACGGTATTATTTCCTGCTCTGTTCTCTACTGTGATCCATATATTGCTCCCTACTCTATTCCTTACTCCGTTCTTCCCTCTATTTCTTCCTCTGTTCTTCTCTCTGTTCTTCTCTTGCTTTCTCGTCTCATCTCTTTGCTTGGTTAAATGCATTGTTGTTTCATCTTGCGGCATTCCTCAGGTAACACATTCTTTTCAGTACATTGTAGTGGGCATGTGCTTAGCGAGGCTCAGATCGATGTTCAGTGATTACCAAAGTCCATATTCATAGTATTCAATATTCAGTGTTTAGATCAATATTTAGATCAATGTTTAGATGTCAATGTTGATACCGACGTCTTACTTATGCTCAATTTCTGTAGGAGCTTGCTCTGGGGCTCGCCTTAAGCCCTCTACTTTTGGCTGCCTAGTTGTCGTGTGATAGTGCTTAGCCTTTTCTCTCTGCCATCCGCCGCATGAAATGAATAGTATAAATAGTATGAGGATATGCATAAGCTTTGACCTCTTTCCCTTACCACCACCAATAAACCAGCGACTCTCTCCTAAGGTATATCCTTTGTGTAAATCCTTTTGATCTTTAGCTCTTCTTCTGTTCCCCAATTAATTCATTCTCTTTTATTTTTCTAGTATTGTTATGTACCATTGACCCCTATTCTGATCCTCATTCTCTTTTGTCTGTCATTTTGACTTCATCTTTATCTTTGATCTGAGCTGTAAGGTTTGCATATTTTTATTTTTAGTTTTGTCTCTATTTTGGTTTTAGATTAATTTGGCTATTCATATTTCCTTTCTTTTTGTTACGTCTTTTTTGACTCACCAGTAAAAAACAAACCACACTGACTTGACAACTACAAACTAGTGATGGCGTCTCCTTCGTCGACTAAGGTCAATGACTTCTTGTCGTCTTTATCACTGCTTTCTCAGAAACGGATTTCAGAAGACGATCAGCGTCAACGCCAACTTCAAAGAAACTTGGATGATTTAAGAAAGCTGCTGAATTCTCGGTCTCCCGACCGACCATCTAGGCCCTTGGCACCAACCACTGCTATCAATGACTCAATATCAGATATTCCTCTGATGAAATTCAACAGGAGTGCTCCTCCTCCAAAACCACAAAGACCAACCGATTTGTATTCTGAAAATAACCCTCCCCCAATGCCCAGTAGACCGCTGCTGCAAGACAAAGAAAATGAAAATGCCCCACCAATACCTAAGATACCTGTAGATGAAAGGGCACCTCCTCCAAAACCAAATAGACCATCTGTGTTTAATGATAATAATCCGCCTCCAAAGCCCAAGCGCCCAGATATTGCTACCAAGTCTGATTTATTTGATTTCAAGGTCAATTTAGTCAAGCCAACCGCTGCATCCACCTCTACTACTAGCCGTAATCCAAGTAGCAATAATAAAATCGACTTTAGAAGTAATTTGAAGAATCCAGGTGTATATAATCTGAATCTTCCAACAAAGAAATTCCAATCTTTTGGAGAAATGGAGAAAGATATCCAAGCTGGCGAACGGAGCCTGACTTTTGATAATGCATTCGAATTGACTGCTGATAATACACCCCATAAGAAAAAGGACTGGTTTGAATCGGCTATAAGCAATTCCAAGACGACTCATAACACTCACCAGTCCGCTATAAGCCATCAAGACATTACCAAAAAGCTGGCGGATAAAAATCCTATGTCTTTCCTTGACAGCGCAGTCAGAAAGTCTCCAGTGGGGAAGAAGCAGGCAAATAACATAGGCAACTTTATTCCTGTGAATCGTAGACCGTTGGCTGACAAGCTAAAGGAGGCAGACGCAGATGACAATTCAATGCTGAACGATGGTTCACACGGTTCCCACGGCAAGTTGATGCCTGTGAAACCCAAGAAACCAGAACGCCCTGACAAGCCCAAGTCTTTTAAGAATAGCAAAGCAGAAGATACCAACGAAATCCTTGAACAGATAGGGAAGCTTCGAAAATCTCCAGTGAAAGGATCAGCCAAACCAACCAGTAGCGAAAGGACTACCACAGACAGAGCAGAGTTCTTGGATAAATTCAATCTGTTTAAAAAACCTACCGGCCCAGTTCTGCCTACTAAAGTGACCCCAAGTGAAAGTGATTATAAGAAGAAGGATAACCAGCTCCTAGTGGAAAAGCTTCAACAGATGCTGGAGACATCCAAATTGAAAAAAGCTCCACCAAAGCCCAACAAGCCCCTGCTTTCGTATCAGGAGAAGGATTCAGAATTGATACAGAATCAATTGAAGAGTCTTGGCAAGAAGCCTGAAATTAAATCATCAAAGCCATCATTTGCTTCGACCTCCAGTGTCGAGGCTAACAAGTCAACGGTCACGGAAAGTTTAAATGCTCTCCAAAGGCTCAAGAAAGTAGACCCCCCTAAGAAGACTGGTTATTCAAAGCCATCAGAACACACCCCATTTGGAGCCAAGAAGAAGCAGCAGCCTGAAGTGGATAGACAAGGAGAGTTGAACTTTACTGCTGCAAACAGCGCCTCCAGCTTACTCTCCCAAGTCAGTAACGATTCTAGTCTTTCTATTCAGGACAAGTTGAACACTTTGATGAAGGTGTCCACTGCTCCTAGTATCGGGCTCCAGGGGTCAATTGCCAAAGGAGGACCTCCAGCTCCTGGTAGATTGCCACGACCAGCTACTTTCAATGGACTCAAAAGGGAGAACAAGGACACCAAAGAAGAAGGTGAATTGTTGCATGCCACCAAGACCAGAGCCAAGGGCCCCAAGAGAAAGCTTCCTAAGGGGATGGGTAAGTCATCTGGAGCCAGCACCGTCAAAACCTCTGCTACAAAAATTATAATCAAAGATATACAAGAGAAAGATGAAGCAAAAGAAGAAGATAAAAAGGACTTAAATGATGTAGAACAGAATGTTAGTGTTGCTGATGTTGGCACTCCTGAGATACCATTGGTGGTCAAGAAAAATAAGCCACCAAAGCCCACTCTGATGAAGCCTACTAGAGTCATCAGTGGAGAGATTTTCCTCTAAGAATTATAGAATAATAGACAACTTAGATGGAGTTTTCAGCTTTATTTTACAAGATTTTTTATTAGAAGCTTCTAATAGAAGTTTTTGATAGAAGTTTTTTTTTACCAGATTTTTATTTTTGGCTGCAAAAAGACTTTTTAAGGTTTGTCCCAGGAAGCGTTGAGCGTACACTAAAATATACACCTCTCCCACATTTGTGCTGTCGTTTGAAATTTTGAAAATAAAAAAAGAGCCAACGGAAATTTTGGAAACCGAAATCAATCCTTGCAAAGTTCGTAACCACGATGTCACGAAAGGTGGAAGAAGTGGTCAATTTGATCTCCGAGCGTATTCCCAGCTACGATGAAGCCGTAGCATACGCAAACAAATATATTGGTACTCTCAAGAGAGCCACTTACCAGGATATTGTTGACGATATTTCCCAATGCAAAATCACTCCTTTGACCGTGACAGTAGCCTTAACCACAATTGGTACGTTGATTATATTGGGTAAATTATTGAGTAAGCAAGATGGAAGCAAGAAACTGAAGAAGAAAAAACCAAGAAAGAAGCTTACTAAGGCCCAGAAGGCCAATAGAGACATTCAGCAAGTGTTAGATCACGTAGAAAAGGAATACGTTGCCGATATTGATTCATATATTGAAAATCCAAAGCAATTCCTGGAACAAGACCGTGAATACAGATATAAATATTTTGAAGAGATGTTGTTGAAAGAATTGATGAAGTTGGACGGAGTTGACGTTGCTGATAACGACGTGTTGAGAGAGAACCGTAAGAAGGTTATTAGATTTATTCAAGATCACCAGAAACGTCTTGATAAGGTCAAGAAGGAGTTGAAGTTTTAGAAGCTGTGGATGACGAAAATTACAATTAATAGACATGATATTATTACGATAATGTAGGAAATAAAATTAATTTTGAAAGTGATAAATTTCTTTTAAGTGATAAACTAATCACGGAAGAGCATTTATTGTAATTAATTTCAAGTATATAATGTTTGCTTGTCTATACTCTAAGATTGGTCATTTGGTTCACTGATATGGGTATCGAATTCTTCTGGTTTCAATAATTTTCCACCTTTAACCCCGTACTCAGCAATGCCATAGAAGTTAGGTGGGAACCCTTCTGTGAAAACAGGAAGTCTATCTCCTAACCAGAGGGCCCTATTTGTATGATCTAGTACTCCATCCCCGGTATTTGGGTGGATCAACACAGAAAGCTTGCCATGGTATAATTGAAACCAGCTGAGTAATTTGACAAAGACTTCAGGTCTAACTACGTCAGCTTCCCAAAATTGGGTGGCATGTGGTCCAATGACCTTATCATCAGGCAATTTCTTGACAATAATTGAACCATTGGCGGTATCTTCAGGGAAATCTTTCAATAATTTATCTCTGAGATCATCGGATTCCTTCTTGGATGTTTCGATTCTATGGTAATAGTAGACATGGAAGTCGTAGTACTTGACTGGATCAAAGTACTTGAGTCCATGTACTGATGTTGTGGAGACAGCAGGGTTATCCTTGGGGAGGTGAGTAACGTATTCCATTGAACTGTATGGTAGCTAAAAAAATGTCCTTAAAATAGGTCCCTAAAATGGGCTATAAAAATGTCATTTAAAAGGAACAGCCAAAATGGCCCTATAAATACCGCTAAAAATGGCTGTAAAAATGGCTGTAAAAATGGCTGTTAAAAGGAGCCACACGAAATTACCGAAAGTGTGGGTGGAAAGGCGATAAGAAGTTGGTGTGCGGGTGTTGCAAAAAAGTTAACAAAAATTGAAGTAGTTAGCTTGGTTATTCTAGTTATTCTGGTTATTCTAGAGAGTTGGTGCATGATGTAATAAGTTATTAATTAGATCGTCTCTATATATTATATATATTATATTCATTTATTAGTCGTCGTCGCTCTATTCCTTGGGGGTGGTTTTCTTTTCCCGCTTCTTGTTTGCTTCAGCTACCAATTCTTCAAACACTCTAGCTTCTTCATCTTCTTGTTCTGTTCTAGTGATTGCGCTGAATACTTCTCCTATTAATTTCATGGCTTTAGCTTGTGCCACCCTTTTGGCCACTGGAACTTCTTTATCATTCAAAATTTCGTCACATACACCTCTCAAAGTTCCTCTGATTTCAAACTTTGATCCTGACCAAGCTGCTGCTAATACTTTACCCATAAGATATCTTTCCATATCGGCAAGTTCTTCTGGTGTGTGCTTTTCTGGGATCTTGACATCTTTTTCTTTTTCTTTATCTTCATTTTTCTTCGACCCATCAGTGCTGCTTTCGCCTAACTTACTCCTTTCAGCGGCATCGTCGGTAACATCACTATCAGCATTCTTAACATCGTCATCGTTATTATCATTGGTATCATCTTTATTCTTATCCTTACCTTGTTCTTCTTGTTCTTCCCTTTCTTCCTCTTCTTCCTGTTTAGCATGATATTCATTATCTTCTTGCATCTTGGCATATTCTTGCATGGTCAGCTGAGCATCAAGGGCACTCACAACGGTCTTCAAAGTATCCTTGAAAACACCACCTTTTTCCTTCATGGAGAGCCATAATCCTCCATAACCCAAGAAAGTTTGATTCTTCAAGAAAATCTTGGCTTTGGTACGATAAACAGATCCAATGGTATGTAAGATTTCAAGTCCAAAACTTTCCATTTTAAGGGATTCCGCTTCATATTGAAGTTTAGCTTTAAAACTTTCAGCCACGTCATCCTTCATATCAGTTTCAGTGAAAAGTGATAATCTTTCAATCAATTTCTCTACAAGTTGTTTACGAGTTTCAATCTTCTTAAGTCTACATTCTTCTTCAAACTTCTCCAATTCTTCTTTACGTCTCTTTTCTTCCACTTCCTGAGGTGTGAGGGTAGATTCGGCTTCATGTGAAAGTAATTTTTGACCCTTAGAAGCAGTGGATGTAGCTTTATCTATGGTTTCATTTTCAAGGTGTACTTTAGAAGTAGAAGAAGAATATTCTTCGTTAGCAGCAACACCAGAGGCGCCAGTGGCAGTGGAAGTAGTAGCGCTAGTGTTGGCTTTGGTACCTTGAGGTACCTCTTCCTCCTTTTTCTCTTCATCAGTATACCCACTGAGTTCAGCACTTTTAGTTAACTCTTGTAAAAGGGAAAGTTCTCCAATCCAGTCTTTGAAAGCTTCTCCACCAAAGATCATAGAGAAGAACTCTGAAGGATCTTCAAAACCTTCTTGAGGAATGGATTCCTGTTTCCCGAATTTATCATATTTCAGACGTAAAGTATCATCGGATAAGACTTGGTAAGCTTCACCTACTTCCTGGAACCTGGCAGCAGCGGTTGGGTCATCGGGGTTCTTATCAGGATGTAATTTAATGGCGGCTTTTCTATAGGCTTTTTTGATTTCCAAAGAGGTGGCAGTGGAGGATATCCCCAAAAGATCGTAATAAGCAGTATCTACGACCATCCTAAGCTAGCTTTTTGTGGGTTGGGTGCTGATGGCAAATACGTTGTGCTGATAATAAATTAATTGGCAGAATTTGGATTTTTGTTTTTCCTGTGATTTTTGGCTGTAAAAAATGGCTGTAAAAATTAAATTTAGATTTTTAGCTGTAAATTTTTGGCTTTAAAAATTAGTATTATGAATAACTACAAGGGGCAATAGAAGAATGGTAATTATATTTGATATTAGATAGATATATATATATATATATATATATGTAGATATTGTAAGACCAGTGACCAATAGAATAAAAACAGGGGGACCGGGTTCTGCTTCATTATCGGGAAGCCGACTCTTGTAGTGTACCAGGTAAGAGAAGTATGCCAATTAATACAGTTATCAAGTAAACAGAATAAGCAATAAAGAGGCAGTAGACAGAATAAGAATTCAAATACGAAAAGAAGAAGATGATGCGGGTATAGAAATGAGAATATGAAGCGAAAGAGATGATATTTGGGCTACAGTGGATATTTGATAATGTTTATTACTATGTACATCAGGTTGATCACGCAGAGTAGTATACTTTACGTAAATCAATCAACTTCTTACCTCTACTAACAGCCATATCTTCCAAAGATCTTTGTTCAGTTAAGGCTTGAACGAAACCCTTAACAACATTCATTGGGTTTCTCAGCTTATAGATCTTACCTCTTAAATCACGAATACCAGCAGCTTGACAAACTTCGAAAATATTATGATTAACTCTTAAACCAAAACCATCTGGAGCAGATTTAATGAAAAGCTTAACGGCATGGAATCTATGTTCTATGTCTCCTACTATAGTTCTATTTTCATAACGATTAATTGGAGTCAAATTTTTAACTGCTTGCCAATGAGCTTTCTTTAATGCACTTCTCATACCATCTCTTGATTTACCTTCACCAATTCCAATCATACCATTTCTATTACCTACAATGGTTAAAGCATAAAAACTTGGAATTTTACCCTTTGAAGTTTGATTGGAAACTCTCTTCATAACAAGTGGACGAACGTAAAGTTTACGAATAAATTGTGGACTAAATCCAGTGGCAGCAGCCAAATCTTTTTCCATTTGTTGACGTTCATTAATTACACTATTGGATTTCTTATCAGATCTACGAGATTCTTTAAATCTAAGTTTCAAATCTCCTCTATCCCTGGCAAAATTTAATGGGATTTCAGAGTAAGGAGCGTTACCTTCAGCTTGATTTGGGTAAACAATTGGTTCGGTCCATTTAGGATCACTCAAATGGTAATCACTACTGATATCAGTTGGAGGGGCTCTAGATTTCCCTTGGAGACCCTTTTTCTGCAAATTTAATAATTGTTCTGGACTCACCACGGATTCAGTGATTTGAATTGATTGGAGAAGATCTGGGGTGTAATATTTCTGTAAAAATTGGACATGTTCAGCAGATTTCTTGGCTCCACTACTCTCAAAGAGACGCAGAGAAGAAACAAGCGTCCTTACAGGTCGTACAAAGCTTGTACAGGTCTTGAACATCCTGATGTTTTGATGGCTTTTCGTTTCAAAAGTAAAGTAAAAAAAAACCGTCAAAATGAAAATTCAACTTTTCCGGAAACGAAAACTTTTGATCACGTGATGGTACGCAAATGTGGGAGATACCCAAACAGGAAGATGCTAGATTCTGAAATTATATGTGGGACAGATATGAAGAGTAGAGGTACGAACTACGGTGAAGATAGGAATAAGATCATGTTAAATACGATTATGCTGTGACGTCTAGATCTACTGGATAAAATATTAATCAATTTCTTTTATTTCGCTACACCTTTTTTTTTCAATCTCAGAACGTGGAGTATACATATAATATCATGGCTATATGGTTTTATCTAAAAACCGAAGTATCTGGGGAAATTTCTTGTATACTACGTATCAGTCAAGTGCTAGGATCCTTATAGATCTGTAATCAAATTAAAACTAATGCTTAACACTTAATATCGTAAGAATTCTTAAATTTTAATTCCTGGACTGTAGTTACAGCTGCTGCAGTA
The DNA here is from genome assembly GCA_030574355.1 of Kurtzmaniella natalensis. Lineage (NCBI taxonomy): Eukaryota > Fungi > Ascomycota > Pichiomycetes > Serinales > Debaryomycetaceae > Kurtzmaniella > Kurtzmaniella natalensis. The sequence goes on along the minus strand of JAJMEV010000011.1, from coordinate 286,407 downwards.
ATATGAAGTGCTAGAAAGTAATCAGACTAGCAAATGAAGTATACTTTCGCAGATTATATTTTAGCTTAATGTTGGAGGATAGATAATGGCGTATGGCTGACTATGATGTCTTAACTTTTGAGTCTTTTGCATCCTCTTGTAAATTTAAGTTTTCCAGGCTGTCACTCCTGTCTTTCTCTCTATCCTTCAATTCAACTACTTCCTTTCGTAATTTGGCCACCTCCTTTTCAAGTCGATTGCCAAAAACATCAATATAATAGGTGGCACCGTTATACGAAGCCCATAAGAAAATTAAAGCCATGAAGGCACCACAAGCATGCTTGTATCTGAACCAAATAGGACATGGTAACATTGTTCCTATTTGATAACCAAACTGGATCAAAGTGAAAGCTACAATTTGTAGCCAATTGTATGGTAAAGAGTTTACAAATTTACCAATTGGAGCCTTTGAATTTTTCTTTTTCAAATAAGTAAATGAAGTGACTTTACCATTTTCAATTTCCTTCTTTCTTCTGATGGTAATGAAGTAGTGATAAGAAACTTGCCATATGGTATAATAGAATGAAGTCCATAAAATCCCATTTACAAAATGCCAGCTTTCTACTTTGGAGACAGCAGGGAATCTTTCAGCTATAAATTCCTTGGGTAATTCATGAACTATGACAAACATCACCACTGGAGGCATAACATGGATGAAAGAAGAAGTTGTCTTTTCAATCAGATGTAAAACCAAAGAGTTTCTCCACGTTATCACAGCAAATGAAAGCGTGCCCATAGTAAGAGAGAAAACCGATACAAAGAGAGATTTTGAGTCTGGGAAAGCCCAAATGAATAAGATCAATAACAAATTGACGTAATAACAAAGATCTGCCAAGTAATATTGGAATTGTTGTTTAAAATAGGTATAGAACCTTATTGGCATGAGTAATGCAAACAATATTGTATAAAAAATGTGGAACCATTCAGGGTATTTACCAATCAAAAACCCGGCTAAGGCTATGATCCCAACAGCAAAAGCATAGAAGGCCTTCTCTGTAGTAGAAGATTGTAAGTTTTCGTGAATAGTTCGATCAAGCTTTGACAATCGGTTCAAAATTTTATCTTGGAGTTTATTCAAGTCTGAGTTAGGGTCTGAACGGTTCAATCTACGCTTGACTGACTGTTTAGTCTTGGCCTTCATGTCGTTGAAACGGCGCTTGGTGGAATCCCCTACAGACTCCAATCCAAGGCCAAAGTCGAAGTCATTGGCTAATAAGAGCTTTGACAAGTCCAAATACGATACTGAGCTTGAAGAGTTGCTTCTGGACATGGGTATCACTGGGCTAGTGTCGTATGAGGCCATATCGATGCCATTGTTAGCGTCGTCAGCAATAGCTGAGTCGTAAAGAGAGCTTTGGGAGGAGGAGGCCATAGCAGTATAATTGAGAAATTAAGCAGGCAGTGTGTTCTGCTATGTGTCGAGGATTGATTATAGATTTAATATCAGTCTGCTTATCAGTGGGAACTGTAGTTGGAACTCCGTTGGGTTTGTGGCTAAGAATAAAAAATAATCAAAATAAAATATAATCAGAATAAAAATATAATCAAGTAATCAAATAATAATATGATAATAATAATATGATAATACAATTCAAACTCTAAAATAGCGAAAGAATGGACTGGCAGAACACAATAAATAAGCAAACAGTGGAAAATCGTGACTAAACAGCGAGGAACGGCGTGTAGCGTGGGGTTGCAGCTGCGAAACGCGAGAAGCGATAGGGAGTATGGTAGAAGCAATGGTAGAACAGGAGGAGGGTAGAAGAGGCAGCAGGTAAAGCTAGAAAGGTGTAGGTGGAGCAGAGTATGGGTAAAAGCTATCAGGTATAAGTCTAAAGCTCGAGTAACCAAGAGTGTGGAGATGAAGAGGACGTGACTGTTTAGTCATGATGTTGTTAGTGTAGTGTTTACTCATGTTGTTAGTAAAGTGATTAGCGAGCCTCGCCCAACACCATGTGAATTTGCACTGTTGAGATGATCATCGCACTTGCTTATCGCTGGGAAGCACTTAGAGAGGTGCCACAACACAAGGCACGTGGGTGGATGGTGAAGACCACATAGAACGATAAGCGGGAATGTGTGCTTTATAGCTTCTATAGCCTTATAGCATTATAGCCTTATAGCCTTATAGCATTATAGTCGTATAGCTTTATAGTCTTATAGTCGTATAGCTTTATATTTGCTAATCTTAGGAACAATATTTGTACTATAATTGAATCTTGCCTTCTCTATATCAATCTCTAGTCGTAAATTGTCTAGTAGTAGATCTTACTGAAACCAACTCTCGTTAAGATTATATAAATATGAATGTATATTATATTCATCATTGAATATGTTCTATTGTTATTCTATAATTCTGAAATGGTTACTTTACACCGTGTGTGACTCTATTTCTTGAAAGATCAACTACATCTACAAGCCCTGGATGCAATTCCAGAATAGAGGTTACTCCCAATAACCTTAATGTCAAGTCAACTTCACTTTTCAAAATATTAATGGCTCTAATGACCCCCTCATGCCCGTAAGCAGAAGCAGCATATAAGAATGGACGTCCCAATCCAACCCCTTTGGCTCCAAGACATAACGCTTTCACAATATCAGTTCCTCTTCTGAATCCACCATCAACAAGAAGCTCAAACGTCTCAGGGATCTTCTGGGCCAAGAGTTCCATTTTAACCTCTTGTAAAACTTCAATACCCGATCTTGAAGTATCCAATTGTCTTCCTCCGTGGTTAGATATTAAGACCCCGTCGGCTCCATTGTAGTACGCTTCTAATGCATCTTCCTTGGTTTGAACTCCTTTCAAAATGATTTTAATATCGTTTCCAACCAATTTTTTGAATTCCTTAATATCACCCCAAGTAAGTGCTGGATCCTGTGGGAGTGAAACCTCAAGTTCTCCTCCTCCCAAGGTCTTACGTTCCTGTTCTCTATTACCAAGTTGAGCAGTATCAACCGTGAAAAATATAGCTTTAATGCCTACCTCTTTGGCTCGAAGTAGTAATTTACTGGCTTCTTTCCGATCACTAGATACATACACTTGTAACCACAGATCCTTTTGTGTTGGACTAACTTCTGCGATGATATCATCAAATGAGATCCCACTCTCCAGAGGTATCATTTGGATTAAATTAGTGGTGTTTGCAGCCCAAGTAAAATTCTTTTCTCCTTGTGGATGGCCATCGATACTACAGGCAAATGCAGTGATGTAAAATGGGGATGAAGTCTTTGTGCCCAAGATTGTTGTAGATTGATCTACTTCGGTTACGTTGTTAAGAATTCTAGGTCTAAAATAGATTCTTTGAATTGCATTATTATTTTCATCCAAGGTGATTTCATTGTCTGCTCCAGTCCGATAGTAGGCCCAAGTTTCCGGTGCTAAAGATAACTTTGCGGCTTCATTAAATTCCTCGATGCTTGATATCTTGTCTAACGGTTTTGGTTTCCTTTCGCTACTCTGGATTTGATCTTGCAATTTGGAAATGATCGATTGGGCTACCTCGATAGGCATCTGATCGAGTTGGTATACTTTGCCATGATGAACAATTACTGTGTCGTTAGTCATATCCCGAAGTATACGTATATAAATAGAGATAGAGATTTGTGTAGTTATAGACCAGTAGTTGCCGACCAATTATGTGGCTCTATTTATCCGCCGCAAGAAGCAGGCTGGTAATCATCAGTGCACCACACTGATTACATGAGCAAGACTGTCATTCATCAGTACACCAGTTTTGTTACATGAGCAAAGTTATCTATTTGATCAGTGCGTGGAAAATGATAAAGCCGAGCCGAGAAAATCTGAAAGTAAGAAATAAAATACTGAAAGGGTAGTTGTATCATTTAGACGATGGCTCTTTACAAGAAGTATACCTTGGGAAACTTTTTAGCATTCAATGGTACCACGTTTGCCGCCGTGTCATTGTTGGTATTTGTAGCATCTACTCAACCGTTCTATCTTGCCAATGTCTTGGGCCTTACTCATAAGGATAATATTGGATCAATCATTGGGAAGTTGGGATTTTTTGATGAATGTGTAGTTTTGGTGACTGCTCCATTAGTTGGGGCTTTGTGTGATGAGATCAATGTTCGGGGGAAATTGAATGGTGTACATGTGATTGTCTCTGGAGGTTTTACCATTGTCAGTATTAGTTTCTTCTGTTATGCTTTTGCAGTATCCAATTTATTCGATGTTTTCATTTGTAGAGGAATATTTGCTCTTGGGGTCATATCAGTTATGACAATGGCCACTGTGATGTTTACGGAAGTAAGTGATTCCGATTTCCTGCTCCGTAAGCTGCTGCTGCTGTCACTGGATGGTCTTCTTAATGGCTCATCTAACTATGATTCTATCTTGGAAGCTGATGACAGTAGCAATGCCAATGCCAATGCTGATCCTGAAGCTGAAGCTGATGACGATAATGAAAGATTCTTCGGTAATACTTTGACTCCCGCTAAACATTCTGGTAAGATAGCCGCCGCAATGGGGGTTTCTGCTGGAGTAGGAGCTATATTTTCTGTATCTTTCTTCTTAACATTACCTGCTAGTTTGCAAGAGAAATGGAATCTTTCCGGTAAAAATGCAATTGAAACATCGTTTTTGATTGTTGGTATTTACACTGTTATTATAGCCATTGTAGTTCCATTCTTTTTATATAAACGTGATACCGGGGTCCCTGTTTCAGGGTATGCAATTGGTATTAATGATTTCAATGGGGGAAGGAAATCATTGAAAGACACCATTTCTTCGTACTTTCATATGCTTGGGAAAGGTTTAGATATTGCCAAGACTGATTCTAGAGTCCAATTAGCTTACATTGGATCTTTCTTAACTCGTCTGGCAAATGTAGCCAATTCAATTTTTGTTCCGATATTGGTGTTCCAGTACTTCTATAGAAATGGGCTTTGTAAGGCTAGTAATAAGCAACCACCAAAAGGATCTTCTTCAATTCCTTCCAAAGATAGTTGTAAAGAGGCGTATATTTTTGCTGCTATGTTAACTGGTATTGGCCAGACAGTGTCATTGGTAGCAACACCAATCTGGGGTATTTTGGTTGATAATAAACGTCTTGGAGCTCGTAGAACTTTAGGAGGTGCAGCTGCAGTGGGGATGATTGCTTGCTTTTCATTATGTTTCAGTCAACTGGGACTGGAAGTTTACAATCCAAAGACTGCTATGACTTTCATTTGCATCCTGATGATGAATGTTCTGACTATGGGGACTCTTACCAGTAGTATGAGTATCTTGGCTAAAAGTGTAGCTGAATTTGAAGATAAAGAAATCGTAGGTAGTATTAGTGGATTATTTGGATTAATTGGAGGTTTTGGAATCATTTTGATTACGTTGCTTGGAGGGTATTGGAGTGATCTGTGGGTAATGGGACCATTTTTCATGTTAGGACTGTTCAATTTTGTAGCAATGATATCTGCAGTTGTAACCAAATGAATGAATAATCTAAATATACATAGATATATAGTTAGATATTGATATAAATAAGTCTTAGGAAGTTGTTGGAGTAGGAGAGTAAAATGTGGGGAAACAGCCTAGAGAGATGAAGAGTAGAACAGTGTACAAAGAATAGGCGTGTGTAAGATGCTTTTTTTAAAGCTATTAGAAGAGTAACGTCCTAGATAAGATGATTATATGTTTTAGCAGAATTTTTAAGAAGTAGCAAGGAGAGAATGGGTCGGAAGGTATTAGTTTAAGTAGGTCTCTAGAGGAATAGCGACATAAAAGCGGGAAATAGGGAGATAATAGCGGGTCAAAAGCGGCGATGATGGAAAAATAGCGTGAATCGGCGTGGTTTGCGAAACATCGAAACAATGGAAGCCACAAAGAGGAAATGAAGGACACAAATATGGCGACTTCAATAATCAAAAGTAGAACAAGTCTTGCAATGTATTCGGTACAATTCATAAACAGCATAATTCATATAGACTCTTACTTCAATAGAATTTAATTCAAATGACTATACCTATGTATATTAATATGTCAAACACACAAGCTCTTCCAGATTTCTCGCCGTTTCTTTATTTTCTCGCTAATTTCCTCGGTAATTCCACCAATTTCCCGCTAAGTTTCTCTATTTTCTCGCTATTTTCTCGCGCCCTCAAAATTCAAATTGAAAGTTTTGGAATTTTAAAAAAAGTTTCCTTTACACAACAATTGAATTGAAACGCCAGGAATTTTGTTGGAAATCAGTGGAACAGGATAGACAGCGAACGTACGAGGAGCATTTTGAATCATGCTTGGACCCGCCGAAATATTGTTGACGGTGATTCCATCGATTGCATGGCTTCTATATAGACTCTGGAAGTTGTTGAAATCACCAGTGGAAACTTTGGTCGATAACTTGAACTTGGAGATTCCTCATATTCCTCAGATTTGTATTGATGCTGTCACAAAGCTGCTGGTTATCATTCATTGGGATATCGAAGTTGCCGATGACGAGGAATTGATCTACGTTGTTTTGGTCAACAATCGGGACGCTGCCATTGTCAATACTACTTCTTGTAAATTGAATCATTTGCTTTTAAACAAGACGTATCAAATTGAAGTTTTGGCCATCAATGTTGCCACCAATTTTAGATCCAAATCGGCCCCTGTTTACATTGAAACCTTACTTAACGATGACTTTGAAGTCAAGTTGAAGAACTTGCCTTTACAAGAAGATAATAGCGACGATGCTAGTGATGAAGAAGACGCTGAAAGAGTGGTTAAAGTTAACGGTAAACAAAAGAAAATTCAATCTGGCTTGCCTACTTCATCATCTCTTGGATCGTTTATCGACCAAACAAGCAAGTTGGTATCGATTTCACAGCTTTTGGCCAGGTCTTCTACTTCGTCGAAAAATGGTGCCCAAGTGCCATCCACTCTTTTAACCGTGGAACAGATCAAGGCTATTGAAAACCCTCAAGATTTGAACTTCTACTTGCTTTCTTATCAAGAAGAACTTCAAAAAGTGGTTAAAGAACACGAGCATTTCCAGAAATCCATTGATGGAGAAGTCATACAGTTAAAGAAGGTCTTATCTGGGTATAAAAAAGAATACAACGAAGAATCTGATTTGAAGATCCGTTTGGATAGTAGTATCAAGGATATTGAAAAGAAACGAGATAATTTATCTTTCACAAAGGGTAAGCTTCAAAACCAATTGAAGCAGCTTCGAAGTACCTCTCATCTACACGAATCGAAATTGGATTCTTTGAAGAGTGACTTTCAAAAGCAACAAGTCAAATTAGTAAATTTGAAAGATAGAGAAAAACTTGAATCAAATTCATTACATCTGGAACAAGTCAAGTTGAAGAATGAAATTGAACGATATAAAAAGGAGAATGATAATTTAGAATGGGAAATTAAGAAATTGATTACTGAAAAGAAGAAGAATGAAAAATTGCTTTCCATGATTAAACCATTAATGGAAATGTTTGGTAGTGAATCTAATTTTACCAGAGAAGGAACTTTGAAATCCAACTCTCAAGATGCCATGAATTCATTATTTGAAATGATCCCAGAATGGAAGACCGATATCATGGAAGAATTGGATAAGACAAGACTGACAGAACTTGAATGGAGATTAGTATTTAAAACTGAAATTCGGAAATATTTGGCAGTGAAAAACAATTTAGAATTGGCCAAGGCTGCTCGTATCCAAGGGTATACCCCTCAGAAAATGAATGAATACCAAGCTAGTTTGGAATTCGGTGGGTATAACCATGCATTACTGAAACTGAATAGTAGCAATGCTTCTGGTTTTAAATCAAAGACAACCAAGAACTTTGGTTCATCGGCTAAAAATAATAACTTCCAGATTTCGAATCCAAATCCTTCAAACACCAGTCTTAATATGTCGAATCCTAATCTTAATGTAATTATTCAGGATGGAGCTTCCGGTATGGCTCCACCAGCTTATACTCCAACTAATTTAGATATTACTACCAGCTTGAGTGGCTCTGGGCTTGATATGATTGATAGTAGTAAAAATAATTCAGGTGTTAACAATAGCAATGATCCTACTAATAGCGCCGGATGGCATCAATATTATGGGCATATGTACTCCAATGATAATAGTTTTGAACAGGATTCTCCAGCGGATGAATCAGGAAATTCTGAAATGAAGATTTCTCTTTCTGAACCCATTCAAAGTATTCCTCAGGATTCACATGGAATGGGGATGAATTTGAATTCCTCGTTGCTTGGAGATCAATACTACAACAATTATGTACAGCCTTTGGCCAATAATCTTTGGAACAATAACAACCAGTCAAATGCTGGTGGGTATGTTCCATTGAATACTTTAAGTTACAATGGGACCAATGATCAATTCTACGGTACAGGAGGGAATTCTTCCGGTAATGTTGGAGTTGCTGGGGTTCCAGGGGTATCAGGTGGATCGGTTGGTCCGGCAGGACCATTTGGAGATATTTTCCAAAGCTCTTTGAACCATAGCGGAACTAGTTTCCAATCTCCTAATCCTACGGGTGGAACTAATGATATTGGGTCGCTTAGAACACATGTTCTTCTGCAAAGACTTGATATGGCTCTGCAAGGTCAATTTGGTGCATACAATAGTATCAATTCTGGGCCTTCAGGATTAGAAGGTTTCCTTGGGGGACAATCCAAAGGTGGCTCCACATTCTTAGAGCCTTCTAATAGTAATGGGTCTGGATTATTACATCTGCCTAATGCTTCTCAACCTGAATTGGTTGATTCATTAGATCAGTATTCCAAATCACTTTCTCCCCAGTTAGGATCGCTTCTGTTGAATAAGTCCAATTTATGGGGGGCTACTGCTTATGGACATACCAGAAACCTTCTGAATAATAGTCAAATTTGGAGAAATGATATGCTGCTTGAGCTGACCGCTGGAATTTCCGAAATCAATTTACTTAAGAAAGAATCCGATGATATTTAGTATTTAGAGTATTTAGAGTATAGGTATTACGATATTAGAATACTAGAAATGTAGACTAGAAGGATATCTAAAACGAGTCTTCAAAAGCCCCTATTCCTTGAATTTTGTGACTCATTTGGTTTAGTAAGCACTCTTCTCACAGTAATAACGCGAACCCCAAGAAGACGGTAAAGAGCAGACCAACTGAGAGAGGAACGGGTAGCGAGAGTTCCACGGCATTCTCGGTAAAATCGCCTTGTCAAGATGTAGCTGGAATTTGGGAGAACTTAATGTAGAAGATGGTGTATTTGGAGGGTCTAGAGGTGAAGCCAAAGCCGTCAAGGTAGATGAGGAATACAGAGCTTATCACACCCAAAATATAAATGTAATGTAAATATCATATGAATATAGCACATGTAGAATATGTGAATAAATATAGAGAGAATGTAAAAATAAATGTGATACATGAGAACATAGGTGCATAAATATAGTATCAAATACAAATATACATCAAGTGATATGAAGATGTGGCATGAAGTGTGGTGTAGAAAAGAAGTATGATGTAGAGGAATAGTGTGAGATGAGATGTAGCGTAAGAGGTGTAGAGATGACCAGGTCTTGGCTATAAGATCACCATCCGCGCTTTTAGGAGCCAGAAGTAGCCAGGCTAGGAAAGCTCTAAACCATTTCCATACATAAAAACGGCACTTTGGTGCAGCCCAACGGCTTTCAGTTGTTTACTGCAAGATTTGCGGCGGCTGTGACTAATTTTAGAGAGGCAAATGGAAGAATCGACAAGTTAGGGAAGAGATGGTAAGCAGATGACGTTAAAAGAAACGACGACTTTCAGGTGGGTGGGGTTATGTTGTTTTTATATATAAAGTTGATGACCCAAACTATTTTATCCAATTTGATTTCATATTATTAAACCTTATCTACACTTTGTATTTCCCCCCATCTTGACTGTCACTGACGCTAAAAGTGACTTTGACGTATCTTTTTTTATTTGGGCATATTAGAATTTTTCAGTACCCGCGATTAACCGAAGGTATAAGCCGGAACCGATAGATAGAAGGGATATAGAAGACATAAGTCGACGAATTTGTTTAATCTAGTTTTAATTAAGTTTCTAAAAGTTATCGATATAACCATGACTCAACATAAATACCCTACTAGTAATGAGTTTCGAAGTGATACTTTCACTGTTCCAACTGCTAATATGATCGCCTCTATTGCAAATGCTACGTTTGGTGATTCCGTATACAAGGAAGATGAAATAACCCTTGAATTAGAACAAAAAATGTGCCTTCTTTCCGGTAAAGAGGCTGCCCTTTTCTGTGTATCTGGAACTCTTTCTAATCAAATTGGTCTTCGTGCTAATTTGGTTCAACCACCTTACTCTATCTTATGTGACCATAGAGCTCATGTATTTTTACATGAAGCTGGTGGGTTGGCCACTCTTTCCCAGGCTATGGTTCATCCAGTTATTCCTTCAAATGGTGATTATCTTACTTTGGAAGATATTGTGGAAAATTTTACTCCTTCCGATGGTGACATCCATGCTGCACCAACCAAAGTGATCTCTTTAGAAAACACTTTACATGGTATAATCACCCCAATTGAAGAGATTCGTAGAATTTCAAACTTCTGTAAAGACCATGAGATAAAGTTGCATTTAGATGGTGCTAGATTATGGAATGCTAGTGCTGCCACTGGTATTTCCATTAAAGAATATTGCAGCCTTTTTGATTCTGTTTCTTTATGTTTATCAAAATCTTTAGGTGCTCCAATGGGTTCTATCCTTGTTGGTGAAAAGCAATTCATTGAAAAGGCAAATCATTTCAAGAAGCAAAACGGTGGTGGTATACGGCAAGCTGGTATTGTAACCAGTATGGCTATATGTGCAATCGATGAAAACTTTTCTAAATTGACTGAATCCCATGCTTACGCTAAAGATGTTGGATTATTCTGTAAGAAGCATGGAATCTCATTGGAACATCCTGTTGACAGTAATTTTGTTTTCGTTGACACCAAGGCCATGAAATTTGACGATAGAATGTTGGTATCTATTGGGGCCAAACATAATGTCAAATTAATGGGTAAGAGAATTGCATTCCATTTCCAAAATGATCAAGATAGTGTTGACAGGTTAAAAGATGCATTACTTGAGTGTTTGGAGTATTCAAAAGTCCATCCTTTCGAAGGTAACAAATGTAACAAGAAGATGTACATCTAATATAATATAATATAATAATATAATAATATAATAATATAATAATATAATAATTGTAAATGGATAATGTAGAACGATAAGATGAATATATAAGTTGTAGTCTACTATGCAAGGTTATTTTCTCCTGTCACAACATCACAACAGAATTCACCGTTTTACAACTTTACTCGTAGGAAGTAGGAATCACCTAATCCTATGGATCTATGTAGATGAAGAGTCCTCTGGGAAGTGGTATAAGTTTAGGGTGTTTTATTCAACAGTCAGTTAACATTCCAAAACCCACTATATGAATATTTCTCTGCCAATTGATTTGAAGCCGTGAGTTAATTCATATAATCCATGATATTTGAACCACCAAAGGTACCTTATTTACTATAATATACTATAAATATGTCAACTCTTTAGAATAAGTCTTTGGTTCCTATCGCCGAATCACCCATAAGCTATAAGTATGGCTGGAACAATAAAATAAAAAATAAAAATAACGAAAAAAAAAGGTTAACTCTCGGAGTATTATTTTTAATTGTTTAAAGTTTTAAAAGTTACCCTAATCACGTGATTGATAAGGCGGAATCAAACTTCATATATTATCAGTGTCCGGATTATAGAAAATAAAAAATTAAATATGAAGAACTAACTTTAACTGTTTCACCGTATCGGAAAATGAAAGTGGCGGTGTCTTTAATTGTGGTAGTGACTATTACTTTTTTCTTTCTTTTGTTCCCTTAATTTTAAATGCATGTTGAAGGCGTCGTCTCCTTTGATGATGACTTATTATAATACAAATTTTTAAATATTTTAAAATTTTCTCAGTAATCAATTCTTTATGCGTTATCATTTCCGGTCGCGGATATCGGTTTTGCAATTTATTTCAAGATATTTTTTAATGGGATAGACTCTTAGAGACGTGAATAAATAAGCAGTTGAGGAGAAATGGCCAAGAAGTGTCCAAAAAGAAAACATCTAATTGTCGGGCAAGGATAGTGAGATATTTATTATTACAAGTACTTGGAAAATAAACTCGTTGAAGATGGACCCGTGCTGTTTATCCCAGGAGACGTAGCCAATGTCCGGTCAAGGCTGTACCTTAACGTACTGTTTAGGTAATGAAATCTTGTTGTGTTGCCTTAACCGGCTACTCATGATGGTTTTTCCGTTCGGAACTAAAGCCGCGTAACCTAATGACTACCATTAATTTGTACCCCCGGAATTTATAAATAAATACATACATATATTGTTAGTCACGTGCTATGTAGTTTTATTTTTTTTTGGCGACTTTCCCTTTTCGAATTAAGTTCCGCCGGATACTTATGCATGATCTACATGATAGCAAGAACCTGCATCCGTGGAAATTTACATCTAAACCATATAAGTAAACTTGCTATTCACCCCATTTCCAGAAAGTTTTAATAATTAATATAATCAATAACAATTAATATAATACAATGCCTAGTATAGATAACATTGTAAACCAAGACGACTCTGTTGAAGAGTTTGATCCATACTCCCCAAATCAATTATATGAAGATGATAGAACCGATGCAGTATCTGAGCTTTCTCAAGGTTCTGCAGCAACTGAAAACAACCAACTTCGAATTGTAAGAACTGAAACAAAAAAGTCCCTTCAAGAGTTGGGTATGAGTAAAGAGATTCCTATAAATGATCTTAACTCACCACCAGTGGAAAATCCTATTTTCCCAGAAGAATATAAACTTGAAACTACTACAGGTTTGGTTCCAGTTCAAACCCTTCAACTGTTGGGAAGGGTGAAAACTGTAGCAACCAAGGAAAATGAAAAACTAGAAGTCTTGGATCCGGAAATAGAGTTTGTTACTTTCCTTATCGATGATCCAGAAAACCCACATAATTGGTCTCCAATTATTAGATGGTTATATACCTTCTTATTATCAATGCTTGTCATCTGTGCTGCTTATGGTTCCTCCTGTGTCACTGGTGGTCTTTGGACAATCAGTGATAAATATAATGTTTCTGAAGAAGTTTCAATTCTTTCTTGTAGTCTTATGGTCCTTGGTTTTGCCGTTGGTCCATTATTATGGGCTCCATTATCAGAACAAATCGGTCGTAGACCAGTTTATTTCATATCATTTGGTCTTTATACTATTTTCAATATTCCAGTTGCTTTGGCTCCAAATATCGGTGCTGTATTGGTATGTCGTTTCCTTTGTGGTGTTTTCGCTGCTTCTGCTTTATCAAACGTTGGTGCTTCTTTGGTTGATTTACATTATGATACTAGAGGTTTGGCAATTGCTTTCTTTTCATTCTGTCCATATTCAGGTCCTGTTTTCGGTGGTGTTGTCAATGGATTTATTTCTGTTAATACCAAGAGATTCGATTTAATTATTTGGGTTAATATGGCGTTTGCTGGTGTCATGTGGATCATTGTTTCTTTAATCCCTGAAACTTATGCTCCAGTAATTCTTAAGAGACGTGCTAAGAAATTAAGAAAGGAAACCGGTAATCCAAAGATTATGACTGAACAAGAAGCCACTCCAATGACATTTTCTGAACTTTTAAACACAAACTTATACAGACCTTTGAAATGGTGTGTTCAAGAACCAGTCTTGGTACTTGTTTGTATGTTTGTTTGCTTAATTTATTCTATGTTGTACGCATTCTTCTTTGCCTATCCAGTTATTTTTGGTGACCTTTATAACTACAAAGATGACAAGATTGGTTTGATGTTGATTCCAATCTTGATTGGTGCTGGGTTAGCTCTTATCACCACTCCAATCTTAGAAAAACAATATGCTGCAATTTGTAAAAGAAGACATCCGGTTCCAGAAGACAGACTTATTGGTGCAATTTTGGGGTCTCCATTCCCATGTATTGCCTTATTTATTTTAGGTGCCACCTCTTATAAGCATATTATCTGGGTTGGTCCTGCTTCATCAGGTATTGCTTTTGGTTATGGTATGGTCTTAATTTATTATTCTTTGAATAATTATATCATTGATACATACGCCAAATATGCTGCTTCTGCTCTTGCAACCAAGGTGTTCTTGAGATCAGCTGGTGGTGCTGCATTCCCATTATTCACTACTCAAATGTACGATAGATTGGGTTTACAATGGGCTTCGTGGCTTTTAGCTTTCATTGCCTTGGCTATGATTTTAATCCCAATTGGATTCTACAAATTCGGTAGTACTTTAAGAGCTAAGTGGTGTCGTGAAGATTATACCGCATATCATTTTGATGACGATGACGAGAAAGATGAACTGTCCTACAGTGATAATTAATGCATAATATATATAGAGAGAGAAACATAATTAATAGATTTATGAAATAATATTAAAACTTGTAGAGTTAGACACTGAAGTTGTCCCTTTAATCAAGGTGGAAAATCAGAAAAAAAAAATCTATTCTTGCATATTTTTCTGGTATTTTTATGCACGCTTTATTCTTCAAAGGAGGGGATTATGTGCAGAATAGACAGAACAATGCCTGAAACCGATACCGGCGATAGAAAACTGGGAAGAGCCTACTTTATTATTGGTAATTATTAGATATATATTTGTTATTTATTTCGTCATGAATACAGAGTATGAGGCTTTTACCCTCCGGAACTGCTGAGTCTGGGATGATGATTGGTTTTTAGTTTCTTTTTTTTTTTTGATGTCTTGTTATCTCTTTAACAATAAACTTAATCTTCAGCTTCAATGTTTTCTAACAAGAAATCGTGCTCGAACGCCTTGGATTCGGCATCAAGTTCTTCAGTTTTAGTATTACCTGGAGAATGCTTAATGCCACGAATCTTTTCAGTAATCAATTTCAAATTGGCACCTGTAATTTTTTCCATAAAGGCACCGATTTCAATGTTTTCGTGGTTACCTAAAAGACCTGTGTATGCGTTTTGTTGGTACAATTCTTTGCGAATGGAATCTGAATTGGTGTAACCATAAATATTGACATCTACTGCAGAATGGCCATGAGTGGTCCATCCAGTTTGAGACCTCACTGAAATCATATTGTTCAATAAGTAAAGTAACAATTCTCCATTTCCAGAGTTGGCCTTAAGCAATGCAATCTCGTCAGATGTATAATCTTTAATACCCATATCAGATTCTACGATTTCCTTAACAATAAACAGTTCAAATTTTTCATTCAACTCTTCATTGACCACATTGGCTTCGATCTCTGCTTCCATGGTCTTAGAGAGTTCTAAAACCTTTCTGGCTAAAAATTCACCTGAATGAGTACTGTTCAACAATACTTCTGGATACCATAAGTAGTCAGGATAGTTTGGACTCACCTGTCTAGCAGTAACAAGACCACCAGTTTCGTGGTCAGAGGTCAGTAAAACAACAGTGTCTACGTCAGTACCGTCAACAAAGCTCTTTACTTCTTTGAAGGCTTCATCGTAAGCTAAAACCTCACGTACTTGAGCAGCAGGATCATTGTGGTGACCAGCATGGTCGATTCTAGAACCTTCAATCAAAATGAAGAATCCTTGTTCAGAATCCTTGGTAGCTTCGCCCAAGGCAGTCAAAGCAGTACGTACCAGTTCAGCTAATGAAGGGTACTCGCTAGATTTTCTGTCAATATCGTAAGGAACATCAGTACTAGCAACCAAACCCAAGAGTGGGAAAGTGACGTTCTTACCTTGTTGTAATTGGTCGAATTCAGCTCTGTTTCCGACGTAACTCCATCCATCCTTCTTAGCTTCGCTAACCAAGTCTCTGGTGTCAGCTCTGCATGAACCTGGGGTTCCCTGTGGCAAGAAATGACATCTTCCACCTCCAATAATCAAATCAACAACCCTTCCTAAAGGTGATTCTCCCAATTGTTGTTGGGCAATCAAATCTTCTTGGGAACGATAGTCTGTATGAGCAGAAAATGCAGCAGGAGTGGCATCGGTGATACGAGTGGTAACCACCAACCCAGTCATGTATCCTTGCAATTTCAATGCTTCTAAAATGGTACCACATGGGTTCTTTTCTGGATCAACCCCAATGGCACTGTTGTATGACTTCAAGGCACACAGGAAAGCTGTAGCACCAGCAGCCAGGTCAGTGACCAACAGTGACGAAGAGCGAGTTCTTGAAGACCCGATTAAGTGCTTATCAAGCTCCAAAATATCATCGATGGTCAATCCGTCTCTGAATTGCTTAAATGAACGAGCCAACGAAAGTGACGCTGGACCCATCCCGTCGGTGACCATGAAAATGACATTTTTCTTGCTTTGGGCGTTGAAAACCGGTTCCACGGCTCCAGCGCCACGTTCCAGTTTCCCTGGGCCCCCAATAGGTCCGTAAAGGAGCCAAATGATCAAAAGAACGTTGGCGGACTCAAGAATGTACACCAACCATGACCGACTCTTGGGCTTCTGATTGTACACAGATTCGCCACCTAAAAGAGCTTCCTTTTCTCTCATATTATCGATTTTTCTAAATCTAATCACGAAAACTTCCAAAAGTGGCCCAAATTAATCAGCAAACTACGTGTTCACTGCCCCTGGGTTCTGGATGCTTTGATGCTGTTTTGGCTGTAAAAATAAAGAAAATAAATTTTGGCACGTGCGGAGGGGGCGATAAGAAATACAACCGTACATCAATCATATTTATGTGCAGACCCAAATTAGGGTAGACGCACAATGTAGCGTATCCCAAAGAGGAAGGTGAAAAAATAATTGATTATATTTGGAGCTTAGGTAGCTATCAAAACTATCTGATGGATATAATCTACAATATACAATAAAAATAAAGTAATCTACTATAAATAATACAAATATATATATATATGCTATTAATAATCTATAATTTGAGGTGCCATGTAGTTCAGAAATCCTCAACTTCAAATTCAGCGGCTCCGACGTTTACCAAGAGTTTGGCTATAGCCAAGTCCATGATAGAAAGACCAACGACCTTCAGTACTACCACGTTATCGTCGTTAGCAAGTGTGCTTACAGCGGTGGTGACTAAATCGGTGATTTCTACGAGTCCATCTTCGCCAATTCCACCTTGAATCAACTCTCCAGCTTCCGCCAATGTGTGCTCCTTGGAATCAACAACAATCTTGGAATGATCTTTAATGTGGGTTTGAATATACTCAAGATCAAGCTCAATCATATGGGGCTTATAAGAGCCAATCAAACCAATGAATTTCCGATACTTGGGGTCCTTGTTCAAGTAGTCAGCCAAAATTATTGGTTTGATCGATGGAGTACAACCAAAGAAGATACTTGTCTTGGTGAATGTCTCTGGTTTAACTTCACTCATTACATAAGGAATAAATTCAACGTCAGGGAAACTTTCTTGCAATTCTTTGGCAAATTTATTGGCATTTTCGATACTTCTATTAACAACGTTTACTCTTTTAAGCCCATATAATGCCAACGCTAAGACAATGTGCCATTTAGCTTGACTGCCAGCTCCGAAAACTGAAATTTCCGGTAATATAGCAAGCTCTGGATCATTTGGATCTAAAGCTTTAACTATGCCAAAACTAGTAGCTAAGGCGGTACGGAACGCAGTTACCGTCTTGGCATTGACAATCCCAGTTGTGAGTCCAGTCTCTGGCTCTAAAACTACAATTGGTCCTACAAAACTAATACCCTTTTCGTTGTTATGAGGTCCTCCAGTGACCACTTTAACTCCAAGATGGGTTGGCCCATTACATGGCATAAATAAATGAACATTTTCGGTACAATTTGAGTCTCTGACAGTTCTAGGAGGGATCAGACTCGGTACATTCTTATACTCCAAAAGAGCATTGAGTAAAGCAGGCTGCAAAGTCTTTAAAACGAATTCCCTACTCATGTTTCCCATAAGGTACTTCTTTGTAGCACTATCACTTACAATCTCAATCTTCATCTCTTAAATTTATCGGTCTATATCGGTATATATCGGTATGTATCGGTATGTATTCTTGGTAGGTGATAGGTGAAAAATAGGGTGATCAAATTCTAAACTCAATTTATAGATTCACGGGAAACCTTAGCAATACTATTACTAATCTATTTTGGATCAAAGATATATCTGAGAATATAAATTATTTCATTATTTATTTTCTAAGTTGATGGAGTGTCGGCTTTCAGAAATCAACCCATCCATATACCGTCGCTTTATTTTTATCTTTCTAGCTGCAGCGTCGCATATTTCTTGTTTGGGACATAGCGCTCGAAACAGGTAAATCAGGCGAACCATCCTTGCTTACGTAATCGTTGTCTCCCACATCTCCCTAGATACACATCAGTACACCACGAATAACCTCTACTATCCTAACAAGCTACATGGTATGACCATTATTCGTTATATTTTTTATACCAAGAGGGTTATAGTTCTAAATTTCTAAATTTCTGAATTTATCTATCTATGTCATGCAATTGAGTTTCTTCTGGTCTCTCTAAGTTTTCCTCCACTTCTCCAAGTCGACGAAAAGTCTCATCCAGTCAGGGTCTGCCAGCAGTTCCTTGACCTTCATCAAATCCTTCTCTTTAAACTGTCTCAAGTCCTGTA
Source organism: Kurtzmaniella natalensis (assembly GCA_030574355.1). Taxonomy (NCBI): domain Eukaryota; kingdom Fungi; phylum Ascomycota; class Pichiomycetes; order Serinales; family Debaryomycetaceae; genus Kurtzmaniella; species Kurtzmaniella natalensis. The sequence goes on along the minus strand of JAJMEV010000011.1, from coordinate 267,766 downwards.
ACAATTTAGCCATATCGTGCACCGCTGAAGCGTTTTCTCGGACTACATTCTCCTGTAGAAACTCGTCCAAGATAATCAGCTCCATGCTATTGATACACAGATACAATACAGCTCTCTTATCAATTGAAAGCACTGAATCTTTGTCACTTCTGATATCTGGGAACTCATATACCTTATATTTGATGGAAACTTTCTTTAATTTAGAAAGAGTTGGAGACGATTTACCTTTGGAAGCTAAAAATTCTTTTTGGATCACCGCTTGTGTGACATCGTTGCTACACATCTTTAAAAATGATTTTTGTAAGAAATTTAATTTGTCCCCATGGTGTTTAAGAGAAAATTGAACTACTTCTTGATTTCGATGCAAACTGGCTTCCCAAATAAGGAATGTATGGGAGATATTATCAAGGCTCTTTATAAAACTCTCTTCGTTCCAGCCTGGGTTTATATCTGCGTAGTAATCAAAATAGAACTTCCACATGATTCTTTCATAAAATGGAGTCAATTCTCCGTTATTAATCGCTGGTAAATACCTCTTTTCAAAATTATCTTTCAAGTTCTTGATTATCTGTAATGGCTGTCCCAAATCATTGTATTTTTTCATCATAACAATGTATAATTGGGTCTTTTCAAGCTCAGTCAAACGGAAATGGATATCCCGTTCCAGTACGTTGTTTAAATCTACCGGAATCTTCTTCAAATCTTGGAGCAGACGGTTCAAAAGTATGTCACTGGCTAATTTCATAGTTAATCGATTCAGGAAATAAAGTTCTTCAAAGATCTCCAAAAGCTCCGATTGCGTTTTGATTTTCTTGATATATCTGTGCAAATCACCGATATTCATATCTTCCATCTTGATTTTCTTATGGTTCTCTACCAGGTTCACTCGTGGTTGTGATACATAATTGATTCCAGCAAGTAAGTGGTTCATATGGTCATTCACAGACTGTTGACTTCGGATTTTGGGGACTTTAAACTTAGATTCATTAATCACGGTATCTGGTAACATGTTTGAGCTCATAGTTGCAAATAATGAAGGCTTATACGCATTAGAAACTGACGTAGCTGTCACTCCTTCCTTAGGAGAAAGGAGATTTAAGGCATCCGCCAAGAGCATGTTGCTACTCTCTTGTGTCTCCATTTTGGAGCTTTTTTCGGCTCCCAATATCCCTGAAATCCATATACTACGTATTAACCTCTTGTTTATCATCATTCTTGCCCGAATTGGCATGCTATACGCCATGTTTTCAACTGGCATCATCATCCCTTTAAATTAAATAAATTGTTTTTAAAATCCTGTATCTAAGCATCATGTACTTTTAACGGTGTATTGTTGGTCACGTGATGCGATCAGCTTATTAGGAATTCTATAGGAATTCTAGACCTACGAATTAAGATATATAGATAGCATTAATTAAACGTTTTATATAAGATTATGATCTATTTATTGCTCGTTTCCAAACACCTGTGGTCGCCTTGTAGTTCCGTGGAAGCATTAGGTAATTCAACTTTAAATTCTGTTTCTTCTCTTGCTCTAAGTTCATAGGCTCCCCATTTACGAAGTTAAGAAAAATAGACAAAGTGATAGCCCTTGAACTCCGGAATAAGTGCCAGAAATTACCAAATATCTCCCTATAAGTAAGCGATTTGTTCCGCAACCAAATATATGTAGTCGATTTGTAGCAATCAATCCACAGGAAAGCCAAACCTCCTTGTAACCGATCTGAGTTTTTGAGCTTTAAAAGCATAACAAAGATAGGGAAAAAATTCCCCAAGACCAATATGTTTTCTCCACAAATAACCATCAACAAGCACGCAAAACGAGCAGCAAAAAACATCAAGTAAAATGCAAAAATAGTAGGAAGTAACAAGCTCAAAACAACAAAGAGTAAAGTGCCCAATATTAATTGATCTACTTCGTATGATTCTCCTTTGACGGCGTACACATCTAGTTTATCGATACGTTTCCTCAAGACATTATATTTCCTACCACATACAAGCTGGAATAACAGTTTGAGTACTTCCATTTGACGTTTGAATATCTTTGTCAGTGCATAGTAAAAGCAATACACATGGAAGCTTATAATTTGAAAATAATCAAGTGCAAAACTAACAAGAAAGCTAAATCCACAATAGCAAATAATCTTGAGCAAAATTCGTAACAAGTATGAATCCCATCGGAAATATTCAGATAAAATCTGTAAATAGTTTCCAACAGCAAATAGGCTCGTCCCACCACCTCCAATATCTTGAGCAACTATTGAATCCGTACCATTAATGAATCCACGAGAGAACATAAGTAAATCAACAATAAAGATTCTCCAAAAATCAAGCGACCATAGAAATAATTCCCCGACGAAATTACCCAATTCCGTATTTAATTTGAACCCAGCAGGATGATTAAAAGATACCCATGAAACCAATCTATAGAATTTGGCAAATAAAATATCCGATATAAGCTCTTTATTAATAAATTCTATGATGACTTCACGATTCGAAATAAGAGTATGGTAGGCAGCTCTACCCAATAAAATATCATTCACAATAAGCCAAACCCCATTAAAGAAGTTGATATAATTGGAATTATTGATATTTAAATTTGAATTAGTTATTGGTAAATCCAAGAGCTTTTCCTGTTCAAGCAAAACGTTTCGATCACAATAACAAAGAAGCTGAATTGGTAAATAATTAAGTTGGTGGAGACGAAGTTCTATTTGACGGAACACTGCAGAATTTTTAACCAAAGGAAATTTTTCTTTAATGTATGACAATCCTTGAATCAACCAAACGATCACTTGAAGTATACAAGTTATTAACATCGCTATTGGTTTAAAAGTAGAACTTCTCATAATTTTTAAAAGTAAAGGTGTTGGATTCTGATCTTCTTTATATCCATCTGTCCATTTCAAAATAGATTTTCGAGTAGGATAACAACAGTTCACCAAGTCTAAAACCTTTTCATCAAGGAGGTGATCATTTTCTACAGTTTGTCCCCGCAAATTGTTGAATTTTTCCTCTACTGTCGTCTCAATACCAGTTTTGCTAGTAGGAGGCGAAGATTGAAGTAAAATAGGTGAAATCGATAAGTACTCCAAGCTTCTATATTTAGGTGGTCTATAAATGATGAAAGTGAAAGGGATGCTGGTATTCTTTAATATTGGGTATGTGTAATCCTTCAGGAAACTTAAAATCAATGATGAATCCATAAAAGGGTCATCATCATTATTATTATTATCGATATTTATATCATGTTTATTGTTTTTATTGTTTTTGTCGGAGTTCTCTGTGAATCCCAAGACTTGTAATTCACCTAAGGTAGGGTCTTGTTTGCCTTGAGTTAACTTGAATGCATCTTTTTCCTTCTGGGAAAGCAATTGAATAACTACATAATTCTGAAGATACCTGTATCCTAGTAAATACGATTTTCCTAATTTTGCAATCCTCTTTAGCTGATCTTCTGGGAAGAAGATATTTTTATTTATATCAGTCATAATAGATATATTAAACCAAAGTGTTTCTTTTATTTAAAAATTACTGTAACCTGCAAATGAATCTCTTCTTAAATACTGGGAACTGTTGTTCAAGTTCTTGTAGAAAGAATTATGGTCAAGAAACAGTGCCAGTGTATCTATTTCAATATCACTATCACTCAGTCTATCACTGTCACCGTCACTTTCGCTGTCACTATCAATATCTCCTTCAAAGCCAGTATTAATATCTCTATCAAGGCCTATATCACTGGTATCTCTGTTCAATCGAATGTCAATACGTTTTCTTGAACCTCTAGTGCTTCCTTCTAATGTCTTGCTGTTCTTAAATGTAAATCTATATCTCTTAACAAAGATTTCATCCACCAATACGTAAAATCCAATGAATCCGAACGTTACAACAGTGGCATAAATAAGAAGCTCCGATGATAAAAAACCAACAAGAGGAATTATATCAGTCATATATCCTCTAAGGGAAGAACTCGGATTGTTGCAAAAAGAAGATACAACTTTTAAATTTAGTTATTTTTTATTTGTAAAAAAGCGAATTTTGGCTGTAAAAAATCAATTTTCTAATATAAAAATGGCAGCAAATTTATTTAACTTTGTATACTTTACCTTTACGTGAAAAAAAGATTAAGGTGTAAAACAGGTGGATGTGGTATCTACGATTACGATTAATTCACTCATATATAAGTTCATATATTGCTAGGTAAATGTAAAACATACCAACTAGAAATAAGATGTAGCTATAAATATATATATAAAAATAGAATCGATCAAGGATCGATCATCCTTATCTTATTTCAATTGCTTCTTTTTTGGTATCTAGACAGCAGTAGAAATATCGTTAGAAAACTGATTCTTGGACTTTCTACTAAGCTCTTGGAATTGAACTCGCCCATTGGAGGCCCCCAATTGGCTTTGACTCGAAGGATTCGATACATCGCTATTCACAACAGTAGTATCGCCTACAGTGGAATTGCTTCTTGAACGGAAGCTACTTATAGATCCAGACCGGCTGATCATATTCATGCATTCATCTTCAATTTCAAAATCAGCAAATAATTTAAGCATGAAAAGTAATACACATCCAAAGGCATTCAAAGCGGCGATAACAATAAAGAATAAACTGGCATCATTTCTACTACGAAGTGAAGCCTTATAAACAGAAAGAAATATTAAAGGACTGGCAAGCGAAAAGATATTCTTCATGAGTGACATGGCACCAAAGAATTCTCCAATCTTCAGTTCCGGTAATATTTTAACGATAGCTGAATTCGCGGATGGATTGAAAATTGATCCAAACGATGCAACGACTACCAAGAGTAAAGTCGCAGCAGAGTTATTACAGAAAATTAACCCCAGGTATGCAATAGTTTCAACCACGGCACCGAAAAATGCTGTACTCCAATCAACCATATCAACTTGTTTCTTCATAATTTTAAATTTCATAATCTTATGGAAAACGGTATGGGATAAAATGGGTGCTATTAAAATCAAAATCGTGGCTCTCAGCAGACAAGCTACTGCCATATAATGACCAATATCTGATGAATTCCAATCATATTTATAAATCCCATACATGGCCATCACTTGTCCAATGGACATCCCCACGGAAGTAATAATACAATCAACTAAAATGAAAGTAATTGCAGTAACACGATCTCTAATGATTCTATGTCTTCTCAGTGGGTGAACACAATCAGCTGGGATGTATAATAATCTTAAAGGTTTCAAAAATCCAAATAACATCAGGAATTTTTCCCAGACGACTTGAATCAATGGTTTCAGTTCCTCGTGGAGTTGATCATGGATGGCTCTTAACCCACCAGCATCTGAAAACAGTAAAGATCTAGAATTAGAACGAGACTTGTTGATAGCTTTGGAAGATCTCAGTTCAGGGAGAATGAAATATGTGTATAAACATACGATTACCAAGATCCCCATTTCAAATTTAAGTGGTAAATAATCTGAGCTATCATAAGATGATGACGAAGTTGACAGACCTTTACCAAGTAATTCGACCATCTTATTGGTACCTTCGATGACCGCTTCTGCACTTGGTTTATCTGGCTGATGATGGAATCTTTTAGGAAGGGTAGTTATAATGGAACCAATAACAGGACCAATAGATAAACCTAAGTAAAGAGTAGCCATACTGATCCCAAGGGCATAACTTCTTCCATGGGATTCAGTAACATCGGCAATGTACAGGTTAGTAAGGGCAACAAGAGTCAATACCCCACCAGTCATGTTTGATACAATCTGAGCAATAATAATTGCTACAAACGGTAATTTTGATGAAGAAATGAAAGCAATAAACATAATAGCTCTTCCAACTAACATCAGAGCAAGAATAAGAGCAATGAATACTTTACGACCATACATATCAGATAATTTACCGATTCTACCGGAAGAAAACATAACAACTAACGCCATGGCAACTTGTTCTATCATTTGTAAATTACTAACAAGCATTTGGGTAGCATTTGGATCACAAATTCCTTTATCAGTAGTTACTGATCCACAAGCCAATTTAACCGTAATAGAAGCTCTTGAAGGTTCAGCCAAGGCACTTGCAAGAGCAGCAACAAACATAACAAAGCCAATCTGTAAAAGAGATGGTCTCTTGGTCCAAGGAAGAGACTTATTATGAGATCTTTGTTCCCTTAACCATACTACTTCTTCATCTTCATCTTCTTCATCGTCGTCGTCATCATCCAAAATGGAGATGTAAGCATTGTTAACGGCGGTTTCAAGAATGTAATCTGGTTCTTGAAGTTCTAGATGATTGGAGTTTTGTTTGGGTATATTCTCTCTCAAGGGAGAAGTTTCAGACATGACTACGACAACACCAATGTATAAGTATTTAACGAATAGGTGACAACAGTTGGTGACAACGGTCGATAGCAAGAGCCAGCCACAAGAGTAGGGGTTTGTCTTGGGGAGAGAAGAGAAAAGGTGGCGTAGTGAGAAACGGAGTTAAACGCCAAAGGTGGGTAGGGAACAGCTCTTTCAGATTCGGGTTTAGTTCCTGTTCAGTCAAATATCGGCAATCCAGCTTCCTTTTCTACTGCCTCCGAGTATCCTTCCAACTTACTTGTGGAGAGTTAAAGATGGGATGGCTTTTTGGATGGCAAATCAGAAATGGAATTCCAATATGTTAGTGGGTAGTTTTCTTTGACTTGCAAATTTTGGTCCCGCAGCCTACTGAGAAAAACAATGGGTATTTAATAGGGGAAAGTGAGGCAATCAATTTTAGTTTGCGTTAATTGTTCTATCTTTAGCGGGCAGTCTTATCGGAAGCAAACTGAAAGCACCGAAACAGGAGCACCACCACCTACATGATGTTATATACTTAAGATATGGTATACGGTATAAGGTGTATTGTATTTTATTGATTACTTTACTAATGATACTAATGGTATGTTATATGGTTATAAGGCATATATATATGGTGGAGGTGTAGCAATTATTCAAATTTTGTTTTAACTGATCGATCCAACTCAATTACTGACCGCAGTAGTTACCTTTAGTCCGATTCAGGATGAGTGTGGGTGTGGGAATTGATGGTGTGGCAGCAACCCGGTGAGATCGATACCATATACGGTGGCTAATTGTCAACCGCACATGAACGGCACCGCCACCAAGATAAGAGCCGTCCATTAAATGAATGAAGCGGGAGGAAACTTGATGCATTATTTAAGTAAATTCAAAACAATAGAGCAATGTAAGCAATGTGACATATTATTTTCTTCTGCAATGGCCTGCTGCTGCTAGATATTGATCCTTGTTCATTAGAACAACTTATTGAACGGCTTGCTGACTGCTGAACGGCTTGCTAGTCCATACGCACAGAAAGTAAAAGGGCACAAAGCTACAGTAAATGTAAAAATAGAATATAAGTACAAATCTATAATATCTATCATATCTATCATATCTATCAACATATGCACCATATCTACCATATCTACCATACCATTTAGCACAATCTAACACGCAACATGTGGGATACAACTCATACAACCGATAATACAGCTAGAGAAGTAGAAGAATGCAATGTAATGTGATATAATTATATGAGAAAGATTCCAGAACGAAGAGCATCTGGATGAGTTACTTTGAATTTCTTCCTATGTCCGTATTTTGCGGTCGCCAGAACTATACTTCAAACATCAAACAAAAAATATAACATAATCAACATCATACTATATCAAGAATGTTGTACATCAACGATATTAATTACTTATTAGTTCTTATTATTATTTCTTATTATCTGCCAAGCAATTTATAGCTAGATAACCATATCAAAACATTCGCTCTCGCTCTATATCGTCTTATTGTCTGCTATATCTGGTATCTTATTATCCTGCTGCGTCTGGTAAGCAGTATTCACTCCGTTTACTTCCCGTTCCATCCTTAAGCTTCATTCCCTCTTCATTCCCACTTCCCACCTCCCACTTCATGCCCAACCTCTTGCATTTACTACCTGTGTCTACCTCTCACTCTACCTCTCACACTGGTTCTCACTACGTACACACCCTACGGTAGATTCAAATACAGGTCACAATAGCAAGAACCAGGGCTCAGCCCTTGTACACCACGTGCGCGCACCCTCAGTTCCTCACCCTGCTCAACCTCTCAGCTTCTCTGCTCCTTTGTGTAACTTCCTTCCTTCTCCCTATATGCACGCCCTCCCTCTCTTCCTCCTACTGCGCGCAAATCCTCCACTGTTGCAAAAATCAAATAAAATTTTTCAGTCTTTACACTAGAATCTATAGCTATCATTCAAGATGTCCTTGCCAGCTTCCTTTGATTTGACCGCAGAAGACGCCAAGTTATTGTTGGCCGCTAACGTCCACTTGGGTTCCAAGAACGTCCAAGTATGTATATACCTCAAGACCAAGTAGAACGGTGACCAGGTAGAAGACAAAACGAAGAACGAAAAAAAAGTCAAAGCAAAAAAACACCAAAAAAAGCTTTCCAAGTAATGGAAACCATCTGAAAGCATTTGAAAATACCACCCATTGTAGATAATATCGGGTTTAGTCAGCGATCCAGCTGTCTCTAGAAGAGTTATTATTGGCAGAAAATTCTCTCCAACGACAAGGAAAAACCATAAGCCAGAAGATAGTTTTGAAGAGAGTAATTTCTTCTTTTCTTTGGAGCTTTGAAAGTAATCGATAGCCCTCGTAATAGTGAATGCTTTTGTTGATTTGCTTTGATTTTTGACATTTTCGGTTTTCTGAAGATTTAAAACTTTTTTCACCAATTTCTCTTTATTCAGTTATACTAACATTATCTAGGTTCACAACAAGCCATACGTCTACAAGACCAGACCAGATGGTGTTAACATCATTAACATCGGTAAGACTTGGGAAAAGATCGTTCTTGCCGCCAGAATCATCGCTGCCATTCCAAACGCTTCTGATGTTGCTGTCTGTTCTTCTAGAACTTTCGGTCAAAGAGCTGTCTTGAAGTTCGCTGCTCACACCGGTGCTACCCCAATTGCTGGTAGATTCACTCCAGGTAACTTCACCAACTACATCACCCGTTCTTTCAAGGAACCAAGATTAGTTGTTGTTACTGACCCAAGAACTGATGCTCAAGCCATTAAGGAATCTTCTTACGTTAACATTCCAGTTATTGCTTTGACTGACGTTGACTCTCCAACTGAATACGTTGATGTTGCTATCCCATGTAACAACAAGGGTAAGCACTCCATTGGTCTTATCTGGTGGTTAGTTGCCAGAGAAGTCCTCAGATTGAGAGGTGTTATCCCAGACAGATCTACCGAATGGTCTGTTATGCCAGATTTGTACTTCTACAGAGACCCTGAAGAAATTGAACAAAACGCTACTGAAGAAGCCAAGACTACTGAAGAAGCTGAAGAAGCTCCAGCTGCTGAAGCTGAAGCTGAATGGACTGGTGAAACCGAAGAAGTTGACTGGGCTGAATCTGCTGCCCCAGCTGCTGAAGAAGCTGCTGCTTCTAACTGGTAAGTTTTTTTGCTTTAAATTAAATTGCTAATAAAATATATATATTTACTTATAAAAAATTATTTGGCGGGAATTTATTTAGGCAGAGATGAAGAGTGTTTTTATATCGTTGTAATATTTTAAAGAGTAACTTGGGAAGTACATGATAAAAATTTCTTGGTTTTCTTTTTATATACAACGTGTATATTAAATAACGTTAATAGGCACATATGTAGTTTCAAGAGATAGCCTGTAAGATTTGACTGTAGATATTCTTATTGGAATATGTGTAAGATATATATATTTGTTTCCATCCTATAGTAACTGTTATGTACGGGTGCACGGGTGTATTGTATGATCCGTAGATGTGAGCGTTAACCTACTTCTTATAAAGCAGAAAAAAATCTTAAGTACTAAACTCAAATATCTTGAATGATAGACTCAATATTTATCCAGAATTACTCTATTTTAAGGTCATCAGTGTGTTGTATTCAATACGACTAGAAGCACCTTTTCTATTTTCGTCACACTTATCCAAAGCCATTTCATACTGCTTATCCCATCATCTTCTCGCTTTAGCCCGACCTCTTCACCTCTACATTTTTACCCGGACATAAACCAACATAAAGCAAAAAATTGGCAGCCAAAATCTTTTCTTCTCCATATTTGATTACCAACGGATAATGCCTATAATCAAAAACCCTAGTTGAATGGATCGCCGGCTTTGCCAGCTTTTGTCGAGGGGCCCGTTTTGGGTCTTTTCAAGAGAGCAGATCCATTTCAATGATCTATTCTAGATTACATATTTCCACTTTTGTCTCTTTGGGATGAAAGAGGGTCTCCTATGTAATTGATGCTTGTTTTTAGGGTCTTTTTGTTGCCTGGTTTCCCAGAGGAATTTCCCGGATTTTCGTGTTTTGGCTTTCCCCATAGCGAGAGCACTTCATGCCCGGGGCATATTTGTAAACATGTAAGATAATTTTTATAAGTAAACTAAAGAAACTAAAGATCTGTATTTATTGTATACATGTAATATGTACATACTATCTATATTATTATGTGTACTGACTTGTATTTAAACAGAATGTTCGTGAGATCGTTAGACTGTATTATGTACATACTATATTTATAGTATACACTGAAATATTTAAACAGTATGTTCGTGGTATCGTGCTACATCTATCTAGTATCTATTGTATTATATTATATTATTATGGGCTAGTTGTTTTCAGACCTTTTCGCCAATCTTTCGTTACCATGCTTTCTAACTTCAGTATCCATCAAATCTCTTATTCTATGACCTCCTGCAACTCCAATAGCCAATACAGTTTCTAAGCTATCCATGGGCATTCTATCTTCCAAGATCAACAATGCCAATTTTTCTGATTTACCAATGACTCCAATAGTTAATGAACTCATATCATTTTCTTCAAGAGTATTTAAATCCAATAAAGGAGTGGTGTTATGTAAACCTACGCCTACAGCAGCCACATAATCGTACATGGCGATCCCAGCATCGATTAATGCCAAGGTTACTGAGTTGGTGATTCCAGCTAATAACCCACCATCTAATGATAATACATGTACGTTGATTTGGATCAAAGTTCTTGGATATAAATGACACATGACACTCTTTTGAAAAGTTCTTTCTAAAGTGGCCTTTAATTCGATGATTCTTTTTTCGTTTTTAAGTCTCTTCTTTCTTTCAGTAGTTGAAAAATTGGTAATGTTTAAGTTGACTTCCAATACAGCCAGATTCAGATTTAATTGTGATTTAAGTGCTGGTTCCATAGGTCCCTGTACCATGCAAATGACTTTAGTGTTTCCTTGTTCTACGTATGATGAACCGTCCGAAGAGTTGGGATGGGTGTTAATACGACATTCGAATCTCCGGATTTCGTTCCATCGCCTTCCGTCAATACGGAGTCCTTCAGGGGAGTATAATTCCATTCGAGACATCGCTAAAAGTGTATGTATTTAAAGTAAATGCTATGGTTTGAGTTTATGTCAGTGATCTCAATATTTACTGATTTATCACTGATATCGACGGTGTATCACTGGTATTGATGTGTTTCACTGATTCGATGATGTATCTAATGGAGACCAGTAATGGATATCCGATAAGAATAAATTATTTTGTATACTACGGATAGATGAGTCTGAGTTCAGGGTGTTTCCTTTGCGGCGTGCAGTTTCGAGTCTCCTGGTGTCGGGCTGATTGCTTTGCTTCTAGCTTACAGTTTTAAATTCGGTTTGAACTTTTTAAATTCGTTTTTCCATTTGATGAGCTTTTCGGTTTTTTATTTTCGCTAAAAAGGTGGGATTTTTAGAGAGATTTTTAGAGAGATTTTTAGCGAGATTTTTGGTGCGATTTTTGGTCTGATTTTTGGTTGGTTTGGGTTGGTTTTGGCTGCTGCCTAATTGTGGGCCAAGGAGTCCATGAACACACCGAGGATCCAACAATTGGAGAGGTAGAAAATTGCAGCTGCTTGGAATAATCCGTGGTTGAAAGTACTGAGACCCAAAAACTCCAAATTATAAGCAAAATAAAGCCATGCTCCCTGTGATCCTATCCATAACACCAATACAAAGATAGCCAATTTCTTAGACTTACCCTGCAAGAGCTTGGAGCTCACTAAAAAATGCGGCAAAAATATGAGAAACCATATGAAATACTGAGAAGTGATTACCTTGTTAAATAAGACAAAGGCGAAAGTCTGGAGGAATAAGCAAGGAATGAAATGGGATTTGGCGTAGATTAATGGGATTATCACTGTAGAAGTCAAGATTTGAGGTAAAAATGTCAATTTTTCAATATATTTAAATATTGGGGCATTCAATTCGGTTGGGAATGCAGACTTAAAATAGAGAGCAACGTTATACACCGAAAAATTATGGCGGTGATCGATTCTAGTGAAATGGTACAAGTAAGCGTTGTAGAGGAATTCGTACCCGTAAATTTGGTACATAGCGTAACTTAATAGACCAGTAGAAGTTAAAGTGACTAGAGCAAATTTGAAATTCGACCAAGTCATTAGGTTCACCAAGGGAATATTTTTACATAGTAACGGTTTTTCTCCACTACCGATATACAACATGAATGAAGGTAAGTAAATGATGGGGTAGATTTTGAAATGAATAGCCAATCCAAGGAAAATGGCGGCCCAGAATTGATACCTACTCTTTTTATTAATGCTATTGGTAGACTCGCTGGTGAAATATACTGACAACATAATGAACACCGTCAATACACTTTCTGATGATCCTCTAGTGCTAATGGTGATTACCATTGGGTTCAACAACCAAATCGAAGAAAGAATCAAATACTGCTTAGTTGATGACGAACGTTTCTTTAAAAGGGTCATAATAATAAGCCCAGTCAATAGATCACATGCCATGAATACAAACTTTCCAAAACTATACCAATATTCATTTGGACTCAATATCCATGCCAATAACGGCGTGTATCTATATGTTTCTCTTTGATATGGTGATCCACCTTGCACAAAATAGTGGGCCGCGTCAGAGAAAACCAAGTAATCGATATCGGTATATTTCACGGGCAAGTAGGCGTCCTGGTAAAGGCCAAAGAGAAAGAATCCTACTCTGGCAAGGATGGCTGCACCAATTAGACCCACAGAAGAGTAATCCATGCCTTCGATTGTTGTTTTTATGATATTTATTAATTTATTTTATTTAATTATTCATATATCAGTTTACTTATTGTTGTTCCACTAACTTTTCGTTGATTCCCGCTAATTTTATCTAATTTTGGCCAATTTTGACTTCATTTTAGCGAGAAATACAGAATTTAGCGAGAACTTGGTGAAGCACCAAAAAATCATTAATCTTCTGATTCATTTTCAACTAAACCATGACCGAACTCACCCAGGAAGAAGTATACATAGACTATCTCAACTACGACTGGGCCAGCTTTGAAGACTTCAACGTTGGTCTTGGCGAGATCTTGGACAACTACTTGGAGGGCTTGAAGGAAAGCGACCCACTGATCACTTCAATTCCTCCTCTAGACAGAAGACAATTGGAAGACCAGGCCAAGTGTTTTTTTTACTGTTCCCACAGTGGTAATATCTTGAACTTGGATGATTATGAGACCTGGAAACGTCAATACGGGGCTCAATACGCTACTGATAAGATTACTGATAAGACTGAAACTGCCAAGATAGTTGAAATCAAAGAAGATTCTAATTCTAACGAACCTCCTTATTCTTCCAATTACCAAGAGCTTGTAGAACTCATCGTGTCGGGCAAGCCTATCCCAGGGATCAAGGATATCCCAGATACTGTTCTTGGAGACCAGAAGTCTGTTGCCGAGGTGAAGCAAAGAAGAAAGCCATGGGAGAAGGAAGTTGAATCAACCGAAGTAGATGCCGAAGAACCAGCTGAAGTAGATGCCAAAGAATTTGCTGAATCTGCTGAACCAGCTGAATCTACTGAACCGGCTGAAGTAGAGGCTGCCACTTAGTGGGGCATACCAAAGAGACGAGAACGACTGATGACGATACATACCTAATTTCATATATAATTATAAATATATATATATATATTATCATACTATTATCTTATTATATTCTATTTAATGTAAAAACCTCATCACCGCTTCAAAAGCAGCAAGAGCAGCAGCGTTGGCTGGGAACGATCTTAAGATAGAAGGACCAAAGCCTCTGGTGAATCCGCCCAAACCCTTTTCTCTATATATATACTTGACTGCATCGATCCATCTAGGGAATTTCTTTTCAGATCTGATCGGGCTATCGGTCATTATAGTCTGTTTAACCACATCAGCAGGATAGGCAAAGATCCAGAAAACAGTAGCTGATAACCCACCGGACCAGAAGTTGATGGCAGGTTTGGAAAGAGAAGAATTATTTTCAAACCACTGGGTGAAAATCTCGTAGGACCCCCACCAGAAGATGAAATTAGTTCTAAAAATCATGGTTGAAAGTAAACCTGAATAAATCCCTCTTATCCCGGAACCTTTATACAATTTTTGGGCTACATCGATTGGACCATTATAAAGCTTGGTCTTGGCGTCATATTGGACTTGAAGTCTGGCCTTGAATTGTTCAATTGGAGCAGCTACAAATGATACGGTCCAGCCACTTCCAAGACCTGCTATGACGTGACCCATTAACGGTAATTTTTCTTGTGTTGGATATAAATTTTCTTTAACGAGTCTTCGGTATAAATGTAATGAGCCCAACATCACTGAATCCATAAGAACCCACCCGACTAACGGTGGAGTGAAACCTTTATAGAACCCTTTCACTCCTTCGTTTCTGAAAGTTTGTAAAACACAGTCCATGGGTCCCTTGAATCTACCTTCACGAGCTGTTTGAAGACGTACTTTGATAGTATCGAATGGGTGTCCAACTACGTTCTTGGTGACTCCAGAGAACATCCCCGCTACAAACCCCAAGTATTTGGGAGGAGGTGCTGGCGACTTTCTGGCGTCCAAAAGTTCATCTTCTCGGTCCTGAACTGCAACTGACATCTATATCAATGAATTTACTGAAAATGATCCCTGATCTTCACTGGATCAATCTTGGTCAAACTTGGTCTGGTCAAACTGGTTTCCAGAATTTTTCACTTTGCTGCGCCGTTTCCGGGGAGTCGCGGCTGCAAATCGGCATAAATCTGGTAATCACCGCTAAACCTGCTGAGATTCCCACCAATCTCTCACTAATTCCCACTAATCTCTCACTAATCACTCTCTTCCTCTCACTGATCTCTCGCTATTTCTCGCTATTTCCCACTAATTCTCCTCTCACTAACTCTCCTCACTATCTGATTCTATCTAATTCCATTCCTCTACTTCATCCTGTCAGCCTCCATGAGTCAGCCTCCAATCAAACAGGAACCGGCTCCGTCCGTCAAGGCAGAGCCCGCGACAGACGCCAAGAAGCCAAAACCAGCAGAAATCCCCTGGCAAGAGGTCCCCTTGAAGCTGTGTACCGCAGAGGAAGTCAAGGATATTCGATACCATATCATGAAATTCCAATCGAAACAGAACGTAGATATCACCAAGAATTTCACCCGTCCCGTCAGATTACACCGGAAAGACCCTAGAAATATCCAATTCCAGCTCACTAGGAAGGAAATCGATGAAAGGAAACGAGAAGAAGAGGCTAACCGTAGAGAAAGAGAAAGACGTAAGGCACAAGGGTTGAATGTAGACGATGAAGGCAATGAAATAATTGATGACGACGTCGACGGTAACAATAACGGCGATTCTGAATCCCGGAACCAACCTGAAATGGATATGTCTCAAGTGGCTCCAGATGGAGGTGCCAGAAAGCACAAGAAGAACATGTTTAAACGTAAAACAAGACAAATCAATTTGATGGCTGACGAGAAAAGAAAGTTAAGGTATGAAGAGTACTACCCTTGGGTAATCGAAGATTATGATGGCCAAAATGTCTTTGTAGGTAACTATGAAGCTGGGGCCTCCGATACCACTCATGTTTTGTTTGTTTTCGATAGTGATGGGTTCAAGATGGTACCTTCTGAAAAAGTTTACAAGTTCACTCCAAGAAATAAATATGCTACTTTGACCCTTGAAGAAGCCGAAGCTAAAATGGAAAAAAAATCGTCGGTTCCAAGATGGTTGATGAAACATATGGAAGAAGGTGGCACCAATGATCATAGATATAGAAATTTCAAAGGTCCCGCTTCTGGTCCTGGTGGAGGACCAGTGATCTCTGCTGGTGGTAGTAGAGCTCTTGGTGAAGGTAGCTCAACTCGTGCCAATGGTGTCGGAGGAGGTAAATTACGTACCGTTATTGGTGGAGCAAACTCAAATAAAGATAGAGACTCTGATCATGACGACTTGGATTTCGATGAAGAATTCGCCGATGACGAAGAAG
This sequence comes from Kurtzmaniella natalensis, assembly GCA_030574355.1. Classification (NCBI taxonomy): domain Eukaryota; kingdom Fungi; phylum Ascomycota; class Pichiomycetes; order Serinales; family Debaryomycetaceae; genus Kurtzmaniella; species Kurtzmaniella natalensis. The sequence continues at coordinate 251,410 of JAJMEV010000011.1, read as the reverse complement.
CTCCTATTATGGACGGTGACGAAGAAGAAAACAAATTATCGGAAAAGAAATTAAAGAAAGAAATGTTGAAAGCTACCCATTTTGATGGGCAACTGGATATGGAAGACGATGATGGCGATTTCGATGACCTCTTTGACACGGAAAAGGGAAGAAAAGTCGACAAGGAAGGTGAAAAATTACGTAAAGTGTTGAATAAAACTGAAGGCGGGGTTTATGAATCCGATGATGACGATAAACTCAATCCTTACTTATCTAAATCTGATTTGGATACCGATGAAAGTGACGATGAAGATGAGTTACAAAATAGTGCCTCCTTGGTGAAAACTGAACCACAAGATGGTGTTGGTATACCTTCTGAAACATATAACAAGCCTCGTACCATCTTTGCTAGTGCTTTAGGGAATGGATTTGTTCTTATTAAAGCCCAGCTGTCGTTTTTAAAGAACTTCCCTCCAGGAGAATGGAATCCAAACAATTCCAATAAACGGAAACTTCCATCTCCTTCACCTAGGTTATCTGAATCTCCAACAAAGATTCCTAAGAGTGAAAGATCTAGTACTACTTCTCCTTCACCTAATCCAGGTTTTGAATTGAATTCTGCCGGTCCTGACGGTATATTGGTCACTACCAAGGAAGTTCTTGATATAGTTAGAGAGAACCCACTCACCACCAAAGATCTTTTACAAGGTTTGAAGAATAGAGTTAATGCCCATAAGGAGAATAAGCAAAGAATCATTGCCATTGTCAAGCAAAACTTGAAGTTAGTTGATGGGAAATTGGTGTTAAAAGATGATGTAAAATAGAGGATAATGATAATACAAAAAAAAAGTAAATAATAAATGATAAATACATAATAATGATAAGTAATAGTTTAATTGTTTTTTATTGTCTATTATACATCACAATACTTCGATAATACCTTCTTCTTCTTCTTCTTCAATTTCCATTATATCTTCTTCTTCTGGAGCTTCATCTCTCATCAATAATTGAACACATTTATCAACCAAATCACTAACTTTTTCCTTACCAAGAGCCTTATCAAGTGTTTTAATAATAGCATAAGCACTCTTTTCACGTAAATATTCTCTCATTTCCTTAGTGGTACATAATAAAAGTAAAGATTCTAAATGAGTACAGATGATATTTTCTAAAGATTCTCTTTTCTTATCTGGACCCAAGAATTGTAATTCTTCTGGTAAGTTGAACATATCATCTTCATCAATTTCTTCAGGACCAGCCAATGGGAGTAAAATATATGGTAAAAGGTTAATGGAGGGATTAGTAACCAAATTCCAATGAGCAGTGGAATCGAAAAGAGAATTTTTATAAGTGAAGGCAACCCCTTCTCTTCTAATTTTTGATTTATAATATTCAGTGAATACAAGAAGTTTTGAAATTGGGAAAATACCATCGTATACTTGTTCAGTGACAAAATAATTTCTACCTTCTTGGAATCTACACATATCAGCAAAGAAGTAAGATAAATAATCAAATTCTGCTGATTTATTGAAAGTTCTTTCAGAACCTTTAACAAAGCAATCCATAAGACAATCCATAGCATTTTTAGATTTAAATAATTGCAGTTGTTCTTCGTTATGATCAATAGTGAAGTCAAGAATTTTCTTAATAGCATCATTTTTACCTAAATTTGTAAGCAAAATACACATAATATCAGCGTTGGCGTTATTAACATCGATAATGGAAGTAACTAATTGTTTTAAAAATTCTTCATCTTCCACTATTCTATTTCTCATTTCTATATTACTACACAAGTTAGCCATGATAGTACATGCTTGATTAACAGTAGTTTTACCCTTTGAATTGGCTAATTTCTTAAGATCTTTAATAGCAGTATAATTATCGTAAGCAAAACAGTCCAGATGTGGAGCATTACTGAAACCAATAAGGTTTTGTAAAGCTATTTGAACGATATCTTGTCTATCTGAGTGTAAGAACCCAACGAGTTCTTCTAATTCACTTGGCATGGCGTAAGGGTCAATAAGATATGGATTCCAAACTATAAATCACTCTAATCAAGTAGATACTATGAATACTATGAATACCTATAGTCACAAAAAAGTTTGCCTTTGCTAGTTTGCCTTTGCAGTTGGTCTATGTTTCCACCGTCTGGTCCGAGTGAAAGAACCAAAAAGAATCTAAAAGAATCTTCTGCTTATATATAAATTTTTTTCCGCGGCGATGCCTCAAAATTGCTGCAAAAAAGTGCTGCAAAAAAGCGCTGCAAAAAAAGCGCTTCAGTTTTCCCCTGAGCTAAATTATCCTTCTAGCTCTAGTTTGTACTTCTAGTTTACTTTACTGATATGAATTTTTACTGGGTATGAATTTTTACTGTTTATTTGGTCTATTTTCTATTTATCTTGGATACCATATTTTTATTTTTAACTTATATTATATTACTGAGTTTATAGTGGAACTTTTTATCGGTGTATCAGACATCCTTTTTCTGATCAACTACTTGTAAATAGTAGTAGTAAAAGGCAATCACTTGAAGATGGTCGTCAAAGTAAAGCATTTCATCTACAGAGTGAATGTTCTTACCTCCTCCAGATCCTGGCTGGTAACGAAAAATATTTTTAGTAAGATTCCAGTAGCTCTTGGTATCGGTGTTACCAATAGAGATATATCCAGCTGGAACAAAAGTATCGTTACCTTCAGGGTAAATCAAATCTTCAAATAAGTAACGTACTGATCCGGTAAATGTATCCCATACGGCACCATCAGTTGGAGTTACTGGTGCTGGTTCTAATGGTTCATTCAAAGTATAGTTGAAGTATCCATTGGCAGTAGGTTCAGAAACAATTGCTCCTTCGTAGATAATACCAATATCAAACCTATCAGCGATTACTTTGATTTCATTCAAGACCTTTTCTGCAGTCAGAGCAACAGATTCTTCAATGGCAATTCTATGGTTGACCAATACGGAGACAAATTCTGGTAAAGCATTTGATTTGGCTCCTCCTTCAATAATATCAACTGCTTGAGAGGTAGCTACCAAGTATCTAGTGGATTGATTGGAAATATAATCAATAACGGCTTGGTTGGAAATAGGATTGAATTGAGCCTTCATAATATCTCCTTTCAATTTCTTACTGATAGATTTGGAGTGTTCAGCTACACATTGGAGTTGCTTTAATACAGGGTTAGCTGGAGTAAGGATAGATTCAAATGGATGTTCTTCAATTCTGTCAATCAATTTAGAGAGAAGCCCAATCAGGGTGTGCTTTGGTGGGACAGAAGAATGACCCCCTGGAGTATACAATTCAATAATGGAGTTCAAATGACCCTTTTCTCCAGTGGCTGGCAAAATGAAATTGACTCCTTCAACGGTTTCGTATCCATCGTTACCTTCGTCGATAATGGCATACAATGAGTCCTGGCCGTATCTTTCTTCCAATACCTTGTTGATTTCAAAAGCACCAGTACCAGATGATTCTTCATCATAACCAAAACCTAATAAGATAGTTCTTTCCGGTTCAAATTTCCCTTCTTGCAAAAGAAGTTCAACGGTTTCCAATAACCCAATAAGTAAGTTCTTACAATCAGAAACCCCTCTACCATAAAGATATTTACCGTCAAATACACCGTCAAATGGACCATGAGTCCATTGACCCTTGGTTGCCTTTTGAACTGGGACTACGTCCATGTGGGCGGTCAACAAAATTGGCTTCAAAGAAGGATTCTTACCTTCCCAAGTGTATACAAGGGCAAATTTATTGACGGTTTCAAATTTCAAATTCTTGTGAACCAAAGGGAATGTTTCCTTAAGATATTCGTGAAACTTTTCGTACTCTTTCCATAAAGGCTCTAACTTGTAGAGTTCTTCTTTGGTCTTGGCAGCATATGGAAGTGTGGTATCGTCATAGATTTCAGTTGGGATCTTAACGGCACCAGCCAATTTAAGAACAGATTCATGTTTAAATTCAGGATCATGCAAAATCTTATCAATGGTATCCTTAGAGTATATATATTCGCTAGGATCAATTTTGGGTACTAATGGACAAAGCAGCTCAGATGAAGCAATTGAAGTATCAGGAAAGTAGGAATGCAAGATACGATATGTATTAAACCCCATACATTCTACTAGTTTCTGGATACAACTTGCAGCAATGGTGGCAAATACAAAAACGGCAAGTACTCTCCAAATTGGTACATGTTTCTTCTCTATTGGCTTTTCGTGAAGAGGAAGCATATTGAAATAAATATTCAGTTATCAATTCAATAGAGTTAAGTTTTATAAAAAAAAGGTTGACTGATAATTTATTTTATTTTGTTCCACAGGAACGGCACCAATTCTCCCTATCTAAATTGGTGTATCTAGCCGACCATAATGCGGTTGGTGGAAAGCAACTTATCTATTGTGGGAACAGAGAGACAAGGTAGCACAGCTTGTACCAATTGGGTAATTTTTCCATTTACTGGAACAATTGGTTGTCAGAGCTTGAAAGGAATGGTACTTATCTGTTTATATTCAAGTATATTGCTGGGGCGTGATTCTTCTCTTACAACTTTTCATGTTTATATTCATTATGTTATAACTACCATTCTGTATAAGGGTCAGAGATCCTTTTACATTGTTTAATTTACGCTGCTGTGTTCAAAACGGACTTAAAAATACGGCTTTACATCATGTGTGCAAGCAAAGCTAAGCGGTAAATTATTTATTATTTATACCATTGAAATTGCTACAAAAAGGGTTTAAAAAGTACATTTACTCTTGCATCTATGGCATATCTATAAAAGAAAAAAATATTAAAAGACAATTAAAATTGGTTGAACCAGTGAACATGGTCACCGAAGGCCTTTTCCTTGGCGTACTTGACACATGGGTCACTTAAATCACCTCTAACAGCAAAACCGTGGGCAACACCAGAGAATAAATCAATTTGGAATCTAGCACCATTTTCAGCCAAGATCTTTTCGGTATCTTGTCTTAATTCAACGGTGAAAATTGGATCAGTTTGAGCGGCCAGAATAAGAATTGGCTTGGAGATAGCCTTAACATCGTCGTGAGTAACGAAAGATGGGTGGGCACCAGCAATTACATCAAAGACTGGTTCAGCACCAATGTTCTTAACAGCAAAGCAAACACCGTAACAGTAACCCATACCAGCAAAAGTCTTTGGTTTCAATTCAGCCTTAACTTTAACAAGGTAATCTCTTACAAGTGGGGCAGTTTCTTCGAAACCGTGTCTAGTGATCCAAACGGTAAGTTCTTCCTTTTCTGGAACAAATGGATCATCTTGAACAATATCTGGAACCAAAACGTAGTAACCTTCCTTAGCAAAGTTATCTGCCAATAATAAAGTATTGACTAATTTACTGCCGAAAATATCAGTAAGAATGACAATGACACGATCAGTACCATTTTCTTTACCGACATGGTAAGTGTCAAGACCAGCAATGGTTTCACGAGTTCCAATTGGGGTACCTTCGTGAAGGTTAATTTCAGTACAACACTTTCCTGGTGGGTTAGAGGCCATTTTTCGTCAAGATAAGTTCAATAGTGAGTTCCTTTAGTTACTCGTTCTGTCGCTTTTATGGAATTTTGACAGATAAGTCGGTTTAAATGCGTGCGCCCAGAAAGCTTAACATTTTTTTTTTTAGTTGTGGCCGAGGAGGGGTGATGAGGGAAATCGAATTTCAAGTGTACGTTTCAGCCGCCATTTGATACACGGAGAAAGAAAGAAGTAGAAATAAAATTGGATAGATAAAAGGAGAAGAGGGGGGGAGGGAGAGAATCATTAGGAGCAAAGGACCAATTAGAATTTTGTGATGAAGCCTATTTCATAACGGCCGACGGGCAACCATTGTTTCCGACCGGGCGATTGAAGAGATAAAAATTGATGCTACCGAAGACTTGATGGTGCTTGGAATAAAATAATAATAATAATAATAATAATAATAATAATAATAAATTGTAGAAATAATGCGATTACTAAGGTAAATTACTAATTTGTAACTCATCATTGTCCTGCCGTTAGCGTTTTCCTCATACAGTCAGTCTTGTTATAAGATAAGCGCAGGGCGTAGTTTCTCCAATAGTATGAAACACTAAGCTTATGGAAGATAAAACGTTCCTACATGGAAATGGAAGTTACTGCGAGTTAACGGTGACTAAAAAAAAATGGCTTATATTCCTATAAGAGGGATTGCCCCACACGGGAAATATGGATAATAAACAGCGGGAACGAGAGGGGTGAAATCTACAGTTATATTGGTCTGAGGTCTAAAATATATTACATATGGATATACTCATCTATTTAGTGAGGACGACGTAAACGGCGTGGATAATAGCTGGGAACCAGACGAAAAGACAACAGACAATGTTAATCCAGAAGGTGGTAGAAATACCACACTTCATGAAAACAGCTAAAGGTGGAAGAAGGATAGCTAAAATGGTTAGTATATTTTTATACGGTACAATATAGTAAGAGAATTGATTAATGAAACATAAAATTCCTATAGGGGGTGTATCCTTCATACAAAGTGGGTATATCGAAGATATTTAGTGGTTTTCATATATATCTTCCCACTCATCATCCTTGCAAATATTTATCTTGTAAATGAAACGGTACTTTATTAGGTTTTCGAGGGAGCACTAATTATGAGGATATCGTGCAACTAGAATTTGCCATTGTCAAGGATATACACATCTTTATTGGCCAATTCATCTTGATACATATTTTTCAAGTCACTTTCACTTCCAAGTTCTTCTGCTTTTTTTGTCTTTGCTTTGTTTCCTTATCTTTGTTGTGTTTTTTTTTTCATAATGCTCTGTTTGTTTTGAAAATAATCACCTCCTCCTCACCCCTTGGTTGCAAGTATTGTAGGATAAAAGGCCATAAAAACAAAAATATACACCCACTCCATATTCCAGTTCAATTCTTCTCAATCAATTCATAGATACATACCAAGAATAAGAGCAACGATTTTTTCACTTTCCATGGTTAATTAATTATAATTGAGTTTGGTGTTATTAAGAATAATTTAATTTATTAATTTTTTCGCTCGCCGTCAGGCTACTCGTACTTATATATGTGTAAATTATTTTCCTGAGTCTCCCGTTTCCAAATACAATCAATTTAATTCTTGGTATTAAGGATCTTTTTTTTTTTTCTCTAAGACGTGACCTTTTCGGAAATGCTGGCTAGACGGCAAAGGAATTGAAGCGTGTTATTATTTCTATATCATACCCCATCCTTATCACCGATGTAAAATTATAAGGTTGGTGTGGGAAGCTATAGATCGTGTAAATGTGACTAGGGAAGGTAGAAAATAAAATGGGGTGTATGAGCCCCTCCTTAACTAGTAAGAATAGAAGCGACTAAATTTCATATTTCATCTACTTTATCTAGATAAGGCAATATTTAAAAAAAAAACTAATGTATTTAAAATTGCAAAAAAAAAGAATTCTCCTGGGGGTGAGTCGAACACCCGATCTCAAGATTACTTTGAGGAACTCATTACAGTCTCGCGCCTTAGCCAGCTTGGCCACCAAGAGGAACTCTGAAAGCTTTTGTAAATAAAACCCACTAATGGTTTTACTATTAACTTCTTTAATTTCTTATATGGTTATACTTGCAGAATGTATTCATATTTTACATTTTATTCAAGAGTCTACAACTAATTCTTAAACATTTCGTCATATATTTATTTACTGATATATTTATTCGTCATCGTCGTCATCATCGTCTTCTGGTGGTGGTGGAACAAATTCTACATTTTGTGCTTCCAACCATTCAGGTTCTTTTTCAAATCTGTCTCTTTCTTCTAATGAAGGACGCTTCAACATGCCCATCAATTTGTCGTGGTAATGAGTCTTGTCGTGGTATGGAGGGTTAAGTTCTTTAACAGCGTCAAAGTAGTTATGGTAAATGTTACCATCGTATTTACCAATTGCAGAGTTAAGTAACATATCTGATTGTTGGAATGAATCGGTCAATATAATAGCTCTCTTTCTAACTTCAGCACATAAGTTGAATACATATGTACTTGTTGATTCAATCAATGATTCAGTAGTACTAACATTGTAAGTTAAAAGAGGAGTATTGAATCCTTCCAAGATAGCAGTTGTAGCATATAATTGAACCAAATTTTCTAAATCAGAACGAAGATCAGCTGGGGCCGATTCCAATTTTTCAAGGAAGGTACTTAAAAGGTATTGATGGCATCTCATCTTTGACAAGAGAACTCTAGTAGCAGAAAGGTCATCCCAAATAGCACCATTCTTTAACTTTTCACCTGCGTCTACTGCAACTCTGATGATAGCAGCATCCAAAGCATTCAAAATCTTGGTAGAATCTTTGTAATCATCACCAGAGAAAACAATCTTGTTTCCAGACAATTCTTTAGCCTTATTTAAGAAAGCAAAAGATCCACCAACGGAAGCACCTTTTCCAATAACATTTCCAACATTGGTAATAATAGCTTTACCAACAGCAGTAGCCAAAACATTGTTGTCACCTTCCCAAGTACATTGGACAACCCAATCATCGTAGGCTTTACCAAACCCGTTATAAGCAGAATAACCATGACCACCGCAAGCTTGTCTACATTCAGTTATGGTATCAGCAGCAAGCCAAGTTAAAGTAGATTTCAAAGAAGCAGAATCCAAGAAAAGAGATTTGGTTTCAGCGATAGTTTTCTTTAATGTCTTGACATCATTTTTTTCAAAAGCACTATCTAAAGTGTGAATAACTTCATGATGATATCTTTCAAGTTTATCAGAGGCAAAAGCCATAGCATAAGTTTGAGCCAAGAGTGGTAATAAACGACGTTGATGAAGTGGGTAATTTAAAATTTGCATTTCATCACCTCCTTCAAGTTGAAGATTTGGTAAGAATTGCTTTCTACCAACACCATATCTAATGGCAATAGTAGTGAATCTTGCAGAAGCACGATAAGAATCGGTAGCCATACTAACTCTTCCTTCCAATAAAGAAATATAAGATAATTGTTCTAATGGAGGTAATGTAACATCACCATTTCTTGAAACTTTACAAAATTTTTGCAACATGAAAGATCTAGGAACACGATAATCGGAGAATTGAATCCAACCGTTATCGATACCTTCTCTACCCATTTTAGAACCAATATCACCAATAGCAACACCAGGATTAATATCATGGTTAGAATCTCTCAATTGAGCAAGGAAAGTCTTAACACCATAATCCTTACCTTTAACGATTAATCTAGCATAAACAACGGCATGAGTAGCAGAATGAGCAGCACCACCGATCCACCATTTAGTGGCACCAATATGTGGAGTATCAATAATAAATTCATCTGTTTCTTCATCAAAAGTAGCAGTGGTTTCAACCCCTGCAACATTAGAACCATGAGCCAATTCAGTCATGGCAAAACAACCATAGATACCATGTAAATAAGCTGCTCTTCTTTCTTGACACCAAAATTTGTATTGTTCAGGAGTACCATTACCCTTAATACAATTACCAAATAAACCTAAATTAACACCAATTCTAATCCCAGTCAGACCATCATAAATAGTAACAATTTGAAGTCTTCTATTAAATTTTTCTCTTGGTTCTCTTTCAACAAATTTAGATAAACGATCAATTCTTTTCAAAGTAAGTTCACGTTGTTCAGGTTTGGTAATATCATAATCAGATAATTGAGCAGCAAGAACTGGATCTCTTTCAAGTTGTTTGGTAATACTTAAGATTTCTTTAGCTTTTTTTTCTCCTTCAATGAATTCAAACATTTTAGATGGGTAGTTTCCAGCTCCTTCTCTTTCCTTTACGATCAATGCTTGAGGGTTTGGTTCAGCAAAGTCGCTGACAAGTTTCTTGATAATAGTCATGATGATTTATTTTTCTTATTATCACTAACTATATAATATAAAATAATTTAAAAATGTTTTTTTGATATATAATATAAAAGAATAAATATAAGGCTATATATAAACTCTATAAGGTGCGGGCTTCCTGCCTCCTATAAGTACTTTTTTTTTCTAAGTTTGGCTTTTTGGTATTGTTACTTCTCCGTCTTTTTTTTTGGCGCTGTCATTTTTTTGGCCCAGTATAGCGGTTTAGCCACCAAGCACATGCGACTTGTGTGGGGAAGAGAGGAGTGAAAAGTCCGAGGAAAGAAAATAATCAATGGGGAAATAAGAATACCAAGTACCGAACTGAATATGAATATGAAACCAGATGAATGTGATGCAGTGAATAGGGTAATTTGGATCGCTTTTAGTGTAATAAAATCGGTAAATCAATATTATCATATATGATATTATATATATATATATATATATATATATATTGATTATATGTTATCGTATATTGATGATGTATTACATATATTATATACATTATTTATTGATTATGTAGTTATTTTCTACGTAGATGCATACTTCTTACAAGAGTATTTACACACATCTGCACGAAGATGCAATCTTGCTAGCTGGGCCCTGTCTCTGTGTTCTTCTATGTATTTCTGACCCATGTTCTGGCTGATCAGAAATATTTGGGATTTACTGGTTTTAATATAATTTTCATGGATATGTAGAAATGTTGGATCTGTGTTTACTTGAGCAAAGGTAGCTGTGAGATTACAATGTTTAATGCATGTGCATGCCGGCAACAGCAGATATTATTGTGCTACACAATCAAGAGCGGCCATAGCAATGCTAATTATTGTCCAGGTCTTGTCTCTGAGTTCTTATTCAGTTGTTTGCTGAACTTCCATTGATGATCGGAAATACAATCTTCACAAATTGGCCCATCTTGGATTTTGAGTTTAGAATTAGCTTAATTTGGCTAAATCTGATTTTCCTCTTCCCCACCATTTCTACCGAAAAGATACCCACGGAACTAACTTTACTGGGGGGTCACAACATATCCCAATAGATGCAGTGAAGAATGTTGAAATCCTAAAACAAGTCCCCCTATAGTGTTAAGATTTATGGTTGTCTTGCTTTATACCTTTCATTGGCCCTTCTTTCTTAATAAACGTGTTGCTTATTCATGTGGTTGTTCGCTAATCGTAGGTTTCCTTCTTCTCTCTTCAATAGTGGTCGGCACAATATTTCATGCAAGAATAGGAGCTATGAGCTGCGACAACCGGCATGTGGAGGCGCCGTTCGGTAAGTCGGTAGTTGCTATTATTCTGATGGAGTGAGAGGGCCCAGATGATCCCCTTAAATTTGCTTGAGTGAAGGCAATTAGTAGCCAAAGTGGTGCACATTGGAATGTATCTGGGCAGGCTATAGGTACTAGTGAGTCGATTCAGAGGGTGAAGTGGGGTGGTGGAGAGTGGTATTCCTGTTACCACTAATTTTTTTTTTTCATTCTCTTGGTTGTGGCAGATGGAAATAGTGGTCCACCAAGGTTGATAAGATGGCCCAGAGGTACATATTATCTAAATACCTAAGGCCCAACACTGGCCTCTATCTCAGAAATATTTTCCGTCTTATTTTACTATTTTGCTATTTTTGTCTTTCTTGAATGTAAAATGTTTCAGATTGGATGCTGTAATCTTTTCCGATTCCTTCTATAATTTGTGCGTTACTTTTCCTAACAGTTAGGTACCCCATTTTTTAATATCTGTCTTGCTTCGTCTACATTGGACCCGCTTGAAATAAGTAGCTTGTGAATTACTTCTTCTGATGTTCTTCTAAAGAAAATCCTCTGCTTGTTGAAGTTCTACTGGTATCAGTAGGTAGAGCTTAAGCAAGCATCCTAACTATCACATGTAATTTAGTTTCATTGGGTAAATGTTGATCGTCTGACATATAATTGGAAGAATGTTCATTGGAGTGACATATGATTTCTAAGATTTCTAAAAATTCTAAAGTTTCTCAAGTTCCAAAGTTTTCGTGACTGCCTGCTTGTAGTTTGGAGCTATTCCTTGTCTTCCTCTAAAGGGTCCTTAGTGACAGATGTATCTACCTAATATCTACTAAATTCATAAAATTTCATAATAATTTTTATTATCGATTTACCTATTTATTTAAAAAGCATTCATTCATAAAGCAGCAGAAGAATTTAAATCATCTTCGCTCTTTTAACCTTTCTCTTTCCTTACTTAGATAATTTAGCAATGGATTCTGGAGACTTTTCTTGTCTATCTCTAACTGCAAGTTCAGATCTGTTCAACATACCAGCTAAAGCACCAGTGTATGGAGCCTTGGTGTGGTATGGTGGGTTAAGGGTCTTGACAGCAGAGAAGTAGTTTTCGTAAATGTCACCATCGTACTTACCAATTTGAGAGTTGATCATCAAGTCAGATTGTTGGAAAGCATCAGTCAATGGGATGACTTGTGGTCTAATTTCCTTCAACAAGGATGGAACATGAGTACCAGTCAAGTAAGCAGCAAGGTCTTGAGAGATAACGCTGTAAGTTAAGAATTGACCAGCAAAAGTTTCAATAACAATAGTGTTAACGTACAATTCACCCAACTTCTTCAAAGCAGCAACAATGTTAGCATCTTGGGTTTCATCGATTCTTCTCAAGAATTCAGTGTACATGTAGTGGTGAGCCTTCAACTTGGATAAGGTAACGGCAAAAGCACCAATGGCATCAGAAGAGTCACCGTTAGCCTTAGCAACCTTACCAGCTTCTAAGGAAGTTCTACAGATGGCAACTTCAATAGCCTTAAGTAACTTAGCTGGGTCACTCAAGTCTTCCTTCTTGGTCAAGAATGGAGTCTTGTTGTCGTACTTCTTAACATCGTTCAAGAAAGCAGTAGAACCCTTAGCAACCTTACCATCGTTAATAATGGCTTGGACGGTCTTAACTAATGGCTTACCAACAGACATAGCCAAGACGTTGTTGTCACCTTCCCAAGTACATTGAACAACCCAGTCATTGTAAGCCTTACCGAAACCGTTGTAAGAAGAGTAACCGTGACCACCACAAGATTGTCTGGTGTCATCGATAACTTGAGCACCTAACCAAGTGTTGGTAGACTTTAAAGCACCAGAGTCAATGAAAAGAGACTTCAAGGCATCAATAGACTTCATAATAGCTGGGAAGTCATTGGCAGCAACGGCTTCATCCAAAGTATCTAAAGTTTCTTGGATAACCAATTCAATTCTGTAAGCAGAAGCAGACAAAACATAAGCTAAAGCCAAGTATGGGATCAAACGACGTTGATGTAATGGGTAATCAAGAAGTTGAGTTTCACCACCATCAGCAGATGATTCAGTCTTGAATTGTCTTCTACCAACAGCGTATCTTAAGGCAATAGTAGTAAATCTGGCCATAACTCTGTAAGAGTCCAAGACCATCATAACTCTACCACCCAAAAGAGCAGAGTAAGCTAATTGTTCCAATGGTGGTAAAACGACATCACCTTCACGAGAAACCTTACAGAACTTTTGCAACATGAAAGCTCTTGGAATTCTAACGTTGGAGAATTGAATCCAACCGTTATCAATACCTTCTCTACCCATCTTAGAACCAATGTCACCAACGGAAATACCTGGGTTAACATCGTGGTTAGAATCTCTCAATGGGACAACGAAAGTCTTAACACCGTAATCCTTACCCTTGACAATCAATCTAGCGTAAACGGTACAGTGAGTAGAAGAGTGGGCAGCACCACCGATCCACCATTTGGTGGCACCAATGTGTGGGGTGTTAATGATAAATTCATCAGTTTCAATGTCGAAAGTGGCAGTAGTTTCAAGACCAGCAACGTTAGAACCATGTGCCAATTCAGTCATACCGAAACAACCGTAAATACCCTTAACGTAGACATCTTCCTTGTACATAGCCCAGTATTGAAGTTGTTCAGCGGTACCGTTACCTCTAATACAAGACAAGAATAAACCCAAGTTAACACCAAGTCTGGTACCAACTTGAGGGTCAAAAAGACCGATAAGAGATAATCTTTGGTTGAAAGTTTGGAAATCTTCAATTTCAATATATCTGGATAATCTATTGATTTTTTCAACGGTTAAAGCTCTTTGTTCATGTTTGGTTAAATCGTAGTAATCAGCTTGAGTGTTTAAAATTGGATCTCTTTCCATTTGTTGCATCAAAACCTTGGCCTTTTCAGCTCTTTCCTTAGTACCTTCTAAGAAATGGTGCATAGAAACAACATCGAATTTAGCAGAAGCTCTTTCGGCAGCAATCAGGGCCTTTGGGTCTGGACCTAAAGTGGAATTCACAGTTCCTGTAACTTTTGCAGACATTTTTTTCTTAAATAAAATATAATATGTATATAACTAGAAGGGTGGATTATAATATATTTAATATATAATAATAAATAAAAATTTTAAAGTTTATATAAATATATCAAATAATTCACTCTCTCGAATAAATAACAAATATTCTTTTAAAGGGAAATCTGGGGAAATTAAATATGCCAGGTTTTTTAGAATGCATTTTTTAGCGTTGATTGCCCCTCCAAATTTCCACATGTGCCGAGGATACTATCCCGAGGTATGATGCAGGAATGGGGTCATAAGTTTTAGTGGAGAAGGGGACGGGAAAGGGAAAAACTTGAAAGAAAAAAAATATTAAAAAAATAAATAAATTAAAAAAAGAATTACAAATGACTGTTAGGCAGTGAAATTTGTGATGACGAAGAGGTAAGCAAAATGGACCGTGGGATTTTGGATGGATCACACAAACATAGCTTTGAAAAGAAGATAAACCGTAAGATAAATTAAATGACGTGATGATTTTTGTAGAATTATAAGGCAATCTCATCTCATGGGATTATTTATTTTTTTATAACTTTCCTTCTTTCTTGTAGTTTGACACCTCCAAGTTTCCAGGTTTGGCCCTGTTATCTTCATTTATTTTTCTTACCCCATACTTTTTTGCTCTCTAAATGTGATTACTGGAGTAAGTGAAATTTTTTCAATAAACAACCTGGAATTTGTTAAAATGTATTAAAGTTTTACTATAGGTTGCTCTGATTCTATTCACCAATATATCATCATTTGTCATTTGGATATATTCCATTTTGATATGTGTTTCTTATTTTTGCGGATCTGATGTGCTGGATCTACTACTTTGGTAGTCTTGCTTTTTGATGTAAAATGTAGCATTCCCGGTAGAGTGTAGGCAGTAAAATCACGTTCTTTATCACATCGTTGAATAGGCTTTTTACCTAGTTGATCTACGAAATGTAACGGGGCAAGTTAAACAGAAGACATTAAAAAAAATAAAAGAGAACATAAAAAAAGAAATAGCGATGGATAGAAATTAACGGCTATAAGACAATCATGGCAGCTGATATTCATTTAATTCTCGATTCTTGGGGGGCACGTCCAGGAGCTATATTTGATATGTATCTAACCCAATATCTAGGTACTATGCTTTAACTCTAGCTATAGAATCAATATTCATATGTTAGTATCTTGGTATTTATATCTGTATATCTATTGGCCGTGATTATTAATGTATACGTGCTTCTAGCGGACTTAATCTTTAACCAGTCCGTGAAATTTATTCACTTGCCTCGTTCGGGAAGATGCGGTATAATTTTTTTCTCATTTTTGCTGCATTCAGTCGCAGCCCATGTGAAAACTTATGTGGGGTAAATCTTTCACATCTGTTCTCAATTCTTACTCTTCCTCGGAGTCACTCTCCTCCACACAGGGAAGAATTATCTAGATTAGATTGTCAGCGGAAAGTTTAGGCTCAGATTGGCTACCGAAAGCAAAGTGAAAAAATAAAATAATAAAGACACGGAGTTATTGTATCTGGGGATGTGTAATGCAGAGCCGATCTTCCATAATAGTATACATAATGATTTTACGTTGTATAATTTAATATTATTTAATTTTATTCTTCTATGATATTTCTATAAATACATCATCTATATACATTGATCCATAGCGTACTTATTGGATTTTGGATTGTATGAGCTTTCACTGAATTTAACTTCGGTCTTCTCACCAGCTGTCCCACCTCTATTATTATTTTCTTCCCAAACCCGTCTATATTGTATATATCTCTGCCTAAATAATATGGGACTTCTCCCTAACAAACCGAGGATCTGGCAGTAGCCTTCCTTCCATCAACTACAGAGAACCTGTCAATATCACGCCAGCTGTTGAAGATATCATTCCATAATTTTATTAGAGTTCCCATAGACCCGTAATTTAGGTATACAATCTCAATTTTCCAGACAAAAAATCAGGCTATCTGGGGAAGATAATAATATAAACCTACCACAGCTGTTGCCCCCGATCCCCACATTTCGACTGAAAAAGAAATAGGTAATACACAACATCAGGAGAGCTTTTGTCGGATGGTGATTTCCCCAGTTTTTATTACCTCTGGGGTTCTACATGGTCATGGAAACATCATTTTTAAACTATGTTCTTTTGGTCCGACATTGTAACGGTGAAGCGGCATCTGATTCCGATAAAAGTAGCCAATGGGTTGCACTAACGTAGATGGCGATGGTTCATACTACCACTACTTGTAATTTTACTTCTAGAATATTACAATCAGATATTCGTATTACTACCTTTTCTTATATTATTATCTCTATTATCTTTATTACCTTTATTTCATTATCTATTTATTGTTCATCGTTAAAACTACTCACTTTACGTTTTCCTTTCTTTTTCAAGTAGTTTATAAGGCTAATACTTTCAAGTTATTGTCTATCACTATTGTTTTAAAATTCCCATGAAAAATTGCTGTTACTCTCACAGTTCTCCTATATTTTTCTGTTTCTCTCTGCACTTTCGCCCGTAGCGTCTTCTCACTTCCCGTTAGCCTCTCACCCACTCTATCATTTTGGAGGTTCTTTCTTCCGAGTTTCTCTGCTTTCAAAGTCTATATTGCTTATACATAAAGTGAGGACATCCGCACACCACACAATACCACTATATGGTAGGTCTTTCACCCAACAGCTCGAAGTGTAGCTTAATAATGGGTAAGCTATTCAAATGCTACAGACTAATGGTAAATACTACTGAATGCTACAAAACATCACTACAAGTATCTTATATATACAAATCAGCTTGAGGGTTTGTGGCCTTTTTTGCTACTTTATGTGCGCCACTTCTTGGTTGCTACTTTAGCCGCTACTTTGGCTGCTTACAAACTGATACCAACTATAGGTCACATATAGGGCCCGTATTCTAATATGTTTAGCTCCATTAGTGGAGGCCACATTTGAAGCAACATGATTACCTACTTGATCACTGCTCATATATTCGTACTACATTTCAAATTCAATTCACAAAATCAGTTTCTTTCATTTATTTCTATTTACAATTGAGGAACCAACATTTCCATCAATGGAGATTGGATAAAGGCAACACCAGCGGCAAATAAACCGGCTTGAACAGCAAGGGTAAAGGCTGGGGCCTTCTTGATTTGTTCCCAAGTAGATTCGACTTCAGCACCACGTCCAGACATGACTTATAACGAGATGATTGTTAATAGTTCTTTCAAATTTAGACTGAAATTCTCAAAAACGTCTTCGAAGAAATTTCTCTCCCTTCGATGTGCGCCAACCACAACTAATCTCACTTTATGTGGGAGGCAAACCAGAATTGGCTGATTGTTTCCTTTTCAAATCTCCCACATTTATGAACTCCTTTCATTTACATTTTTTACAGCCAAAAACATTTTTGCTGGTTAATATTCGCCAAAGCTTAGAATAATGGTTCAAGAAGTCGTTGAAATCAAAGAAAATTCCTACTCTTTAGCAGGTAAACAACTTAAATTTGATACCCAAAAGGATATCGAACAATATGTTGCTGAAATTGAACAAGTTAAAGGTCTTGTAAAGCTTGATCTTTCCGGTAATACTATCGGGGTTAAAGCATCTGAAGCACTTGCTAAAGCTATAGTTAAACATAGTGATACCCTTTTCGAAGTCAATTTTTCTGATATTTACACTGGTAGACTTAACACTGAAATTCCACAATCCCTTGGTTTCCTTTTACCAGCTTTATTACAATTGAAGAATTTAAAAATCTTGAATTTAAGTGATAACGCTTTCGGATTACAAGCCATTGAACCAATAGAATCTTATTTACAAAGAGCTCTTACTTTAGAACATTTAATTTTATCTAATAATGGTATGGGTCCATTTGCAGGTGCTAGAATTGGTACTTCTCTCTTCAAATTAGCTAAATTAAAGGAAAGTAATCAACTTACTTCTTTGAAAACTTTTGTTTGTGGTAGAAATAGATTAGAAAATGGTTCTATTGATAGATTGGCTATTGGTTTAAGAAATCATAAAGATTTAGAAGAAGTTAGATTATATCAAAACGGTATTAGACCAGCTGGTATTTCTAAATTAATCAGTGAAGGTTTATCAAGAAATGTTAATTTGAAAGTTTTAGATTTACAAGATAACACTTTAACTTCCAAGGCTTCTGAAGTTTTAGCTAAAAGTTTAAAATCTTGGACTAAATTAGTTGAATTAAATTTAAATGATTGTCTCTTGAAACCTTCCGGTTCCATTGCAATCGTTGAAGCACTTGCTTCTGGACCAGAAAAAATTGAACTTACTAAATTAAAGTTACAATATAATGAACTTGATTCAAAAGCTTTAAGTAAATTATCTAGAACTATTCTGGATAAATTACCAAACTTGGAACATTTGGAACTTAACGGTAACTTATTTGAAGAAGATTCTGAATTTATTGATGAAATTAATGAAATCTTTGAAGATAGAGGTTTCGGTGAAATTGATGATTTGGATGATTTAGAAGAATATGACAGTGAAGATGATGAAGAAACTGACGAAGAAAGTGAAGATAAACTTCCAGAAGATGGTGATTTGGATGCTATTGAAAAGGAATTAGAAGAATTACATCTTTCCGAACAAAAAGATAAGAGTGTTGATAATCTTGCCTCTGAATTAGCCGGTACCCACATCAAACAAGATTAGATAGGTGAATGATATAGAATTAAATGGAATAAAAAATATTAATCAATTGACCCCCGTAGTATTTATTGTAAATTTCTACTTTTCTCTTAACAGTCTAAAATGCTTCAATCTTTTATTAAACTCCTTCAGCTTTCTCCTTGACAATTTGAAGTTCTTTTTTTTTTTTACAGCCAATTTAAGCTTTTTTTACAGCCATTTTTGTTTTGCAGCTTTTTGCCTTTTCGCTGCAAAAAATATAAACAATTTATAAGGAAATAAAATAAAAAAGAACACCTTGATTAATACCAACTCAATGTCGAGTATTTACAAGTTATCGATATGTGGAGTACGGTCTTTTGATCCAGAACGACAGGAAACAATTCAATTTGGATTCCCACTTACATTAATTTGTGGACAGAATGGGTGTGGTAAAACTACCATTATCGAATGTCTTAAATATGCCACCACTGGTGATCTTCCTCCAAATCTGAAAGGTGGAGCTTTCGTACATGATCCTAGACTTGTATTTAAACAAGAAGTACGGGCACAAGTGAAATTGGCTTTTTCTAATGCAAATGGTAAGTCAATGATTACTACAAGATCAATGCAATTATCTAAAAAGAGAACTCGAGGTGGTGGTAAAGGAGGTTCATCATCTTCATCTTCCGCTACAGGAGGAGCAGGTGGTGGCGAAACTGCCACTTTTAAGACTTTAGAAGGTCAATTGGCAATTATGAATCGTGGTGAAAGATCAAGTATAAGTACTAAGAATGCCGAATTGGATACTCAAATCCCTCTTTATTTGGGTGCATCCAAGGCTATCTTGGATTATGTTATATTTTGTCATCAAGACGATAGTTTATGGCCGTTAAGTGAAGCTTCTGTGCTTAAGAAACGTTTTGATGATATTTTTGAAGCTCTGAAGTTTACTAAAGTCTTGGATACTTTAAAAGGAATTCGTAAAGATATGACTGTAGATATGAAATTGTATGAACAAAGCGTTAAGCATTTGAAAATAGATAAAGAAAGAGCTACTAAAGTGAAAGAAAAGATAGAACGTATGGAAAATACCATTGAAGAATATACTACAGAAATAGCTGAGTTAACACAAAAAATTGAAAGTATTGAATTGGAAACTGATAAACTCTTCAAGTCCAACCAAGAATTTCAAGAAGTACTTTCAAAACTTGAAAATTACCAATTGAACCAGAAATCTTATGAAGAACAAAGTTTTAGATTAAAAAAATCAATTGATCTTTTACATGAAGACGATGAAGAATTATTATCGCAATTGAACAATTTTGAAAATATCATGAATGAAAAATCCAATAACTTGTCAAAATTTCAATCAGAATTGAAAGAGTTGACGTCGACATTATCTTCTATTAGATCAGAATATAACGACTACATAAGGAAAGATGCTACTTTAAAAGCAAAAGAAGATGAATACAAAACTAATATCCAGAAGCGAAGTGAGCACATGGAAGGAGTTTTCAAACAATTTGGAAAAAGTGACGATCCAAAACAATATCATATTAATTTATCAGAAAAAATTGAATCATTACAAGGATTGTACCAAGATCTCGTAAAATCTAATCAAGAAATCCAACTGAAATTGAATGAAGAATCCAGAACTTTAGACAAAGAGATTGCCCAAAAAACTCAAGAGCAATCCCA
Organism: Kurtzmaniella natalensis; assembly: GCA_030574355.1. Lineage (NCBI taxonomy): Eukaryota > Fungi > Ascomycota > Pichiomycetes > Serinales > Debaryomycetaceae > Kurtzmaniella > Kurtzmaniella natalensis. The sequence goes on along the minus strand of JAJMEV010000011.1, from coordinate 230,892 downwards.
TGTTAAAAATGGAATAGCAGAAGTAAAGAGTGACATCAATAAGTCAGAAAAAAACTTGGAAGACTTGCAATATACAGAAGGGAACTTGGAAATTGAAAAATTAGAATTAGCTGAAATTGAAGATAAATTAAATAAAATGAAAGAAGATGGCCATTTCCAAGAGTTACTGAAAAGTATTAACGATAAAAACTTGAAGTTATTGCAATTAGAAGTTGAAATGGATGATTTGATGAAGAAAATAGGTTCAAGTACGAAGCAATCAGATATATATGCAAAGATATCTTTAGTTAAGCAAAGCAAAAAACAGAAAGAAAACACATTAAACTCTCTTATTTCATTTCATAAAGATTCATTTTACAATGAAATAAATGAAATTTTAACTGTGGACAATTGTGACCGGTTGTTGAACGAAAAGTTGAAACAACTCAATTTAGGTTTGGAAAAAGCTGATGAAACTTTGGATGAAAGTAAAAGGTTGTTTGAAAATTCTCTTTCAAATTTGAATTCAAATGAAACGCTTTTACTTGAATATAAGGAACAGAATGATACTCTAAAGAAAAAAATATTTGATGTTATAGATGAAGATCAATTAGATGGATATGAAAATTTATTGCAAGACTTGGAAAGCGACTACAGAGATTCATTAGATGCATTAAACACTTTAGAAGTAACAAAACAATTCAATATCAAAGCCATTGAAATAGGAGAAAAAGAGAAGAAATGTTCATTGTGCTTCAGAAGCTTTGACACAGTTGAAGTATCTAAATTTGTTGAACTTTTAAGAGAAAAGATTCAATCAATGAGTGTCGAATCATTGACAAACGATTGCGAGGATGCTAAAAATGATCTTAACAGTGCCAAATCGATTAATTCCGATGTTTTACAATTCAGAAAGCTGAACTCTCAAATTATAGAGCTCGAATCTAAATCTAAAGAAATTTTACCAAAAGTAAACGTATTAAAAGAAAAGTATGAAAACCTTTTGGATAATAAAAATGAAATCAAAGAGAACATCACAAAAATAACAACTTTGCAACGATCAATTAATGATATATCTCGATTGAATGCTGAGTTGAGGCCAATTAAGAATCAAATTTCAGAACTTGAAGATGAATTGAACGAATACTCTGGATCAGCTATTTCTATTGAAGAACTTCAAATATTACAACAAGATAAATCCCAAGAAATTAAGAGTTTAAGAGACCAAATCCAAGAAGCAACAGATAAGAAGTTCACGAGGCAAAGAGAAACATCAAAACTTGAAGGCAGTTACAAGGATAAGAAACTAGCAATAAGCGGATTGGAAAAATCACTTATGGATAAATCCAATTTAATTAGAACCATCAAGGAATATAAAACAAAGTTAGAGAAGTTGCAAAATGACTCAGAATCCATTGAACTTGATTTGATTGAATTGAGCGAAAATAAAATAACCGCAGATTCAGAAGCAGATATAATATTTGCAAACCACAAGGATACAGAGGTTAGAAAGCTTGAGGAATTACAAGAAATGAAAGAATTTTTTAACAGGTTTGATCAGTTGCAACAAGTCATATTATATTTTGAAGAAGAAGAACAATTAAAATTGAAAGAAGTTTCTGAAAAAGTTGAGGAATTAGACTCTAAGATTGAAATTATTGAAACTGAAATTGAAGGCACAGAAGCACGTTGCAAAACAATTGAAAGATCGATTAATGATTCCTCTGGAGTTTTTCGTAATATCCAAGCAAATCTTGATTTTAGAAATATACTCAAAGAGCTTGATGTAATTGAACAACAAATTGAACAATTGGATACGACAAATGCAGCACAAAAACGACTTGAATATCAGGAAGAAAGTAAGAGACTTCGTAACATAAGTACTGACCTTAATGCTCAACATGCTGGAAAAATAGGGGAAGTCAGACAAATGCAAGATCAAGTTAAATCATACTTGAATGAATTAGAGAAAGAATACAAGAATATTGACGATAATTATCACCAAGAGTGGGTTAAGTTACAAACAAATATGTTGGTTTCAGATGATATACAAATATATTCGAAAGCATTAGATAATGCAATTATGAAATACCATAGTATTAAAATGAAGGATATTAATAGAATTATAGATGAACTTTGGAAGCAAACGTACAAAGGATCAGATGTTGACACAATTTCAATAAAAAGTGACGTTAACTTGCAAGCAAAAGGAAATCGGACTTACAATTATCGAGTTGTAATGGTGAAACTGGGAGCCGAACTTGATATGAGAGGAAGATGTTCAGCGGGGCAAAAAGTTCTTGCAAGTATCATAATTAGATTAGCACTTGCAGAATGCTTTGGTGTAAACTGTGGTATGATTGCTTTAGATGAACCAACAACAAATTTGGATGTGGACAATATTGAATCATTAGCGGAAGCCTTGAATACTATCATTGAAGTTCGGAAAAAGCAAAAGAACTTTCAATTAATTGTTATTACTCATGATGAAAAGTTTTTGAGTCACATTAATGGAGATAAATTCACTAATCATTTTTACAGAGTTCAAAGAGATGAATCGCAAAAATCCATAATTCGAAGTATACCTATAAACCTTATTCAGGAAGAATAGATAAATTAATTGCATCTACATCTTTGGAATTACTTTCAATCAAGGCATTCTCCTTGATTGTATCAACGAATGAATCCTTTTGAATCCACAAAGTTTCCAACCATTTCTCTAAACCCCGTCTCTTTGGAGGTACTTTTGAAAATCTTTGATGAGACAAGTGAATATGTATTGTCATATCCAATTTTGTGCTGAAGGCTTCGAACAATGTTGGTGGGTTAAATTTCTTTAAAGGATCTGGTTCATTGTTTCTGATGTATAAGATAGTTACGTTATAAATATATTCAAACCTATCAGGGAGTTCATTATTTGCAAATAGAACTAAGTTGTAGAAACCAGAGAACCTGGGATATAGGATATTATTTAATTTAGGAAGGTAGTATTTTTCAGAGTAAATTGATTGCCATAGTTTATCCCTTGCAGTTATAATATTAACCTCTGGGAACAACGCTACCCATTTTGGTCTAGGATCATCTAATTTTTCTTTGAAAAGTTTACTGAAAAGGGCGGGTTCAACTTCCCAGTTTTCATTATACTTGGCCAACCTCGACAAAAGCCTTAAAGATGGAGTTTGCCATAGAGTTGCCCACGTAAAGAATAGTAAATAAGGAACAAAAGGCTCTTCCTGAGTGGAATTACTTGCAAAATGGGCCAAAGCTATGTAGTCAAGAATAGATTGGTGGTTGCATAAAACAATAGCTGATTCCCCAAGGTCAGGAGATGATCCATGTAACTCAAAATTAACATTATTATTGTTTGTAAGGAACGCACTACACATGGACCAAAAGTTGGTGGAAAGCCAAGTTAAAACACTTGTGTTTATTTCTGGGAACATGGGTACCATCTGATTTATATATAGCTTAACTAGATGGTAAATTAAAAGATTGAAGCAAAGAACGTTGAATGCCCATAATGCTTTGACATACAGAGTAATGGATTCAGAGTCAAGAGTGAGTCTCGTAAGACCAATATGTTCCCACAACTCCATCATAATAACTATACTATCAAAATCAGTATAACTATAGTATCAGTATCTTTATGACTATAGTATAAATATTCTATAACTATAACTATCACTATCACTATCAATACGAATATCTATATCCGTATCAGTGTCAGTGCAATAATATTTGTGCAAAGCGGGTCGCTGCTGATGATGCCTCTTTGTGGTTGCAACCTCGCGGGGTTTCTTTTGGGTGCAAAAAACCACGCTGCAGACTGCATACAGCATTGCGATGAGATGAGGACAATTTTATTTTGTTAGCAAGAGCGTTTTGGATTGATTTAAGTTGAAGTTGAAACTTGAAAAGTAAGGATAATGTCACGTATTATTGTGAAAGGACTTCCTAAATACTTTACGGAGAACAACCTCCGGACCCATTTTGCTAAGGCCGGAGATGTCACCGACGTCAAATTGATGAAGAAAAGAAATGGTGAGTCCAGACGATTTGCATTTATTGGGTTTAAATCATTAGATGATGCTGAAAAGGCCGCCAGATATTATGACAAATCATTTATTGACACTGCTAAAATCGATGTGGAATTGGCCAAGTCCTTTGCTGATCCAAACGTTCCACAATCTTTTAAAGCTAAAAGGAGAGAAGCTGAGGATAGACTTCGGGAACACGAAGAAAGATTGAATAAGATGGAAGAGCAACAAAGACAAAGAAAGAAACAAAAGATGGCTTCTTCTCTTGACCAAGAAATTGAACTGAACCCTAAATTAAGAGAATATATGGAAGTAATGAAACCTTCTCATTTAGTTCAATCTTGGGCTAACGACGCTGTAGTTAACAGTGAAGGTGCTCCATCAGCTAAGGACTTGGAAGATTACCTTGAAAGAATTGAAAATGGTAACAAGCCAGTTGTCAATTCTGCACAACAACCAGCTACCGCTGAAGTTCCATATAATGCAAGTGATGACGAATATGAAGATTTTGTAAGCTCCAAGGTCAACGACAATGTAGGCCAAGAAAAGGAAGGAGAAGAGGAAGAAGATGAGGAACAAATGATGTCCCTTGACCAATTACCTACCCAAGAAACCATAGGTCAGGATGCCAGTGACTTGGATTGGTTAAAAGCTAGAAGAAGACACATGAGAGATAATGAAATTGAAGCCACTGATGGTCCAGCAGCCGATAATGATACCGTCGAAGAAAATGCACAATCTGAACAAAAGCAAAGTCCACCACAGTTCCAAAGTCCACCGGTTCCTCAAGGTCCATCAATAGAAGATCAAATTTCTGAAACTGGTCGTTTATTCATCAGAAATATTCTCTATTCTTCCACAGAAAAAGATTTCAGAGATCTTTTCGAACAATACGGTCCATTAGAAGAAGTCCACATCGCTATTGATACTAGAAATGGTAAATCAAAGGGTTTCGTATACGTTCAATTCGAAAAAAGTAAAGATGCAGTAGAAGCCTACAAGGTATTAGATAAGCAAATTTTCCAAGGTCGTTTATTACATATTTTGCCAGGTGAAAAGAAGAAAGATCACAGACTTGACGAATTCGATTTAAAAAATTTGCCATTGAAGAAGCAAAAAGAATTGAAAAGAAAAGCTCAAGCCAACAAGAGTCAATTTAACTGGAACTCTTTATTTATGAATCAAGATGCTGTGATGTCATCCGTAGCAGCTAGAATGGGTGTATCTAAACTGCAATTGATTGACGTCCAAAGTTCCGATTCTGCAGTTAAGCAAGCATTAGCTGAAGCATCTGTTATTGGTGACGTGAAGAAATATTTTGAAAATAAAGGTGTCGATTTAACTTCTTTCAACAAGAGTGAAAGAGATGACAAAGTAATTTTAATTAAAAATTTCCCATTTGGAACCACCATTGAAGAATTGGGTGAAATGTTTTCCGAATATGGCCAAATCAAAAGACTTCTTATGCCTCCAGCTGGAACTATTGCTATAATTGAATTTAGAGATTCTCCAGCTGCCAGAGCAGCATTCACAAAATTAGCATATAAAAAATTCAAGAAATCTATTCTTTATTTAGAAAAAGGTCCAAAAGACTTATTTACTAGAGAACCAACTGATAATGATAATGTTAACATTGAAAAGAAGGAAGCTGCCGCCGTAGAAGCTAAAGTTACTGCTCATGATATTTTGGATACTTCCAACGCTGGTCAATCTTTGGCTAAAGAAGGTGAAGAACATGAAATTAATGATATTGAAGGTCCTACTGTATCTATTTTCGTCAAGAACTTGAATTTCAGTACTACATCCGAACAACTTAGTGAAGTTTTCAAGTCATTGGAAGGTTACGTTATCTCTACTGTGAAAACCAAGGCTGATCCTAAGAAATCTGGATCATATCTTAGTATGGGTTTTGGATTCGTTGAATTTAAAACAACTGAACAAGCAAATACAGCCATTAGAACTTTGGATGGTCACGTATTGGATGGTCATAAACTTCAATTGAAATTATCTCATAGACAAAACAACAGCGAAAGCAGTAATAATAATAAGAAGAAAGCCTCTGATAAAGGAATCAAATCATCCAAAATTATCATTAAGAATTTACCATTTGAAGCTACTAGAAAAGATGTGGTTGAATTATTTGGTGCCTTCGGTAATTTGAAATCAGTTAGAGTTCCTAGGAAATTCGATAAATCAGTCAGAGGTTTTGCCTTTGTTGAATTTTCTTTACTTAAGGAAGCAGAAAATGCCATGAGTCAATTAGAAGGGGTTCATTTACTTGGTAGAAGACTTGTCATGCAATTTGCCGAACAAGAAGCTGAAAATGTAGAAGAAGAAATTGAAAAAATGACAGCAAAGGCCAAGAGACAAAAGGCTACTAGAGACATTCAAGCCGCTAGAACCGCTGGTAAGGGTAAGAAGTTCCTGATGGAAGAAGAAGAAGATGTATTTGCATAGATATAATAAATAGGAAATAAAATAAAAGAATAAAATAGTTCATAAAAGTATAATATAATCCACTGAAGCAAGAGTCCTCCACTACCACTGCCTCTGTGCTTTCTGTTCTCTTCTGCCCTTTTTGTTGTTCTGCCTATTTAAGCAATTTTTGCTACCCCAAAAATCTCTCGCCTCCATTTTTTTTTTCGTTTTTGGGCTTATTTTTGCCTCTTATTTTTTGCAGCACTTTCAAAATAAATATCTTTTGATATCAGCTAGTCCTAATTGCCACCATCATGATTCGGTTGGCCACAGTACCACGGGTAGGGATATCGAGCCTGTTTTTTTCCAATAATGCTCTTACATCGTTATCTCAGATTCGAAGTGCTTCGAAACTGAAATTAGGAGCAGTTATGAAGACCAATATGTTCACCACTAATCTTGCCATTAAATCTACTGGTGGTACTCCATTAACCCATAAACTTTCATCACAAGCTTTTAAATTTCCAACTTTACAAAGTGCATTTAAAATCAAATTCCAAGGAGGTTCACCTTTCAGAAACGGTGGTGGGTATAGTAAGATGTGGTCATTCCAAAGATTATCCAACGAATATAGATACAATGGACCAATCAATTGGAAATCCTTAATGGGACCAGCCATTTTCACAGTTGCATTTTGTTTATGTAATACTTTAGCAACTCCTTATTTATTTAATTACACTCCTTTATCGATATTGAAATCTAGACCGGAAGCGTTTATATTGAGTATAATAGCTCTTAATGGTGCTGTGTTTTTAGCATGGAAATCTCCATCCCGTCAAATTCAAAATATCTTGAATAAGTATTTCTTGATTTATAAGATGAGATTGGGTCTGAATTGGTCACTCTTGGGGGCTGCATTTTCTCATCAAAGCTTTAGCCATGTTTTAGTTAATATGTTTGTACTTCATTCTTTTGGCGCATCCCTTTGTGGAGTAATCGGAGTTGCCAATTTTTCAATGATGTATTTGAATTCTGCTGTCATTGCATCATTTATTTCTCTTGCACTCCCAGTGATATTACGTATGAATTTGGCTGTTGGTGCTCTTGGAGCTTCTGGAGCTATTTTTTCTGTTTTCGGTGTATTCTCTTATCTTTTCCCTAAGGCAGGAATTGCTCTTTTATTTATTCCAATCCCAGGGGGTGCCTGGGTTGCATTCTGGGGTGGTGCTGCGTACAATATAGCAGGATTAATATTTAGATGGGGTGCCTTTGACTATGCTGCTCACCTTGGTGGATGTATAGCTGGGTTAATGTACGGCTGGTGGTTTGACAAGAAGAGGAAGGAGGTTAGCAGAAGAAGAAGAATCGCCTACTATTGAGAAAACTACGAATAAACCACAGGCTACCACAGGTTACCACCGGCTGCCACAAGCCATATGATTCCACAGGACACAGGCTTCTACAGACTTCAAACATAAAGTTGACTATGTCGATGACGATGACGATGACGATGATGTTGATTATCCTCTTTATCTATATAATCTTGTAAATAATATACACGTTTTTTATCCATTCATTCGGAGTTTCTGCTTCTGCTTCTCTATCTCAGAGCTCAAGCAAAGGAAACACCCTTCTTCTTAGGCTTACCTTCATTGGCTTCTTCATTTAAGGCAGCCTTTGCATTCTTTCTTCTATTGGCTCTGGCAAGAGATGCTTTATTCTTGACTTGTTCCTTTTTACTATCAAGCTTATCCTTCTTGGCAGTTTCTTTTCTTTCCATTTCTTGTCTCCTCAAACTTCTGATTTCTTCCAATCTTCTTGATTTTTCCAATTTACTTTCATTTACTTGATCATATTTATCGTTAATACCTTTAACTAATCTGTTCATGGTTAAAGTATCATGATCGGCAACGAACACTTTACCCTTTTTACCCTTTTTAGCTTTCACCCCCGGGGTTATAGCCATATTTAATTTTGGGATATCAAGTTGATCTTCTCTATATTCTTTACCATTTTTAGCTCCATATAATCTAATCTTAGCTTGTTGCTTCTTAACTTGAGCTTTAGAAGCCTTTTTGACTTTGGATTTGGCAGTCAAGTTTGGTTGGTTTTCAAGTAAATTTCTGGCAGCTGAATCATTGAACACTTCGGATTCCACCTGCCTGGTCTTATTCTGGGTCTTGGACCTCTTGGCGGTCTTGGATTGTCTTGGGGCCATGGCGATGAGCTGGTGACTGGAAGCGATGAGGTGAAAATTTAAAGAAGAAATGAGATTCTATGAAGAGCTGCAAGAGACGCTGCGAGAGGTTGTGAGAGGCGCTATGATACGCAGTGAGAGACGATACGCAGTGAGAGAAGATTAGCGAGTGTGATTAGTGAGCAGCAGGACGAGCTGATAATGAGAAGTCTCATAAGGTACTATCAGGGTTTCTGGTAATAGAATGGTGGTTCAGTTAAATTGATTCAATCGAGTGTTCTACGTGCTACTAGTTATTTTTCCGGGGCAAAGTTTTTTATGTCAGCAGCCTTTCACTCTCTAGATACTCTATGTGTTTAGTTGCTCATCTCTATCCATTATACTATTTTCCTATTCTCTCTACCTCTCTATCTCACCGATTCCCTCACTATTTCCTTGTTTCCCTTACTGTTTCCATCGCTATTTTCTACACCATTCCCTCGCTACTTCCCTCTACCTCACTATCGCCTAGCTGCAGCGAGGCGGTAAGACAAGAACGTAACAAAGTAAGACAGTAAGACAGTAAGACAGTAAGACAGTAGGACAGAAAGAATGTAAGAACCAAAAAATTAAGATCGTTGGCAATGAATTATGTTACTACGGTAAACAGTGATTTAGTGATGGTGATATGGTGCTACAGAAATTTGGTGATTATGGTACATAGAGTAAGAAGTAAACACATATAATATTCTCATAAATCATATTGCTAATTAATATATTTCTAGATATAAAGGCATATTTTATTCTTAGTAGAAGTTGTTGTACAAATTCTTACCCTTGTCATTGACATCGGCTTTATTCAAGTCGTCCAAGCTGGCAATTGGTCTCTCTGCCTGAGGAGTGATTCTCACTGCATGTCTTCCAGCTACCCCATCGTACCAATCGAACACAGCAGAGTGAACCACTCTTCTATTATCCCATACAACAACCGTTCCCTTCTCATAGTTAGCTCTTATTTGGAAATCGTGACCACTCTTGATATGTTTAAATAAAAACTCTAATAAGGCATCTGACTCTTCTTCTTTAAACCCAACGATTTTCCTAGTAAAATTAGGATTAACAAATAACGCCTTCTGTCCTGTAACTGGGTGAACTCTAACAATTGGGTGGATGTTATTCACTGGATCTCTCTTTACAATTCCAATTTCCAGACGGGATCTTTGTGCTTGGTCATGAGAAGAATGAAGTGCCAATAAACCATCTAACCGTTTTTGAAACTCTGGTGATAACCGGTTATATGCTTCTACTGTGTCTGCAAACAAAGTATCACCACCTTCACTAGGGGTTTCAAGGATTCCAAAGAAAGTAGTTCCTGGTGGTTGAAGCTCGTAGGTAACATCACTATGCCAGAAAACAGAGCTATTTTTGTTTCTTTTAGAGTGGAAATCAACTTTAGTTGAGTTTTCAGATGAGTCTTCCCGATAGTACACAACATGGAATTCAGGGTATCCTTTTGGAGACCCTGATGTTGGATGGATATGTAAAGGTCCAAAGTATTTACCGAAATCTCTAGCAAATTCCGGTCCCTTATCAAACAAATCTTGATCTCTAAATACTAATACTCCTCTTTGAGCGGCCAATAAGGCGAGTTCATTCTTACCGTCATCATTGAGGTCAGAGATTTGGATTCCTTTTATTTCAACTCCCAACTTTGGAGTAATCAATTTACTTTGAACCCCTGGCTGATTAAGTAAATTGGGGAACTTTGGATCGGCAAGCTTACCCTTATCGTGGTGTTCAAAAAATTCTAAAGGCTTATAATGTTCATTATCGCTCCAACTAGGGAGATACTCAGGGTATGGTGATTTCTGGACATGGTACTGGCTGACAGAAATATTACCCTTGTCATCTTTAAGCTTAGCGAAATTGCCTTGGGCGAATGGTTGTGTTACTGACGACATCGTTCTTTTTAGTTTGCTTCTTTTGGTCTTTTTCGATCTTTTTTCTTTTCGATCTTTTTTCTTTTCGATCTTTTTTCTTTTCGATCTTTCTTGATCTCGATTCCTTTTGATCTTTCCCTTGAATTTTACTCCTATTTATTCTACTCTAACTTGTAACCCCTTCATCTAAATTGTGGTTGCAACTATTGCCTATTTGGGCGATGACATATAGATCCACCACAGTTGGCGTATGTGAGCCGGTAGATCCATCACGCAATGGGCCTGTCAAGTAACCGAGACCCCCCCAATCTAAATACGGTTTGCTAACCCAATAAAATCCCAAAGCAACCTTTTATTCATATCATTATAGAACCCACTCTCCTCCCCCTTCTCCTCTTCCTGCCTTCAACCTGTCTTTATCCCATGTGGCCAATAAGCAGTAAGCCAAGCTTACTTGGCACTCTCACGTGACTAAAACTTAGCCACTAGCCTGCATACAGTCGATATATGATATCTTATCTTATCATCGGTGATTTTTCCGGGGAGCATCCAATGGCACCTCCTCCAGGAAAGAACGGGGTCCGTTTCAACTGGAATGTTTTGCCAGTAACCAGATTAGAGTGTTCACAGATCCCAGTACCAGTTGGGTGTTTGGTTACGCCGTTTTCCAAAACAGAAACCCCGGAACCACTTGTGGGATCTAACTTGATTTCATGTAGACATTGTAGAGGGTATATGAACCCCTTTGTCGAAGTGGCAGAGACAAGGGAGTACTGGCAGTGTTCATTTTGTAGCAAAAGATCGTTCTTTGCAAATGAAGATAAAAGTTTGCCATCTCAGGAGTACGTTGAAGGAGTCTTGGGAGAAACTAGCAACGGCTTTTCTGGAGCTAAAGAATGCCATGTATTTGTAATTGACAAGTATCAACATGTCGATGAATTAGAAGAACTTAAAAGATCCAACTCGAATAATGCTGGGAATTATTGGGACCAGACATCATTTGGTGCATTAATTAATGAAATTTCTACTGCCATTGACGATATTCCAGACTGTTCTTTCACATCTTTCATCTTGTTTGATGAAAATGTTCAAATAGCCACAAGGGATGAAATAGAAGGTAAATCTAATTATCCATTTTCGTTTGGCTTGGAAGATGAAATATTTGATAACATTGGTTTCAAAGAACTTGTAAATTTCTACAAAGACGATTCTCCTATCGCCAAAGCCATCGAAACTAAACTTGGGTTACAAGATGAAAAACAAGCAGATTTAAATCAATCTCCATTGGTTATAGAAGTTAACGAAACAACTAGAGCCGTTATAAAACTGTTTTTGAAACTGATTAAACCGACTTTAACCCATTCGTTCAAACCTCCAAGAGTTCTAGGCTTGAGTTTATACACATTATCTCTTGTGTTCCGTAGATATGTTGATTTCCGTGGTCAGGTATATGTTTTCACCTCTGGTCCTAATACTACCAATCCGGGGATCATTTTGAATGAAGGTGATTCTTTACGTTCTCATCATGATATCAAAGAATTGAATGCAAATTCAAACTTTAAAAGGACTCTGAAATTCTATGAAATGTTGGCATTTGTGGCTAATGGAGTTCATTTATCTAAGGCAGGTGAATTCCTGGATAGTTTAAATAAGAGAACCACTACGTTTGAACCCAATACGAAAACTGCAAAATGGACTTATCATTTATTCTCCGGTTCATTAGATCAAGTTGGGCTCTATGAAATGAAATCATTATCACAAATTACCAATGGGGTGATATCGATAGCTCAATCATTCAAAGATAGACATTTCCAAGAACAATTTAGGAAAACATTCAAACAACAAGTCAATGAATCGATGTCAAATGTTTCTCTTGTGGTTCATACTCTGCAAAATTTGAAATTATCTCGTATGATATCTCAAGGTTACCATTTACCTTCCAATTTATCAGAAGATCAACACCACGAAAAGATATCTGATCATTTAGGGGTGTTTGATTCACCATTAAAAAAGAAATATTTTACAAATAGGTGGTACTGGAACCTGATGGCACCATCGGATACCATTGCACTTTTTTTCGAAGTAGAAGGAACAAAATCATCGTTTGATTCAGCGGAAAAATATAAAGTAATTCAATTTGTTTGGAAATATTGGGATAAAAGGTTAGGTAAATGGATGATTCGTGTAAATACAGTAAGAAGAGATACCACTACACGGTCCAGAGATAAAAGGCCAATCAAAAATTTGGAATTAAACTTGAATAATGCAAAGATAGATATGATTAATGGAATTGACCCAGAAACATTTGCTGCCTTATTTGCAAGACTTATCTTGAATAAGTTGGATACAAATTTAGGTTATGATTTTGAAGGAACAACTTCCGTTATTGATTCTACTATTGTTCAATTATTATACAATTTTGATAAATCATCAGTTAAAACTGGAGAGTTCAATGAAACTATTGCTAAAGTTATCAACCTCATCTATCATTTAAGAAGAAATAATCAAATTGTGCAAGTATTCAATTCTTCTCCAGATGAAACCACTTACTACCATTACTGGTTTTTGAAGTTTGAAACTACGTTGTCGACTTTGGCAATTATGCCAAAAGTATACAAATTGCAAGCTTCACAAGAAAATATTGAAATACAATTGACGTCAGATACGTTTGAAAAGGAAACTCAGCATGCCAATTTTGTGGTTGATTCTGCATATTCCATTATCATTTATAATCATTTTGTTGACCCAAATGATAGATTGGCACTTCATCATTCCAATAACGATGACTTAATTGACTCTGAAATCTTTAAGGAAGAATTTGCATTGATACAAGATTTAGGTGTTAATCTGAGACCTATTGTACCACGGTACGTCATTACTCAAACAAACCATTCTCAATCCCGATTTTTGATCCTGAGATTGAGCCGTAAAAAGGCATCAGTAATTCCAACACCAATAGCTGAAGAACCAAAGCTGTGGATCTCACTGTTGTTTGGCAAGAAGTCTTCCGAGAAGATAGGTATATTGGACTACGACATATCCAAGACAGACGAAGTATGCTATGAGGATTACTGTGATGGGCTCATACTGATGGTTGAGAAGGTTAAACTTAATTAATGTTAAATATTTTATAATATAATATAATATAATATAATATAATAGATATGTATATGTATATGTATGTATAGATACGTATTAAGTAATGAATACAGATATTTTCATTTAATCCAAAGTCTTGATGAATTGTATAACAGTCTTGATTACTTCATCTTCTGCTCCTAGTTCAGACTTGTCACCAACGTTGTGAGTGGCACCCCTAACTACCCTGGACAACGGAGACCAGAAAGCTGGATCAGTAATACTTTGCCATTGGTCAACTAAGGATTGCTTATCTACAGATTTGGGAACAAATTCGTCACTACCGGAGTATAACACCAAAAGAGGTGCTTTAACTTTACCAAATGTCTCCTTGTGGTCCTCTTGAGTCAAATAAGAACTGAAAAAATCGTCATCTCCTCTTTCACCAAACAAAGACTTAAACCGATAGGCAGAAACAGGGGTATTGAAAAACCCTTTCAAGTATTCCTGGGGAACAAGAGTTTTATCTTTCCCCTTTGAAATATATTCTTCATCGATCTTTCCAATCAATTGATCAAGTTCCTTGATAGGCTTCGACATTAAGAAGGCTTCACGATCGGAAACTGGAGCCTGGATAATCCCACCATCCAATGGAGGGAATCCCAGAGTCTTGGTCAAATACTGAATAGTATCTTGGCAGCCCGTCAGATGACCCATGACAGCAACCTTCTTGAAGTTTCTTTGGTCACGAAGGTACGATACCAACAAGGAAATTTCCTTGGCATCTCGTTTAAGCAGGCCAGTTCCCCATCCCTTATGGGAAGAGGTAAGTAAGATTTGAATCACAGTCCATTGACCTTTGGTTTGTTCAATCAATTGCTCTGCAAGAGGGGCAGTGTAAGGGACAGTTAACAAGCCGTCTTCGAGCCCACCAATAAAGATAAGGGCATTAGTTGGGCCCGATTCTCCAAATTGGAATGCCGTCAATCGGTTGGTGTACGTGTGGAATATCCCCTTAACTGGTTGTGCCATTGCTATCGTTCAGTATAGAAATCGTCTGGGGTCTTGTTATCTTAAAATTGCAGCCACAGAGATCGCTTATGACTGCTTAATACGAGCGGTCACGTGAACGGTTCCATACCTGATGATTCCGGTGATTAACCGTGAATATAAGAGAGGCCTTTCAGTAGACTATTCAGTAGACATTTCATAACCATTGCTACAATTAACCCGACCAGAGCACATTTATATTGTATGTAGCTGTTCGGTATCCTCTTTCTCTTTCTGCTCTCTACTCTTCTGTTCTTCTACTAATATTGCAGCATAAGTTCATACTGAAAAGAGCGCAAGTTTCAGTAAGAAGGTCCTGCCGGATTCGTAACTTAAAGTTGTAGGATTTATGTGGTTCTCCTAGCCAAAGAGCTGACCAGAGATAGCCAGAGAGCTAGCTAAACATCTAGCTAGACAGCTTATTTGATACTTTGCAACGTTAGCTAAAAATAACATACGAATGAAACGGCCCACAATAAAAAGCCTGGTAGATCTAGACTGTCGCTAAAAGAAACTTTATATCACTACTGAAAACGGCAATGTTACGAGGGCGCATGGCCATAGCTTGACAGGGGGGACCCCAAAATTGAAAAATATGAAAAAATGAAAAAAAAAAAAAGATAAGCAAGATAGAAGAAGGAAAAGAACGAATATTCTTTCGATAAGGAAGGTATTGCTATATTTAAAGAATGCTTCGGCTGTAAGTGCTTAAACTAAAGGAAGGCACCTCTTTCAGCATAGATAGGCCAGTCAACCTTACGCACACACTTAATCTTGTTTCAAGTAATTCTGCGGCATTCTTGAGCAGCATTATTGTTTTCTATATATAAGATGTTTCATATGGTTAGCATTCTCCAGTAAAACTTAATTAAAGTCATGTTTTTTATCATTATTATTTCTTTCCTGAAAGGCAGTTGATAATGATAAGGGTGTTAGACGTTAAAGGCGTCCATATAATCCTGAGAAATCCATTGTCTATGGTGAGTAGTTGCTTTGATCAATGTCCATTCTTTCATGTTTCACAATTTGGAGGGTTTCACCCACATATTTTTCATGTCAGATCAAATTATACTAATATCAACAATAACAATTCTATTAACAATTCTATTAACAATTCTATTAACAATTAAACTAATAATAGTGCAAAGTATCAAAGAAGAGCGAGTACAATAGACTAATAATAGCCACATAATAGGAATACTACAATGGTGCCATCATATGAATAACATGGCTTGCAACCGATCAATGCACTGTATGCATAAATCCACTGGAAGTCTAGGCAAAACATTCGGAACATATGATAATACGGTAATTTCAGGAAACCACTCTATATCTCTATATCTATCTCTCAATCTATACCTATTCCTGGACAGCTTGAAATAAACTCTGTACAAAGACTTACACACACATGTACACACATATACATCTATATATCTATTGCTTCATCTATGCATACTGTCCCACTACTGCTACTTCATAACCTGCGTTTATAAAAACCCCTCCTTCGCTTCTCCAATCTCTACGCTGCTCCCTTCCTCTACCCCAATCTCTACACAACTACGTCGGTTATCTCTCTGAACCCGTCATTTAATCGATTCGTGAATGCATTCTCCGCCATTCTCCCAACCAAAAGCTCGTATTATTTCAACCCACAGAGCTCAATTGAACTAAGTCCAATTAAACACACATCCACCCAGTGTACCAAACTTAAACTTTTTAAAATTAAGATCCTATCTGCGTCTTTCTCTCTCCATCCTCATGTCAACCTAGCACCTCGCCTCTGGAACCTTACCGTATATAAAACCTGTGTCTTTTAGTTTAGCAGAAAGGTTAAAATAAAAAATGATAAAACAAAAAAAAAAGTACAAGCATATAAAATTAACAGTTCCCGTAAAAATAAAAATACCCACAACCCAAATCAATATTATTTTCCTCTTCCTTTTGTGGGTGATTGATTTCACTATATAAACACAAAGAGACGCAGTGGTAACTAATTGTAGCCGAAGTGTGTTAATATATATATATAATATTATCCAGCTAGGTTTATTATTAAGTTTTATTACTTTAATATTCATATATATATTATACATATATATATTATTCATATTATATTATATTATATTATAGATATTCGGTGGGATACTTCATCTTCCAGTCTTGGCTGAGCCGCTTGTTTCACATTTCAGCCTCGAATCAACCAGAAATTTCTGTTTGTTTACGACCATCACCACATATATACATAGGAATCCGTTGATTTCATTACAACTTACTCATTGAGTACTTTTACTAGCTATTTCAAAAATTTATTAGTTGCTATTTGCCATCATTTGTTCACAAATCCACCATTTAAATTTTAACCCTTACTTTAAACCTCCCTTAATATGATCGTGTCACCCATTGCAGGTGATTCTTTCCTTCAATGGGATCCAGCTCAAGTTTCCAATTATATGTCCCAATTTGATCGTCAAGTGGGTAAATTATTTCTAGATCACAACTTGGATGGCCTGTTATTACCTTATCTAACCACCGATCATCTTCGAGAACTTGGAATTGAAAACCTCCTGCTTCGTTTGAAAGTTAAGCGGGCCATCAGTGAGTTGATCCAAAATCATTACGTAAAAGAAGGACCAGCAAATGAATTCATTTTACAAAATGCAAACGTCAATTCAAGTGAAGTTCATATCCAATCTCTTTTACTTGCATTTTATTTAATCCGTGAAACTGCTAAAGTTGTCCTGGAACAGAAACTAATTCATAAACACCTGCAACAACAGTTACTGGCCACTTCACCTGGTGGTACCGATAGGAAATTTAATGATAATTTCAATAAATTGAAACCAGATTTAACGCCGGCGTTAAAAATAATAAAAGAACAGAAACCACTTCCAACTCCAACGTTAGATCCTGGTTCTAAGATCAGTAAATCATTGGATTCTCCAACTTTTTCTCTCTCGAGTCAAAATTCTGATAAAGATCTTCATTTTGGAAATTCAAATGGTCCTTCTTCTACAGATAAGATTACCACTGTCACTCGTCGTTCAAGTATGATTAATTCTAGTTCTACTGCTCAAATACCATCTCCGACTATATCTACAAATAGATTTTCTAGTGGATCATTATTACTGATGGGGACTGGGAAAATTATACAACAATCAGTGATTCATAATGATACCATTCGTGCCCCTAATTTAACCCTTCAAAAAATACGTCCCAATGGTGGTAGTATTGGTGGTAATGGACAAGTTGCCAGGTTTATTCTGGCTGGATCAGGTCAATTGATTACTTCAATACCAAATTCTAATTCTGTTGGTGGATTAAGTTCATCTTCATCGTTTAAACCTTCGCTTCTGGCTTCTCATTCTGCCCCACATGTAGCGACTAATAGTTTCAATAATGGTATCTCCACTCAACAACAACAACAACAACTGCAGCTGCTGCTGCATTCCAATGAACCATTGAAACAACTTAGAGCATCATCTGATGATTCATGCTTGAAAGTATTACAACAAGCTATGAAACGTCATCATATTCCAAGAGATGACTGGCTGAAATATGTCTTGGTGATTTGTTATGGGGATAAAGAACGGATATTGAAATTGGAAGAAAAACCAGTGATAATATTTAAAGAATTACAAGAACTAGGTAAACACCCAGCAATTATGCTTAGACAATTAGCTGTGAACGATGAAAAAGATGATGAAGATGGTCAATACGAAGATTCTCGGATTGGCGAAGATATACCAGGAGGAACTTTATGATTAATGAAAGTTATATATATATATATATATATATATATTTATCTGAAGAAGTGCTGCCTTAATAGGAGAATTGAGGTGAATACGGACTATAACAACTGTATATATACTCTACTATATAAGAATAATATTTAACAAATCACAGTTATTATGGACACAATTGTTGTAGAGATATAGTAAACGTATTTCATAAGGGTATGGGTTCCATGAATAGATAACCCGTATCGGCACGTGACCGTAGCTATATACTCCTAGAATGAAGATGAAACAATTTTATAATAATTTATAATTGAATATCACGTGTTACACCCAAACATCCAGGGCTTCTGCCCTATGACTGCTTTTCCCATCATCGGATCTGTTCTACCTGCAGGAATCATGAAAATTTGAAACCTCCTCGCAGAGCGACCACACTTAGAAAATTAAATTTTCGCAAAAAAAAACTCACCACCATCAATAGTAGTATTAATTCAAGATGCCACCAAAGTTTGACCCAAGTGAAGTTAAGTACCTCTACTTGAGAGCCGTCGGTGGTGAAGTTGGTGCTTCCTCCGCCTTAGCCCCAAAGATTGGTCCTTTGGGTTTATCTCCAAAGAAGGTCGGTGAAGATATCGCCAAGGCCACCAAGAACTTCAAGGGTATTAAGGTTACCGTTTGTTTGAAGATTCAAAACAGACAAGCTCAAGCTTCTGTTGTTCCATCTGCCTCCTCTTTGGTTATCACTGCCTTGAAGGAAGCTCCAAGAGACAGAAAGAAGGAAAAGAATGTCAAGCACTCTGGTAACATCCCATTAGAAGAAATTTACGAAATTGCTAGACAAATGAGAGAAAAGTCCTTCGGTAAGAACTTAGCTTCTGTTTCTAAGGAAATCTTAGGTACTGCTCAATCTGTTGGATGTCGTGTTGAAGGTAAGAACCCACACGATATCATTGACGCCATCAACGCTGGTGAAATCGATGTTCCAGAAAACTAAATTATGTACAAAATAATTTAATTAATAGGGTTTAATGGATATTACTTTACGTTCAAAGAAAAAAATTAACAAAGTAGTTTTACAAAAACCTCAAACTATGATCGAAATAACCCCCCAAAACTATCCTCATCTTTATCAATTGATTCAAAGAAGTCTTAATTAGAAATGAAGAAGAAAAAGAAAAAAAAAACTAGTATTCCTAATGGCATTACTTTTTTTTATTTTTATTTTTATTATTAAATTCATGTTAAGCCTCGCTCTTGTTTCTTTATACCCACCTCTATATCTCTATGAATCAATGTTTATATTAACATATACAACAGTTTGCCAACACTCTGGTGCTAAGTCTTTGCTAACTTATGATTAGCATTGCGATATTTAGTTCCTATTTTGGTGCAAACAAGAACGACTTGCCTACTACTCACCGTGACAGTCAAATTATATGATTGTCACTGGTCCATTTCATTGGCATATATCTTCAAGTAAAGATGGGGTTTTTTTTTTGTGTGGTTCGATTTGAGGCGTAGCGTAATCGTAGTCATCTTCATCTATCAAGCTAGACTTATCTTCTATCTATAGCTAAATATCTTTATCTATATCGCATAATTGATAAAGTTTTATTTAGTTTTAATCTTCTCTACCATCTTACTCTAAGTACGTGGTAAAGAATTCTAACCTCTCGTTCTCTCTATACTTACTTCACGTATACATGTATGTATAAGAGTGTAATATATCTACATCTACAAACATCATACCTTTCCTTGACATCTTTGGTACGTCAGCTCCACCGGCCACGTCTATCTGAGTCCCCAATTTGCTCCCACTCGTCTGATACACCTCTTTGTCTTGCTCCCACCAGCTCTTTGTCTGCTCACTACCTCACCTGTTCATCTTCTAGTCTTCTCATCTTCTTCCCTCATCTTGGTTCTTCTTCCCCTGGTTCTCCCAGTCACATGCCCCTGACCCCACACTGAGCTCTCTTTTAGATCTTGCCTCACTTCTTGCTCGACCTTGTTTACCCTTTTTGTGTTCTTTGTTTGTGTTTCTGCTCCGTGTTGATTTTAGTGTTTAATTCGGCTCTAGAACTCCTTAGATATGTCCGACTCTGTTGGTATGTATGAAGTCCAGTGCAGGTCGCCAGTACTGCTATACAAATACAAAGTAGATAATATTATTTAATACTAACATTAGATCGTGTCTTTGTTAAGGCAATCACCACTATAAGGGCTCTTTCCTCTCGGTCCAGCTATGGCTCTTTACCCCGTCCCCCAGCTGAAAATAGAATCAAGCTTTACGGACTCTATAAACAGGCCACTGAAGGTGATGTAGAAAATGTCATGCCAAGACCAATTGGCTTTTCCCTTGAAGACGAAGGGGCCCGTAAGAAATGGGATGCTTGGAAAAGAGAACAAGGTCAATCTAGAACAGAAGCTAAAAGACAATATATATCTTATCTTATCGATACTATGAGATCTTATGCTAGTGGCACCCATGAAGCTAGAGAACTCTTAAGTGAACTTGAGTACTTGTGGAATCAGATCAAGGATTTGAAGTTAAACCCAGAAGATGAAGAATTCGACCATAATATTGGTCTTCATTCCCACCACATCAATCCTGAAGATCCAAGAAGCATGATTCCATTAAGATCGCCTCTGATTCAACTGGACCGTTATTCAACTGCAACTCCTTTACCCTTGGGAAGTGTCTACCTGGTAGGTGGTGAAGGTACAGGTGCCGGTGGATATCTGCAACAATACAAATCAAACTTACAAAAGATCTATTCCCATTCTCGGAAGAGTACTATGTTATCGTTGAATGAAAATCAGCATCCCAATCTGATTTCTAAGAATGATCATTTACTTCATAATGGTGGTCCTGGTGGAGGTAGTGTTCGTGGAGGTATTGCTGGCGGTGTCTCCAGGCCAATGTCGGTAGTATCATTACCTAATAATCGTGCCCGTCAAAGTCAAAGAGCAACAACAAATGTATTACAAACAGCTACTGAAAATTCAGGGTTAGATGATATTAGAGCTTGGCAAAGTGAAATAAACCTTGTAATTAACAAGCTCTCTCGAGAATTTTTGAATGCCCGTAAGAAGAAACCACTGTATCAACGGATCCCCACTGATCTGGAAGAAACATCTCTGGAATATACAATCGATGAAAGGGAAAAATTAAGACGACGCATATTGGGGATCGTTAAATTTATTGGAATCAAGGCATTAGTTTTCTTAAAGAATGTGTTTATTAGTGCCATAGCAATGATGTTTGTTGTATGGTGCATCAAAAAGAATGTAATAGTTCAAAGAACAATGGTACAAAACAGTCAGCAACAGAAAGAATTGGTTATTAATATGGTTTTGAATGTCAATGAAAACAGATGGTTTATTCGGATGTTGAATTTCGTGAATAGCTTTGTTGGGTTTGTGTGAAACGAATGGTTAAAAATTATTTAATTCTGTCTATATCTTATTATTAGGATATGTGCTGACTGTTTCAGACATTGTCCAGCATATGATTTTCTGATAAGAACACCAGAAGTACTACGAGTAAGTACAGCATAATGAAATAAATATAATTAAAGACAAGTCACCTCGTAAATCATCTAATGTAATTCTTTTATCTCTCTCTTTCAATCTACGTCTTCAACTACATGTACTCATGGTCTACGTAGATGAGTACACACTGTGGTTCCATGAAACAGTGGATGATCATTGAGAGCAGCAAGGTTACCGGTAAATTACCAGTAAATAGCGAGTAGTAGTAGAAAATTAGCGAGAATTAAGGTAAAATAGCGAGCGTTCTGGCGAAAAAAACAAGAAATGGAGGCAACCTGAAGATTAAAGTACGCTAAATTAGCGAGGAGAAAGAGAAAAGATGTAGGTAAGAATGATATGAAGGCCCATTACACCACCATACCAAAAGATATTTGGCTCAAAAAAATAAACAAAACCTCTTTTTCACTACGTTATAGTAATAGATTTTTACTTATTAATTTTTTATCTCTATCGTGTGGCCCGTTTGTTGTCAAATTGTTCTACTACCCTCTAGCTTCTCTACTCGCTTTGCTCGCTATTTCTGCTCGCCTTGATCGCTATTGCTGCTCGCTATTTCCTCTTCCCGCAGCCTTTCTTCTCTCTCGCTAAAATCCCATCGCTCTCACTAACCTCTCAATCTCTCAATCTCACAAACTCATCGCCCCTACGCTTGTGGAGCTCATCGCAATTTTTCACTAGCCTTTCAAGCCATTTGAGAAGTTTCATAGGTGGAACATACACCTTGATATATAGATAATATAAACATAAACCCATATGGATATTCATAGAGTACGGTTCGTGGACCACCAGCCACATACTATAACTTCGTTGGCATTTTCACATCCTCTGCAAGTCAATCAACAGGCTCCTGTTGCTCTTCGTCTTGCCGTGGGGCGCTCCAATGGTGACATTGAAATTTGGAATCCTCGCCATGGATGGATTCATGAAATAACCCTTCAAGGTGCTCGTGGTAGATCTATCGAAGGGCTTTGTTGGGTCTCGGAGGGTTCCAATCTTAGGTTGTTCCTGATTGGTGGTTCTACCTCCATTACAGAATGGGATTTAACTACTCAGAAACCTATTGCCAATCATGATTGTAACTCGGGAGTCATCTGGTGTATTGATGTAAATTCCAAACAAGATCGTCTTGCTGTTGGTTGTGACGATGGTTCAGTGGTCATTGTAGATATCTCTGGAGGTCCAGGGGTCTTGGAACATGGTATTGTATGTCAAAAGCAATCCCTGAGAGTATTATCGGTGAATTGGTACCATGATCTGCTTGTTGCAGGTGGTTGTGCTGATGGTAGAGTCCGTTGTTGGAATGTGGAAAATAATTCTGCTAATGAAAATGGATTAACTGCCGGTGCTGGGAGTAGAGGTCGTCTTGTTGGTACCATGAGAGTAGATAAATCTAAAACTGAAAGTACCCTTGTTTGGGTGGTTAAAGTTTTACCTAATCATAAATGGATCGTTAGTGGTGACTCTACTGGTTCTCTTAAAGTATGGGATTTAAGAAATTTCACCCTTGTTCAAAGTTTTAAAGTCCATGATGCTGATATCTTATCATTGGCTTCAAATCAAGATGAAACTAGACTTTTCAGTGCTGGTGTCGATCGTAAAATCCATCAATTCCTGCTTCTTGTTGATAATAAGCAAAGAGCCACTAAATGGACTCATAATGGATCTCAATTACTTCATCTGAATGATGTTCGTAGTGTCGGTGTTTACGAGGCTAAAGGTTGTAGTTTCTTACTCAGTGGAGGCGTTGAAGCTTCCATTGTAGTTCAAAACATTGAACAATTCAATGACGGTAAATTCAGGAAACTTGGAACTGCTCCTCAAAGCCGTAAAGTCTCTTATAATAATACCAATCGTTTGGTTGTTGCATGGCAAGATCAACAAGTTCGGATCTGGAAATTATCTCCAGAAAAACTTTCATTGGGTGCTAAGCCTTATCGTTTAGCTACCAAGTTGACTCTTGTAGACGATGAAAATATTAGCAGTTCTCTGATCAATAATGAAGCATCTCTTTTGGCTGTTTCCACTTATGCTGGGATCAAGCTCTTTGAATTGGAGCAAACAGAGACTGGTAAAATTGCTGTTAAAAAAGTTAGAGATGCTACTTTTGATAGTAGCGTAGAAGATGGAGCTAAGCATGTATTGTTCTTACTGAACACTAAATTATTGGTTGTCACCCCAGAAGATATCATCCGTGTCTTTGACATTCAATTGGAAACTGAAGATGGAGACATCGAAATTGAATGTGTATTGGAAATTGAACCAGAAACTAACAACGTTCGTCATCCTTACGGGAACAGTATCAATAACATCTGCAAAGGTCCACATGGAGTGATCTTTGTGTCAAGATTTAATGGTTCCATTGAAATGTACAACACTGGAGTGGAAGATGATGATCAAGATAAAAGATCAACTAGAAACGGTAAGAAGAGTAACGGTGGTAAGAACAATTTAATTGCAAGCATCGGTGAATCAGGTAAGCAACTCACCAAGTTGGTCAGTTATCCTCTTTTAATGACTCTTTCCAATACCAAGACTCTTCTTGTTGTCACTGAAGACAATAAACTCTATGAATTGGACATCTATGGAGAAAATCTGCTTCTTACCAACTGGTCCAAGAGGAATTCCGAATTCCTTCCTCGTCAATTCCTTTCTGTTGATGATAAGCCATTGGGGGTCTTCTCTGATCCAGATACCAAGTCCCAAAGAGTTTGGGTCTACGGTGTTTCATGGGTTGCCTTTTTTGATTTAAGTATTGATATCCCAATGAACAGACAATATCAAAATACTTCCAATGGTCGTAAAAGAGATAGAGATGGTATACATCTTCAAGATCAAGTTGACGAAATTAACGATTTTGAAGGGAATGCTGATATCTTGGAAAACAATGTAGAAATCTTGGAGCTTTCATTAAAGCAAAGTCAAGTATTACGTTTAAGAGAAAATCTGGAAGAATCTGCCACTGGATCTAAACCATTTTGGATGACTAATAAATACCGTCAAATATTAAGTGTTGATCCTACCGATGAAGGTATCTTAGTGGTGGAACTGCCATCTCTGGTAGAATCTGCTCCAGCTTTCCATCTTCCAAAGTTCAGAGTATAAAAAAATTAAGAAGCATTGGTATAGAGTATGCACATTTATATAGCATACTGTATAATTGTATAATATAAGGTCATATAGAAGTAAAGTGTAGTGATACTTGAATATAGTATTAATTTATAATATATATAATTACTTATTTATAATCCTTTAATTTAAATTTAGTTTTCTGGCTTCTTACAAACGTACAACATCATTGGAGTGAACAACTTTTGTTGACCACCAGCAACCAAGTTGACGGCAGCATCTTCTAAAGCTTCAGTAACCTTGACGGAACCCTTTGGAGCAAGACCAAGCTTTTCCATAACACCAACGATACCAGTGGTAACAGTTCTACCAATCTTAGAAGTACGGAAAATAGTGAAGTAGTCACCTAAAGTTTGAACGTACTTCAATTCACCACTAAGTGGGTAGTACCATGGAATTTCATCATTTACATCGGCTAAATCCTTTTCATAAGTTATTTCAAAACCAACTGCCTTAAGAGCTTTTTCAGCAACTTCTCTTTTATACATTTTTGGAATACCATCACCAACTTCAATACCGTAAGCGATTTTACGGTGTTCTTCATTGGTTTCATCATATTCGTCGGTCATAACCCATTCGTAAACACCAAAAGTTCCACCTGGCTTTAAAACCTTATAAATTTCAGAGTAAACACCTTCTAACACTGGAGCGTGAACGGTGGCTTCAATGGCGTAAACGGCATCGAATGATTCAGGTTCAAAATCCATTTGCATGAAATCACCTTTAACGTAAGAAAGTTTATCATCTAACTTATATTTCTTAGCGTAAAAGTTGGCTCTTTCAATTTGATAATCGTTATTGTTTAAACCAACAATAGAACAATCAGTGAAACGACAAATTTCTCTACCTGGACCACCAACACCACAACCAACGTCTAAAACTTTCATGTTTTCATTGATTTGCATCTTAAGAGCCAAGTAATGTTCATGTCTAGCGGTAGCTTGACGGAAGGCTTCACCTTTATAATATCTAGAGAAATGGAAAGAAGAACCCCAACCATATTCATAGAAATCGGTAACCAAGTTATAGTAATGTTTGGTTAAAGCAGAGTAATCATCTAATCTCTTATCTTCATCATGCTTTTCAGTCTTACCATCCCAATGTTTGAAATAACCTTCAGTAGCAACATCAGAAGCATTCTTAGCCTTAGCAGCTAAAGCAGCAAATCCTGATTTCTTAAATGAATCACCGTGTAATGCCTTGGCAAATTGGGCGTCTTTCTCAAAATTCTTTTCAGCAAGTTGAATATTTGATGTAGATGGTGACATTATTATATATGGATTGTTTTTTAAATAAAGAAAGAAATAAATTAATCTAGATGTTGAAATCTACCCTTTTTTTTCCCCTTGTAATTATCAGGAAATTTCAGAGGCTTTTTATTGTTTTTGTATTTATCGACGCGCAGAGCGAAAGCGAAACGATTTATTTTTTAGCGTGGCTTCTTTGATGTTAACGGAAAGCGAACTCGTACAAGAGCAGAAGGACAATATGCATCTCGTTTAGTTATACGACACATACAAATGCGTGGGTGTCGTACACGGTCGTATAGAGTAATGTGATCTGCAATCGTATAAGATAAGCTGCTACAGCCTACTTCAAGCTACTGAGTAAGATTTCAATTAAGATTAAGAAATAGGTTGGAGGTCCACTTTGGGATGGTTATCTTTATTTAACTTTATGTCTTGTTTGTTCGTTTGCTTCGTTTGCTTCGTTTGCTTCGTTTGCTTCGTTTGCTTCGTTTGCTTCGTTTACATCGTTTACGTTGCCCCTGCCAGCTCTAGACTCTCGGTTGTAAACGGTTATCGGCACATACGATCTGATCCGACAGGCGAAGAAAAAAGAATAATAGAAGCACCAAAAGATATGGAACTAGAAAACTAGTGCAAAACAAATAGCCTTAGTATTTTTTCTTGTCAGTCTAACTTTATGAAAATACTATCATATTATTCATTATTTCATTATATCATTATTATATCATTATATCATTATATCTCTATGTACGTCTAACTTCTGTATACATTTTTTTCCGTTTACTATCTTTTTGCTCTTTGTGATGCTTGTTTAGTTGTGACTTTCTGTATTGTCGATAACGTGTATGCCTAAGTGTACAATCTAGACATCACGTATTCTTCTAGGTATCACAAAAATTCTTCTACCATTAACGAATATTTTAAATTCAGATTTCAGTAAATCTATGTTTTTTATATACTTCTCTTTATACGCTACAGGCATTTGTATCTTGCTTCGTTACCTATTTAAGTTTATCTATATGAGGGCCGCGGAACGGAAAAATCAGCATGCTTTCTTCTATTTCGTACCTACTCGTCTTCATCGCTAGATTCACTGGATTCGCTGATACTATTATCAGACTGTCCTTCATCATCATCCTCTTCGTCATCATCCCTTGGATCGTCCAGGGCCTCGTCATAACTACCTTTCTCGATCTCGTACAGCACTTGGTCCTCGTCATCTAAAAGTTGATCTATCTTCAGTAAACTATCATTCAATTCTTTTTGCTTTGCTAGTTCCTCTTCGTCGATTTCCTCTTCACCTTCTTCTTCTTTTTCTGCTTCCGCTTCTTCCTTCTTATCCTCTTCACCTTCTGCGTTGCTTTCTTCATTCATTTCTGTGCCCTCTATTGGCATACTTTGTGAGAGATTCAATTGTGATGCTCGTCTCAGACCTTGTTCGTCTATTAATTGACTACTTTGTGATGTTTGTGATTCGTTTGCTCTAGCTTCTTCGGATTCTCTAGTTTCTGCTCTCTCTGCAATTTCACTAACATTCAAATAAAACTTTTCAAAACTCTTCATTGTAGGAATATCAAGATTAAAACTAGCATCTTCTTGACTTGTTTCAATAAGAACTCTCGTTTCATCTAATGCTTTCTTCAATGCTAAAAGTATGGTAGATCCCAACTCTTCGTGTAAATTGAATCTATGGAAATTCATAATAATGGTTTTCTTTATATTCCTTGGTGTTTCTTGCTCTATAGCTTGCAAAAGTCCCAATATTTGCCAGAACTGGGTGGTGGATTTTTTACGATTTTCATCGGTCATTTTAACAACATTAGCACTATCACCCCAAAATATGAATTGTTGTAAAATACTAGTTGCGCTTATTTGGTGATCTCCTCCATATTCTTCAAAGATACCTTCCATTCTAAACAACCTGAAAATACAATCACCGGTAATGCTAGCAATTTTTTCTTGATGGCTAGGATGACTGAAAGCATAAACTGGAATACAAAATGATAAAGTTTGACGTAAGGCGTGATTAGAAACATTCTTAGGATGGAAATAAGTTAAAAACAATGTTTCAAACAATTCTTTCTCTGGATTTTTCTCGGCTTCCAGTAAACTATCTTCAAATTCAGTATCTTTCAATCTTTTACCATAATCTGACATGGCATCTGCAAGGAATAATTTACATAAACCTTCAGCAACTACACATTGTAATTGTGGCATATCATAGGCTCTTAACAGCTTCTGGAAAACATTAGCAAGGGATAATGAATCTACCGTACCATCTTCTCCTAAGTCAAGAACTGATGCTCCATGGACTGCCAAAATATCAAAAACAATTTTAATAGTAAGGATACGAAGTGATTCATCAGCTTTAGCTGCTGCAATACCAAAAAGATAAAGTTGGTATATAGCCAAGTTTTTATCAAGTAAACAGTATAACCCAAGGCATGACAATGCTAATTCTCTTATCTCCACATTATCATTTTTCCGAACAGATGGGATAACCATAGTTTCTTTCAAAGGGATCAAGGAAACATTTGAATTTAAATCTTCAACTATTTCTAGTAAATGCTTAATGATTCTTAAACATTGGATCAAGATTTCATCCCTAGGAAGCCTTTCCGGTTTTGATTTTTTGGAATTTTTATGGTTTTTCTTTGATTTACCCTTTTCATTTCCTCCATCTTCGTCTTCATCGTCCTCGTCATCTTCATTATCGTTTTCATCCTCGTCATCGTCATCATCATCTTCTTCATCATCATCATCATCGTCATCTCCTCCGTTGGTATTATTAAGTAAGATGGAAGCAGCAGAATGAAATGTTTCGTCTTCCATATCATCTAATTCAGAATCACGAAGATCGGTAACAATTTCAGTACACATAGCAGAGAAATCTCTTTCGTTGATAGATATCTTTCTTAGAACCTGTAAGGACAATTTAATTAAATCATCAGATAACTCATCATTTGCCAAAGCAGATCTAATGATTCTGAGCATTTCTCTTCTCCCAATTTCATCACTAAAGTCGTAATCTTTGGCTATCTTCACGAGTTGCACAATGATAAATTCAAGGTCTTTCCGAGGTTCATAATATGCAAGGTATTCTTCTTTGTAAGCTTCGAGATTTTCAATTGCTTCGTGTATTGGCTCTTGAATATCATCCAAGGCTTCTTCCCATTCTTGTACAAATTCTTCATCTTCACCAGTACTTTTCGAAATTTTCCTTTTAATTAAGTATTCTTGCAGTCTTAATTTTTGTAATTGTGATACTAAGCTATTGTATTTGGCACTAATACCAGCGTTATCATCCAAGTATTTTTTGCGTAATTTGAAATATTTCAGTAAAATTTCTGATAATTCGATTGTCTCGGGGAAGAATTTTTCAATTAATTCATAAAATGAATTCTTATTGCAATGTTCGAAAAAAGTACGTAAATAGAATGATAAATCGGTTGATAATTCTCTCCACATTTCTGGGGTGATTGAAACTTTTGATATGAAATCAGGTCTGCTGGTGTAAAATTTAGCAACTGCCAAATCAGCAACTTCACTATTAACAACATTAAGAGATTCTATTAATTCAAGGAAATCTTCTTGTACAATTTGATACCAAGTAACGGTAAACATATTTAAAGCTGCTATTTCAACGCTTGCATCACGATCGTTAAGCCCCCAACGAAGTAAATTTTCTTTAAGTTCAATATCTAATTCACGGAAATCACCCAATTCTTTTGAAATACGCAGATATACCAATCTACGGTTGATTGAGTTGACGTCACGGGCACTATCAATTAAATTTGGAATAGTACTAGTAGATTTCTCTAAATTAAGCATTGCTGCTCTTCTAACTTCGGCACTTTCATCATTCTGTAATGCATTTAATAAACTTAATGTAGCTTTTTTACCTTCAGAATTAGGTAAAGATTGGAATCTAGATATAGCCACAATGGCTTGAAGTCTTACGTTTGCTTCTTTATCATTGAGTCTACGGTTTAAGGACCATTGAAGAGCAGTAAAAAGTTCAGCGTCGATTTCCTTGATGTAATTGACTAGATAAGCCAAGAATTGGACAACTCTGAATCTGACATGTTTATCCTTTACTTGGATCCCTCGAAGCAAATGTCTTAATACATAATCGACAAGACGAGCGATAGGGCTATCTTCTTCGTCATCTTCATCTTCATCATCTTCGTTATCATTATCATTATTTTTCCTTCGTTTATTCTTATTCTTATTCTTATTATTATTATTATTATTATTATTATTATTATTATTATTATTATTATCATCATAATCATCTCCGCCGTTCATATCTATATCATTGCTGTTGCTTTCTTTAGCTTGTTGTTCATTTTCAAGGTCTTTATAAGAGGAAGCAACAAACACAGAACAGAATTTGACTATTCTGTCACCTACTTGTTCCCCTTTCTTCAATGGTAATATTCTGGTGATCATATTGGTGAAATTCATAATAAATGCATCTTCTATCCCTAATTCAATAGCTCTTTTATGGAATCCTTTTAACACCACCACGAGTTTCCGATGGCCAGAAAGCGTCAATTGTGCTTCCTGGAACACATAGGCCACCCCATCTCGAATACCTTGTACATCTTTCACGGCTTTTATTGCCTTGGCGTTTGGACGTCGTGACATTGCAAAAAAATTAACCGATCTATATCCAATAAGTGTCTGGTATCTACGGTTATCTACTTTCCTGATACTCAGTTCTTTTTAAACTTTGATCTGTTTTGTTTACATGTAAGTGCGCGCGGCGAAAATCTAAACAACAATATGATAATATAATAACATAATAATAGTGGGATATTAATGAGATATTATTCAAGTGGAAACAAAAAAATGAGCGGTAGGGGAATCGAACCCCTGTCTCCCGCTTGGAAGGCGAAAATGTTAACCACTACACCAACCGCCCGTGGTTGAATGTTACAGAATAATTGCACGCTATACCAAGATATCCACTATTGGAGGTTAATAGATTGACACTAAATCTTTTTAATAACGGTAAAGATTTGGTATCAAGATGACGTGGTTGTAGTTTTGATAAAATGTGAGGTGGCTATAAGAGAACCCATAACACTGATTAAGTGTGGAGGCTAAGAGTAGTTAAGTGTAGCGAGGTGTAGAGGCTCAGATCAGTACATCATTTCTCATTCTCTCTTGAAAAGTGCTAGTTTCACTTGATTCACTTGTTTCAGCCGCAAGTGTAAAACGCATTTTTCTGCATTTTTTCTGGTTATTCAATTTTAGCGCAACTCTTTGCTTTACAAGCAACAACCTTACACCAGAAGGAGCAGCAATCGATAAACCACTGATATTAGTTTAAAACCTATAAAACAGCTATACCAATAAAAAAAGAGAAATCAAATTTTACAATTATAGTCCAAATCTATAGAAACCTCTATTACCCTGAATCTAACTACGACGTCCTATGGCTAATACCCTAGTTCTTCTAGTTTCACACCCTTAGCATCTTCTCTTCCCATATTGTAGCTATTCCTCATCCACCCCACCTTTCCTCTCGCTAATCTCCCATACATTTTTCGAGGCTCGCATTTTTTTGCAGCTTTCGGATTTTCTTGCCTTTCCATCGATTTCTCCGCAACTGATTCTTACTTTTGACTTTTCGACAAGAAGATGCCATCTACGGCCAAAGAGCGTAAGTATGGATGTACAGGTATACGAAGTTAACTTTGTAATCTATTGGAATCATTTTCGATTTCTTTTTCGATTTCCAATCTAGCTCTACTTCCAGATGATTCCAATAATACCATTATGATCCCATGATAAAATCTTAATACTAACTATAGCTAATGTTCAAGGTTATGACCCTGAAAATTACGTCGACATAACTAATGAACTTTTTGCTTCATTAAACCAAATTACCGATAAGAAAGTGGTTGCTCATGCTAATTATCAGTTATTTGAAGGTACCAGAGCCGTTGAAGTAGGCTTTGACAAGTTGGACACTTCAATGATTGGCGAGTCACTTTCACCGGAAGAAATCAATTTTGATGTCACTGATCCACAACTGTTGGAAGCAGTTTTAGGAACAATGGATAAATTAATTTGCTTGGCTATGACATGGTTGACCAATTCGTCGCTTCCAACAACCTTTTTATCTTGTAGATACGTGCAAGCGATTTTAGAAAAATACGATAATGATGGCCTTTTCCCGAAAACAAGCCTTGAATCTTGTATATTTGAAGATAAGAGGATTTCCAATAAAAAAGATGGAGAAAATAGTGATGTTAATGATGATACTATTGCCGTTACCGATTCACAAGAATATCAAAATACTCATACCATTCTTCGTACTTTTGTCATTGGTTTGGCCAAGTTTATCGACATATGCCTTAATGTAAATATGGGATATCTTTACGACGAAGAAGACTTCACTTCAAGAGCAATGGACTTTTCCTTCTTCCGTGATATTAATGATTCTGAAATTAGAAATTTAGTTAAAGATGTTTCGAATTTGAAAATCGACGAAAGATTTCAAATCCGTTTAAATTTTGTAAGCAAGTTACTTGCAATTTATGATTTGCTCAACGGTGACCCAATTCAAATTTTTCAAAATTCTACTGATAATGTTAACGATGAAAGTTTATCCTTTTTGATCGAAGCTGATCAAGTTTTATCTCAATTAGGTGAAGATTTCTTCAAATACGAAAGCTACATTCCAAATGGTTGCTTTTCAAAGTTCATTCAACAGGACTTAAACAATGTTAGCATCCCGGCTGAAATTGCAATGATTGAACCTACTGATTGTATTAATAATTATAGATCAATGTTCAAAGATCTATATCATTTGGTTCTGCTTTCAAAACAAATTTCTAATTCATTCCAATTGGAATCCTTTTTAGAATTTGAAATTAGTCATAGGGCAGAAGAATTTAATGTCTTCGTAAGAGGATTTTACCTGTCCATTTTCCTCATGGATAACGTGCATATTTTAAGATCAAGCTTAACTATTAAAGATGTAATGAAACATGAATTAGATGCATTTTGCACCAGAGATAGTGTACTCTTCCAACCAGATTCGTGGTCTGTAAATGAACACGTGAAGCAAACAATTGGTTCAGAATTTGATCAGCTTTTCCATGATATAGAAGTTGCCATGTTTCATAAATTAACTCGTCCAACCAATAATAGATGTAGACAAAGACAAATAGCAAATAAATTCTTATTAATTTGGGACACATTACAAGTTGCCTCTGAAGGTCAAGAAATGAAGATATGGACAAACTATAAAATAGGAGATGAAATAGAAGGAAATGAACCTGGTTTACCTATAAGTTCTTTCGTCTACTTCCGTAAACTTGAAGAAATGATTACTATTCTGCTCCGTGGATTTGAATTAGATTTATACAAAGATTTTGAAATTTGCCAGATGTATTGGTATGTCTCTTATATTTCAAAATTAATCATTGATCATTTAAAGAATCGAGTTCAAGAACAAATTAAACATAGAATTCAAAATATAACAACCGGGTTAAGTAAGAAAATCAAGAAATTGAAAGCCGGTGATAAAAAGCAACAATTGAAAGAATTACAAAAATATAAACAAGACAACATAATTCCACAATTGCAACAAAGCTTATTATACAATGAAAAATATCTTTGCGCTAATTATTCAGCACTTCATAATTTAAGTGAAGGGATTAAACAATATTTAGTTATCCTCGATTCTCTTAAAATATTTAAGAACGAATCTGGACCTAAATTGAATTCAACATCAATGGATGCTATCTACAATTTAAGAATGAAACCATTTTCTTCTATCGGAGTTCCAACTTTGCCAACTTATGCTCAGTATAAAAATTCAATTTCTTTCTCCAATACCAATAAAAAAGATCTTTTGATATTATACCTTTCTTGTGTGAAAGAATTTAAGGCTGCTCGAGATACTTATTCAGAAATAGTGACATTCATTGAAGAGAATAAAAAATTCTTCTTGGGAGAAAATATTCGTAAATGGTATATGCAACATTGTCAAGTCTGTGAATACTACCTTGAAGAATTGAGTAAATTGGAGAAGTTTATATCCGAAGATGGGCCAACAAATTATAAAACACAAGTGGTAAGAGACGTCCACATTTACTTCCCAATAGTAAAGCTTGTATTAAATTAAGCGATAGACAATTGAATTATTAGATATCTCAAAAAAATATACATATAGAATCGAAATACCCATTTGAACCTAATTTGTTTTCCCGACCGCATAAATTTAGGAAAATAACAATAGCATGTAGAAAGAGAGACACACAGTTTCACAATTAACTATTTTATACTTTCAATTATAAATTTTTTTCCGATGTAGAAGTCGAATACAACTCGACATATATGTAACCCACTACTTGCAGAAAGACAAAGAAAGACACAGAAAGGCACCAAGTGCATAAAGAATTAATTGATGACTAGATCTTCTTAAACATGCATCATGGGATCACTTCCATAATAATAACACGGAAAGTATATATATTCTTATCTGATAAATGAGACCAGCACTGGAGAATTTCGAAACGCCGTACGGTGTATGGACTCAGGCTCGGTCCATAAATGTATTTTCACCGAAGTAATACAATAGATATAATAATATTATAGGTAAGATAGAAGCAAAGAAAGAAAGAAAGAAAGAAAGTAGTAGACGTAGTGCAAAAATAAAAAGCGTGGGATGTAATGAAAAAAAGCTATACACCTGCAAAGCACTGAAGAACAAGAAATTTCGTAGAAGTACCAAGACACCTATACGCATTGATCAACCGACAATTGAATTATCATTTATATAATCAGAGCTAGCCAAAGGAAACGAGAGTTTTGAACTTCAAACTGCTACCCAAAGCCCTCTTCCACGGTGCGGGGAAGCAGTAAGCATTTTCCATGTGGTCCAGAATTAGCTGCTATTGTTTCTGCGCACGCCAGATCATCGGGGAACGATGGGCCAGATATTATCAATTAATGCGGCAAATATTGTAGAAAGAATCAGCCAAAAAAAATAATACGAAGCACTTGCAGGCATATTATGAAAGAGGTATGCATTGAAAAGAAAAATAAAACCAAGACTACAATCTACTAAGTTAAGGAACAACCGAGCTACCAAACCCAAAAACATCAATTGAGCTTATCTGAGAATCTTACGCTCCAGAGAAAAAATATATAGAGTGTGTATGCATTAATATGCATTGTCTTACGATAAATTGAGTTTTGGCTAATTGTATAATTATACTTTCGGCCGTTAGTGTCCTCATTCTGATCTGGCTCTCACACACAGTGTGCAGTTTAAACTGAAAACATGTATCGGGGGAGGAGAAATTGGACCGAGCGGAGGATGGACATGCAAGTTTACTCATGGCCTACTTCTTTGAAAAACATCAACAAACCTCAGCTTTGAGAAAGGAAATAATAAATAGAATCAGAATAAGTTTCAAGAAAACGTCAAAAATCCTTTTTTCACCTGAAACTTACTGTTGTAAAGTGATATTGACATTGATGTTTCGGACCGGAATACATATACTTTATCCTAAACAGTAGTATTTTTTGACTCTACTTTTGATACTAATTTCGATGATGTATTTTACTGGCAATACAGTGGAGTGGTAAAACCCTAACTAATAATGATAATATTTTTTACATTTGAATATTTCATTTACTTTGTCAATTAGCGTAAAAGTGTAATTGTAGACTTCTGGCATAATAGAAGCTGATGAAATCATCATAAGAGCATGATGTAATAAATGCTTCAGAACATTGGGTACATTAACCAACTACATATTAACTTTCACGGGATATGACCCAAAATGGAATGCTTTAGCCTTACCTTGGCCCAGACCACGTAGGCTGAAAAATACCTGCAAGGGCCCTGTCTGCAGTGCGAACGTGCCTGATTTTGGTTCGATAGGAGTTAAGAAAGTACGGTAGCTTGGAACAAGCACAATGAACAGAAGGTGGAAATGGGGAATTGGCTAGAGCTGAAAAGAGGAAACGATTGATTTGGGAATACAAAGAGCAATATAACGAAGATATCACAATCAAAAGCACCAATTAAATCTCAATCACTATTATCGCTACTACGATCTGTACTGGTACTACTCCTATCATTACTCCTATCATTACTCCTATCACTACTATTATCACTACTATTATCACTGTAATCATTCGGAGCTTGTTTCAAAATTAGGACCGAAACTTAAACTGTTTTCTATCAAATAAAGTTTCTTTTCTTGCAAGGTTGGCCATTCGTATGCTATCTTACGTAAATCCATGACATGGGCTTTGAAACACTTAAGTTTAAAATTGTCTTTCGAGCAGAACGATGGAAATGATAAAAGTGATAAAAAAGTGGCTGTTTTAATGTGATATACATGCAAAAAAAAAAAATTTCATCAGAACAATGCAACTTACTTGCATACAATTGATTTGTCAGCACTTCCAACGCTAATTTAGCTATTGACTTTGTTGCGTTTAATGATACTTGAGTATATATATTTTTT
Organism: Kurtzmaniella natalensis; assembly: GCA_030574355.1. NCBI lineage: Eukaryota > Fungi > Ascomycota > Pichiomycetes > Serinales > Debaryomycetaceae > Kurtzmaniella > Kurtzmaniella natalensis. Next base: position 194,047 of record JAJMEV010000011.1, on the reverse strand, counting down.
ACTTATTTAAAAAATTATTTTTGCCACTGACACCCACTTGATTCCAGTTAGTTTCTTTTCTATAAGACAGCTTTATGGATTAATAGCAAATGGAAAAATTTAAAATTAAAATGCAACTGTATTTTGATAAATGACCTAATGGGAGAGAAAAGGAATTAAATAAAATAGGAAAAAGCAAGATATATCAGGGGGTCCAATAAATTACGACTGGAAACATTTTTCAGTATTGTGGAGCCTTCGTGCTCTCCTCCTCCCCCGAAGAAATCAAGAAAAAAAAAAAAAAACTAACATAGAGAACTGTAAATTCTTCCGAAAACTAATAAAAGGAGCCGTATCTCTCCATGAATCTTGTTTCATCTCTTCTTTTTTGTAGTTTACTGAATCAATTGATTGTGGTTTTTTTTTCATTACCAAAAAAACCTCCTATTCAACTCAACCAAATAAAAATAAATCAACGTAAACGAAGTAGGTAATACTAAAGTTTCATCGAAGAACATTGATTGATCCACTATATACATTATTAAAATATATATACATACATTACCAACCATCAATACAAGATATAAATATTTATATATATATATTTTACACATATAAGCTCAGAAAAGGAAACGCATTTAACCTGAAATTTTGGTAAAGCATTTGTGACTAATAAGAGAAATATTTATCTTTTTGAGTATTTAAAGAAATTAGGTAGTTCCTTAATAATCAATCCACACAATTTATTGTCACGTTAAAGTTCGTTATAATAATAACCTCCCACAATATTTCTTTGACGTGCTTAACAAACAATATAAGACATAGAGCTTTTTAAATAAAAAAAAGCAACAACTGATTACCAATCGAGAAACAAAATAAAAGACCTGATAAGGCATATACCCATTAAATAATAGTGTTAAATTTGTTTTTTTCACTCTCCTATATTATTGTTTCATTTTGTATATTTCTCCTTAGTTCAGAAAATTAAGTGACCCTTCTGGAATAACAAAGAAATAAAATTATTATTTCTTAGCAAAAAAAAAATTCAAAAAAAAAAAGAAGAAAATTTTACTTTCTTTTTTTGATACTTCATATAAGCGTTAATTAATTATTTTTTTAATATTGATTACAAAGCAACCTCCAATTTAACTGAGCGAGGGAAGTAAGTGGTTTTTTTATTATAACAACTACTTGGTACGCTGTCAAAGAAAATTAGAATTCAATAAGAATGACTGATTATAAGAGACCGGCCTCCGATTTGGCCTTGGAAGACATCCATGATGATCTGAAGAAACATAATCATACCAAACCTGGTAGAAAACCAATTGATACTGAACCAAAATCGAAAAGAACTGCCCAAAATAGAGCAGCTCAAAGAGCTTATCGTGAAAGAAAGGAAAAGAGAATGCAAGATTTAGAAGATAAGGTTAAAAACTTGGAAGACAGAAATTTAAAAGCCAATACTGAAACCGATTATTTAAAGGCTCAAGTTAACGTTTTAAAGCAAGAATTAGCTCGTTACCGGGGGACTTCGGATTTTTCAGATTTGAATCTTCCTACTACTGTTGGTCATTTACTGAACCCAAATAAGCAGGCTGACCTGTCTATTGCATACTCAGATTCACTGTCGTCACTTTCTAATTATGGTACTGTTGGTGGCCCAGGTTCTGTAAGTGCCAATACAACTCCTGAATCTTACAATAACTTTTTGGCTAATTTCCCTTGGGGTAAGAATACTTTTACAAAGAATAGTAACAATAATAACAATAATAACGGTAATGGGTTATCCAGTGTTGGTATTAGCAAGACTTCAGATTCATTACCTGATTTAGTTAGAGGTGGAGCTACTTCTTCTACGCTGGATTCTCCAGCCAACGACCAACTTGTTTCTCCTGAATCTAGTGATAACTCTTCGTATAACGCTAATTCAGTAATGCTGCAACAACCATTTGAACACTTGGATTTTGGAATCAAGTTTGAAGAAAGCGTAGACCCATTCTGTGCTCTGTTAAATGAAGCATGTGGAACAAAAGATTGCCCTGTTCCAAAATATAAAGGTGCTCCAACTACTTCCACCAATAATGGTTCACCATTTGCTCAATTGAGTGATTTTAGGAATAGCCAACGTGGTAGCTTGGGAAGTGTAGGTTTCTCCAACTACCCATTTCCTAATGATTTACTGGCTGAATTAGGCAGTGTTAACAACCAAAGTAATACTAATAGCGTGAGTCATCAATCAAGTATACCGAATTACCAAACTGATGATCCACTCTCTTTCTTGGCTGATGACGCCTTTGATGTGTCATTGGCATTAGGAGGAAGTTATGGTGTTCTCAAGGAAAAAAATGAAGATCCATTGGCAACTTTGATCACAGAAGATTCTTTGTATGACCCATTAGCTGAAGTATCTCAACAACTAGACAATGATAATAAGCAAGATATTAACCTTTCTGCTTACATTGAAAAACCATCAAGTGATGCCAATAACGCTAAGAAAGATAATAATGTTTCTTCTCTTTTCGTTGAAGGCGATGAAGAAGTTGTTCCAGCTCCAGAACAGACAGTCAGATGTTCAGAAATTTGGGATAGAATTACTTCTCATCCAAAGTATACCGAAATTGATATTGACCTGTTGTGTTCTGAATTGAAGCAAAAGGCAAAATGTTCTGAAAGAGGAGTTGTTATCAATGATTCTGATGTAAATCAATTGCTTGAAAAGCTGGTTAAAAGAGGTATTTAAAGTTAAAGAGCAATAGACCATTTATTTCCTTGTCGTCTTCCTTTTTTTATTTTTTTCCATTCTATTTAATTAATTTATCTTTAAAAAAGGAAAAGGGAATGTATATTTGCACACTTAAATCACCTAAACATGTACGGTTTTTTGTTTTGACTGGAATTTTAATTTCCAGATACCTGTGTTTATATATGGTGAAATATGAATTATGACATAAATAAAAAAAAGTGTAGGAACAGATAGAAACGATTTAATAAAATTAAACGTAAACGTAATTTTAATTTTTATAGAGGCTAATATTTACAATTCAATCAAGATTATCTGATATTTATATTATAATTAGGATCATTTTTAGACGAGAATAATTCATGTGACATGTAGCTACAGGAACTGTTGACTGTTTCAAATATATTTCTACTTTCACTAGTTTTATATCAATTTATATTGCTTTTACTTTTAGATTTTTTCTTATTTTTTTTTCTTATTTTCTCTTTCTTTATTTTGTCCCTCTTATCCTAGCTATCCCTTGAACCCTCCTTATCCCACTTGCATGCAGACCAACACCAAATTCTGGCCAGTGCGAATTCACCCAATAAAAAAGCATCTTTACAAATCAAAAGAAGAATTCATATCACGGAACCATGTCTACCTCCATCTTCCGTACTATCAAGAATATCTATTCTTCAGGTCTCAGAAGAGCCGGATGGCAACTTCAAGTACACAACGATACCAAGAGTGGTATCTTAGTTGGTTCTGATGACTTTGGTAACAAGTATTACGAAACCGACTCTGAAATCCATTTGAGAACCAGATGGGTTGAATATAAAGACTGGGGTGTTGACATCTCTAAGGTTGAACCAGGTTGGCATTATTGGTTGGGTTACGGTACCGATACCCCACCACATAAACTTGAAGGTGACGAAAAAACCACTAGAGCATATCCACTTCCAGAAAAGCATGCTATGAACTATACTGGTAGCCCAGGCGCTTTTGTTACTTACAACACTGCCAAGCCAAAGTTCAGTTCTTGGACTCCAAGTGTCAAGGAAAGAGTTGAAGTTGAAGTATAACCCCAATAGAAGTAGTCATTCAGAACGTAAACCAAATATAACAATATTATATAACAAAATATATCATCAATGAAAAGATAAATATTATAAACATACTAGTGTAGATATGTAGGCATAAATTACTGAGATACTGAGAGTAACGAAACAGAAGACCAAAATGGTAGAACCAGCGAATTAACAGTTAGAAGATATCAGATACTAATTTACAGCTTACGGAAATAGTTATGGAGATTATAGATGATAGTAATTACAATGTCCTTGTAAAGATGCCATACACATCTAAAACAATTTAACCTTCATGATGTGAGTTCACGAAATGAAGATTCACGAAATTAATAACTTTTCAGTATCCCTACCTTAGACTCCAGAAAAAGGAAGTAATTAAGGCAACAAAAGGAAGTGAAAGGCAGTGAAAGGGAGTAAAAAATTCAGTAATTTAGAGTGAAAGTCGTAGTAATAAATTATCAATAACTGCGCAAATACAAAATACATAGAGATATATAATTATATTCATATATACATATATACATATATACATATAGACGCTCATTAGGTATCTTTTTAGAAGTCATCCTATTCGCATTAAAATACCTCTTTGAGACCCACTAATTGCATTGGCAAAATGGCTCGCTTATAGTGAGCAAATCGATAATCATCTTAGGTGATGATTATAAAGTAATTTTTTTTTCATCTTGTATCATACATACATATAATTTTTTTTTCACTTTTTATATAAAAATATATATATATATATATTTGAATCGTCTACAACGAAAACCTATATAGATTATGAGTGATTCCAAATTACCAGGTATTGCTACTGATGCCGTGTTAGTGAAATCGGAACCAGTCCCTGAAGATGCTGTTGAAGTTACCGGGATTGACTACTCCAAGGATTCTGCTTATAATATGAAAGCTACTGATCTCATCAATGCGATGAGGCCAATGGGATTTCAAGCTTCATCTTTAGGTAAAGCTTGTGATATTATTAATGAAATGCGTACTTGGAGAGGTAAGAATGTTAAAGATTTAGATACTCATGATGTTAAGGGAGAATTTGATGAAAATGGGCAACAAAAGACTACTATTTTCATGGGATTCACTTCTAACCTTATCTCTTCTGGTCTTAGAGATACTCTTAGATATTTAGTTCAACATAAAATGGTTAGCGCAATTGTAGCTACCGCTGGTGGTGTTGAAGAAGATTTAATTAAATGTTTAGCACCAACTTATATGGGAGAATTTTCTTTACAAGGTAAAGGACTTAGAGATAAAGGTATGAATAGAATTGGTAACCTTTTAGTTCCAAATGATAACTATTGTAAATTTGAAGAATGGATTGTACCAGTTTTAGATCAAGTATTAGAAGAACAACAAGAAGCTTTAAGAAAATGTAAAACCGCCGAAGAAGCTTTTGATTTTGAATCTGATGCCTGTTGGACTCCATCAAGACTTATTGATAGATTAGGTAAAGAAATTAATGATGAATCTTCAGTTTTATATTGGGCTCATAAAAATAAAATTCCAATTTTTTCACCAGCTTTAACTGATGGTTCAATTGGTGATATGTTATTTTTCCATACTTTTAAAGCCTCGCCAAATCAATTAAGATTAGATATTGTTGCTGATATTCGTAAAATTAATTCCATGTCAATGGAAGCTTCTAAAGCAGGTATGATTATTTTAGGTGGTGGTTTAATTAAACATCATATCTGTAATGCCTGTTTAATGAGAAATGGTGCTGATTATGCTGTTTTCATTAATACTGGTCAAGAATTTGATGGTTCCGATGCTGGTGCTCGCCCAGATGAAGCAGTTTCTTGGGGGAAGATTAAATCTGAAGCTTCTCAAGTTAAATTATATGCTGATGTATCGGTAGTATTCCCATTAATCGTTGCTGCTACTTTTGCAGCAGAGAGACCATAGAGGGGTAATTGAATGAATGTATGAGGTTGGTAAAGTAAATAAGTGAGTAAATAGTGTATAGATTAACCCTCGAATGGCACGCTAGAAAGAATATACCTGTAGAAGCAAGAAAAGATAAGAGAGAAAAAGATAAAGAAGTGAAAAAACTCCACACCCTACACCCTGCACTCTACCCTCTACTCTACATTCATTGCTACACTCTACTCCACACTATACACTGTGTGCTCTCTGTACCTTCTACTCTCTAAACTCTATACACTTTACACCACACTCTACTCTACATTCTGTGTCTACCATCTACTCTATGCTATTTCCTCGATGGTTGCACAGTACAGACACAGGAAAATCACCACCATCTACCAAAATGGATGGAAAAGGTGTCATAAACGGTTCAAATAAAAATAAAAATTAAAATAAAAATATTAAATTAATATAAAATTAATATAACATATAAAATATAAAATCACATACACTTAACACATACATATAACGTAGGTAATCTTCTGCACTGTATACATCTACTTCCAGATAAAATAATGCCCGTTTCTCGGTGTGGTGGCTGGCTCCCGCCGCTAGCATGTCAGATTTTATTTTTTCGAATGGCTCCAGACCGGCTGCTTTTGCAGCCACTCTCAATCACTTCCGCACGCTGGCGTTATCACTGCACAATGCCCCCTCCGTTTACCGCTGCCCCATTCGCTCGCCACACTTCACCTAATCTCCACTAATCACTTATAAAGGAAGGAAGCGCAAGCAAGAATTTGGCGGCCATTTCTATTCTCCAAAGGAACTTTACTAGAAAACAACTTCTTTTAGTAAAAGAACGAAAGCCAAAATATATAAAAAAAAAAATTACAAAAGCAATATCCTCTCATTTAACTATTGCTTGAAACCCCCTTGAATTATACCTTTATTAATTTTAACCTTCGCTATTAGTCAACATTTTCAATAACCCATTGCCACCCATGAGTAACAATCAAGTTAAACAAGCTATGAAAGAGTTTGAAAACTACCTTGAATCCAGAAATGCCACCGCCCTGTCTGGTTCCAATGCTCGTTCCGATTCAAACTCTGAAACCGATATTAAGGAATTGGTTGCTGAATTCCAAAAGATCTTTAACCAAACTCAACAAGAATCTGGTTCCATTAGAGCCAAGACAGTTTATGACCAAGAATTCTTTGAATCTTTTGCCCAAGAGTACCTTGAATTCACCTACAAGAACCCTACTATTTACCATGTAGTAACTTCAGTTGGTGATGAATTGAAGGATGCTGGCTTCAAGTATGTTGCCGAAAAGGATATTTGGACTGGTGTTAACGGTCCTGGTAAATATTATACCACTAGAAATGGCTCTTCTTTGATTGCCTTCGTTGTTGGTAAAGATTGGTCTGCCGATAAAGGTGTTGGTGTCATTGGTGCCCATATTGATGCTCTTACTGTGATTTTGAAACCAAATTCCACCAAGGCTAAAGTTGACGGTTACGACTTATTAGGAGTTGCTCCTTATGCTGGTGGATTATCTGACCTTTGGTGGGATAGAGATTTAGGTGTTGGTGGCCGTTTATTGATCAAGAAGAAGGATGGTAAAGTCAAGCAAGAACTTGTTGATTCCACTCCACACCCAATTGCTCATGTTCCAACTTTAGCTCCTCATTTTGGTGCTCCAGCTCAAGGTCCATTTAACAAGGAAACTCAAGCTGTCCCTGTCATTGGGTTTAGTGGTGATGACGAAGAAGAAGCTCCAGCTACTGATGCTGAAAAGCTGGCTCCATTGTACGGTAAGCATTCTTTGAAACTTTTAAGATACATTGCCAAGCTTGCTAAAGTTGAAGTTGCTGATATCTTGCAATGGGACTTACAATTATATGATATCCAAAAGGGTACCAGAGGTGGTTTAAACAAAGAATTCATTTTTGCCCCACGTATCGATGACAGAATTTGTTCTTTTGCCTCTTATAAGGCTTTGATTGAAGCTGATGCCAATGGATTACTTGCTTCTGATCTGTTTTCAATTGTTGGGTTGTTTGACAACGAAGAAATTGGTTCAGCCACTCGTCAAGGTATTAAAGGTGGGTTAATTGAACTGGTAGTCACTAGAGTGATTTCAGCCAAGGAATCTGAAATCCCAATTGAAGAGCAAATCAGACTCACATGGAGTAATTCTATTATTCTTTCAGCTGATGTCAACCATTTAGTTAATCCTAATTTCTCAAATGTCTACTTGGAACATCACAAGCCAAAGCCAAACAAGGGTATTGCTATTGCTTTAGATCCAAATGGACACATGGCTACTGATTCCACTGGGTTGGCCTTGGTTGAAGAATTGGCCCGTAAGAATGACGACAGTATTCAATACTTCCAAATTAGAAACGATTCCCGTTCTGGAGGAACCATTGGTCCATCCATTTCATTACAAACTGGGGCTAGAACCATTGATCTTGGTATCCCACAATTGCTGATGCACCTGATTAGAGCTACTGCTGGTGCTAAGGATATTGGTAACGGTATTAAGTTCTTCACAGGATTTTTCGGTAACTGGAGATCAGTCTACGATACCTTCCAAGATGCTTAAAGAGCAAAGCAAAGCAAAACAAAACAAAACAAAATGCTACTAGAATAAAAACCACCCGATGGAGCCCTTGGTGCCTATGAGTGCCTATGGGTGCTTATTGGTGCCCGTGCTTTTACCTGGTTGGAAAATTTAATATAGTACAAGTATAATACACAACTAGAATTAAAAGGTTTAATATATGTAATAACAATATAGTAGATCCAATGGATATAGTATAACAGTATAAATACAGTTGAAATAAATTTTAAATACAGAAATATCAAGATGAATCTAGATTATTTGATACAACATATCCTCATCACCGGTGTTGTTTCAGAATATAAGCGAGTTATTAGCGTGTGCTTTTTCGGAACAGAATTTACTCGGGTTTCTCACAAGGCCCAACTCCGTAAAACACTCGTAACTTTCAGCTGTAGCGCGTGCACCACCATAATAACCAGATTACTAAAAATAGTCGCATTCTTGTTTTTATCTATTACGTTAAGCATAAAATCTCCCACCTCAAACTTCTGGTCACCCACCTCAGTCTACCCCGTCCGTATGCAATGTTCGTATTAAAGCCCTTCTTTGCTCGCCGTCTCCTTTATATCTCCTGCACACTCTCCATTTCCACCCCCTCCCCACTCTCTCACCTCACACACCCGTCCTGGGAAAAACAAAATGGTATTTTGTGATTTTGCCAGCAAGCTAAGCAAACCAGAAGTAACGCCAACACGCGTATAAAGCATTACAATGGGTGAGTATTTCGACTTGAACGAAGATGGATTAGAAAACAGTATATACGGAGCACGAATTGACGCCAAACACTCGTCTTCTGCCACGCAATTTGGCTAGACACATCCGGAGTTTGCTTGGGTTCAACTTGAAGCCACTCTTTTTTTTTGACACACCACTTTTTTTTTGGAATTTGAGATCAACCCTGAAGGATTTGCAACAGCCGTTCCAACTCCAATTGGGGTAGTACCAAGTGCTTAAATGGCACAATGGACTGTAATGTCAACTGCATCCACTAATTTGGGATCTGCCACTTCTCTTTGCCCAATTTTCCTTAGTTTTCCATCCTCATGTGTTTCATATTTATCATATGTTTTTTTATATGTATCTTTGTATACTAACCCTAGCTCCGCCAAAGAAGATGACTTTGCAAGAGTTCTTCAATGATGAATGTAAGTAAACCAGAACAGAATCATCTCTCAATTGATATAGTTAAAGAAACTTTGTTGTGGACGGACCCTGAAATTTCATTATCTAATATACTAACTTGCACAGCACTTGGAGGCTCTTGGGCAGATGACGACATTGATATAGCATCTATCCTGGTCCCCATTTCTCAACATAAACCAATGGATTTACATCATAATCGATATAGTGGCTCTAATGCATTTGGTGGTAATAATTACTCCAACGGTAGAGATGTAGGTCCTCCTTATATCGTAAAATTATCCAGTTTACCAATCAATGCAGATGATTCTTTTATTGATGATCTTTTCCAAAGTAGATATACCCCAGTGGTTAAATTTAAAATCCTTATAGACCCAAGTACTGGACCATTGGAATCACATGTGGTTAGGAAAATTGCATTTGTTGAACTTCAAACTTTCCAAGATATGGCAAAGGCAGTGAAATGGATGGATTTATATTATCGTGACCGAAGAAGAGTTGTAATTGAAGAAGCTAATTTCCAAGACTTCCAGAATTCTATTAGATTCAATCAGGATCATGAACAAGATCTCATGGATGTGTTGGATGATGCCATTCATGGGAGACATCACCACAACCCTTCACATCAATCCCATCAAGATCACCCGCCACTTGGTGGTGGTGGTGAAGTACGAAGAGGAGGTAATATAGGAAGAGGGAACCCCATATTTGGAGGTTCTCATTCTCGTTCTAACGCTGCCAATTCTGATCCACATCCTTCTATGCCAGCGCTTCAAGCACCCAAGCCAATTAAAAAAAGTAATCCTTTCGGAGCAGCTAAGCCAGTCGATGTACTTGCCAAACTGCATGAAATTGAAAAGAAACTTATAACAATTAACCACACGACTATCCGAACCTTAGGGAATCCAGAAAAAGGTGGAGATGGAGCAAACACCACAGAAGATCACCAGGAGCATACTCCAGTCAAAAAAGTGAGTCTTTTAAAGAAAAAGGAAAATAAAGAAATCGATTTAGAAAAAATAAAAGATAATAATGAACCCCAAGAAAAGGAGGAAAAAATTGAAAAACAAAGCAAATTCTCTCCAGCTCCTGTTCCTCCTCCTAGCGTCTACGAAAATGGCCTCAGTTTAGCAGAGTTGTTGAGTAGTCGCCATTCTGAAGACAAGAGTAGGACTGCTTCACCAAACAAGAATGCAGGACCTAAAGCTCCAATTTCAAAACCAGTAATCTTAAAGAAGAAAGTGGTTCCATTAAGTGGAGATGAATCTACAGGAGAAAGAATCGAAATTGTAGAATTAGAAGTCAGCGATGACGTTGAATCTAAAAAGGTTAAAGAAGCTCAAACTCAAGTTGTCCAGGAAACTATACACATTCAACCCGACGAAACTTTGAAAACTTCCCATTCAACTGTATCTAAGGAAACACATCCTAAAGCCAATAGTGAAGAACACGGGAACACTTCAGCAAGGGCCAGTAAGCACACTAGTGACAAGGCTGTTGATCATAATAAGAGAAGAGGAAGTAACCTGAGATACGGAGATAATTCTCAATCGATAAACTCAGAGGCTGCTTCTCACGAATCCATCAAAGATGAAAGAGAACATCCACCTAATGGAAGATTTGAAAATAAGGCTTCAAGTAGACCTTCCAATAATTCTGCAAAGAAATCTGAGAGACCCTTTGTTCCTCATATTGATCACGAACCTACCAACAAGACTCGTGACGAGCTTGCTATGATTCTTCAGAAAAGTGAACAAGGTGATTATAAAAGCAAAAGAAAACCAACCGGAAGTAAGTTCAAGGGTGAACGCAGGGAACGGACACCTTATAGGAAAGTGGACGGCGCAAGCGATCATCTGACCGATTCAAGTAATGTTAATACACCAAGCGCTGATTCTGAAGGAGTGATCTCATCTCACGAAGAACATCATCACCAAAACGACAGTTCATCATTTGGTGGACGAGTATTCAGTGAACGTGGCCGTGGTAGAGGAAGAGGACGTGGTAATACAAGAGGCAGAGGTAGTTTGAGGGGAAGGGGCGGAAGAAGAGGACTGACAAGTAGTATCGGAGGCGCAGAAAAAGAAAGAGAAGAAGCCAATAGCCAACCACATGTTAGGGCCAACCAAAGTGGTAGTGGCACCAATGAAAGTGATCGTAATATGGTGAAAGAGGAAAATATTTCTCATAGCAAAAATCAGAACAGTGATGGTGGTGCAAAGCACCATGATGAGTCTGGTGAAAAGCAAATATCCAAAGAAGTTAAATCAAATACATCAACAGAAGGTGGTGACTCTAAGCCTACAGTTTCAGAGGAAAGGGAAATAGTCGACCACAGTGGTGCTGAAGGTAAAAAAATGGATAGAAGAAACTCAGATGCTTCTCATTCTTCAGGGTCAGACTTCCGTGGGAGAGGAAGAGGTCGATATGGTCCAAGAAGAGGTGGTTCTGATAGAGGGCGTGGTTCAGGAAGAGGTGGGAACAGAGGAAGAGGGAGTCATAGAGGTATTTATCGAGGTGGAAGAAGAAATAGTACTGATGAAGGTTACGACCACAATCAAGCCCATGGAAGCAGAGGTGGCACTGAAACTAAGGTGGAAAAAAACGAAGCACCAAAAATAGACTAAAGGAATTTGGCTAGTAAACTGATATCTTTATAGTTGAACAAGGTTTTAAAAATGTACATTAGCAACTAAATTCTTTTTGTAAAAGTAGTAGTAAAATAATTCATTGAATACAACGAGCTACAAGTTTTCTCCCATTAGAATTTTTATTGTGCACAATAAAGTATATTGCTCCGATAAGCATTACCCTTACCTATTTATTGTTTTTTAATTGGCCTCATCTCCTAAATTCGTTGAAGGATTAGGGTTGACAAAGAGGTCCCTTATTATGTCTTGTGAATATTACGAGGAAAAAGTCCTTAAAAGCAGTATTTAATTTTTCAAATTTTACCTAATCCTGTAGGTTTGTTACAATCTTTTAAAATTGAAATCAATAAAATCTGAATCCGGTTTAAAAGAAGAAAATTCCCTGATTTGCTTAAAGTAAACCACTATCTCTTAAAGAGTTCTCTAAGATAGTTTCCTTAACTGCTACAAACACCAATTCGATATTTGAAGTATCAGTTGCTTGAGTTACATGAGGGTATATATTCAAACCAGAACGATTGACTTGAGTAAACCTCCATAAAATATATTTAGCTGCTTTATTAACACTGTTTCCTCCATTGTAATCAGGGAAATGATTTTCCAATGGAGAATAAGGAAGTTTTTCAGAAAATACATCAATTTTATTTAAAAATAAAACAATTGAAGATCTCAGGAACCATCTAGAATTGACAACGGAATCAAATAAAGTCAAACTTTCTTCTAATCTGTTTTGAGAGTTTTCTTCCAAGAGAACTTGATCATATTCAGAAAGTGCAACACAGAAGATAATTAAAGTAACATTGTCAAAACAATGAATCCATTTCTTACGTTCTGAACGTTGTCCACCAACATCAAACATATGAATGTTGAGGTTTTTACCCATTTGGAATTTGAAATCGTATATACCACTTGTCTTCTTTCTTGTTCTTAATACATCAGGAGTTGAAGGGAAATAATCTGGTTTAGCAATTCTTTCCACTTCAGAAAGGAAATATTTCGTCAGATCAATCAAGTAAAAATTTCCTTGTTGATATTTGATGAACAGTTGAACTTCTGGAGTATTATACACTTTGTTGATTAATTCGGCAATTTCAGGGTCAAAGTTTTCTTCGACATTCATGGTAAGATCATAATTCAAGATCCGATCTAATTCAGTGCCATCAAGAATTTCTGTCCTTGAAGCAGGTTTTCCATCTTCATACACTTGAGGTACGTGATCAGCAGATATTTCGGAACTGACATCACCATTTTCATTGGAAGTTTCATCGTGATCACCAGCTTCTTTATTACTTGGTTTTATAAGTTTTGGATCCAAATCCATAATAGCGTTAATGATGTTTTTAATACATTCAAGAACATTCCTATACACAAATGGTTTAAATTCATATAATTCTTCCTTGGAATATCCGTTTTGATGAAGAATCTTCATCTGTTTAACAATGGTAGATTTACCAGATTCCCCGGAACCTAAAAGCAAAACTTTTACAAATTTTTCTGAATTGGAATTGGAAGTATTTGAAGTACCATTAATATTACCATTGGAAGATTTGGTTAATGTCGAATCAGAACCGCCATTGCTAATGCTTGAAGCATTTCCATTTTTCTTGGATGGCGATAAATTATTGCTATTATTATTATTATTACTATTGTTATTATTATTATTATTATTACTGTCATTTGAATTTTGTGCTTGGCCATTGGAGTTATCATTGGCGCTTGTGTTTTTAGCCAAAGCCTCTTGTTGGACCTGCCTTTTCTTAGAGGTGGCGGTATTATTTGAATCTGGTCGAACGACCTCAGTAGGACCTTTTGAAGCACCACAACCCATTATTAGTTTCTATATGACTTTTTTAAAAAAAATAGTGTAGGGTGTAAGGTCAACAGATATGGGGGGTTAAGGGGAAAACGAGGATAAGGAAGTTTTAATGAATGCAAATATCTGACGTTTTTTAAAAAAAAATGGATGACGAAAGAGGGTGTGTGGATGTATAAAAGGAAAACAGAGTCGATCTGTTGTTGTTCACTGAATAGGAAAGGTCGATCACACTCAAGTTTGTTGTGTGGATAGTCAGCCTAGACGTTTGCTGACCACTGTACAAAATCCGCTTTGTCAATTGAATAAACCTGGACGGAATATAAGATAGGTATTTTATCTAAATATATAAGTCCTATTGAAGGTATTTTATTTTTTTATTTTATTTTTAACAAAAATTAAGTAAAAAAATTAATAAAAAATTGAGAAGCAATTGAGAAGCTTAGCAGGAATAATTATTAGCCTGGGTGGTGAAAAGAGGGAGCTCGGTAGCGTGCCGAGAGTGTGCCAGAGAGTGAGCAGGGGGGTGGGGGAAGTCGTGACAAGGATGGGGAAATAAGTCGAATTGAAGCGACAATTGCTAGCAATTGAGAAGCCTAAATTAAGAAACTTCGAGCGAGCAAACTTATTAATAGTTCTAGAAGAGATTTGATGGAAGGGGGTTTTACAAAGTCTCTTTTATATAACTAAAAGGGGGAGAAAGGCGAGAAGAATGGAAGGTTTATTTTATTTTTGTTTTTTGTAAAAATAAAAAAAGTCTTGTATTAATGTTTTTTTTTTTTCGTTTTAATATGCTACAATTTTATGTTAATTTATTTTTTTTTTACTTTTATTTTTGTTTTTTCGATCTTTTTCCTGTCAGGCGCAAGTTCTGCACTAGAAAATAATCAATATATAACACTTTGTAGCCAAAGAAAAAGCCAATACAACCAATAATATTGTGAAAAAAAGTAAAATATAAAATATAAAATATAAAATAAAAATAAGTACACATCGTAGGTAGCATTCAATGCACTAATAACCTTAATAATAGGAGATAAGTAAAGAGAAATGTCCGACTTTAACGAATTGGGCTTGGCTAGAATAATACAATCTCGGTTCCTTTCAAAATAAAGTGCACACTATGCAAATGACGAGATTGATGGTTATTGGTATTGGTATAGAATAGCCAGTATATGTGACGGAAGCTTTGAGAATCATAAATCATAAAATATCAAATGTGAAGTAACATATCAATTGATTGAGTATACTTCTATTATTACCACATAATTTTCATTTGGATGCTGATTTCAATTTGAGCCTCCATTTGATTTGTGTGTATCGATGTATATGGCATTTAGTCATCTAGTACATGCCAAGTCGCGGGCTTAGTTTTCACACGAATTTGCTAAGGAACACACAACATTCTGTTCAAAAACCGATCAAGCAGAAGAAAACTGTCTGTATACTTTTTCACTTTACTTTCTATCACACTGGAAGAGACCCGTTTCGTTATTTGTGATCAGCAATACTAAACAATTATGTAGTAATACTTTTAATAAATATCTTTCTGATTATAGATTATCGTTATAATAATAATTGTAGTGTCTTTATGGCATCTTGAAGGGTACCCAGGACCAATCGGATGCTCCGATCTGTCGGCTGTAGATCAATCAATCGATATACGAAAATAAAAATTAAAAGAAATATGATACATATAGAATAATACAAAGAAATCCTATAAAGAAGAAAATAACGACTAAGCCGAATGTGCAGCTATTTAATGAACATAAACAGGTTATAGAGAATTTATACATATATATATTCATATAGACGTACTAGAAACATCACTTTATATATATACATCAAAAGACTTCAGAAAATAACGCTCTATTATATAATCCGTTACAATTCCACATGTAGTCTATCATTGGTTCCATGTAGAAATTATATATTCCTCATTTTTCTTGCTAATTGTTCAAGCAAAGTCAAAAATGTATCAAACCTTGATTAAAAACAGAGCTACAAACAGTAAACATAACAAATAGTTTATACAAAGCTTTGCAACAGCATTCCAACATTTTTGGTCTTTCGATATAGTATTGCAAGAATGTATAAGTACTTTGTTGCTTTAGGCGTACTTGAATTTAATTTCGGTTAATTTCCATATTTAACAGTAGTCAAAATTTCAACTAAAGTGCTGTTTATTATTTTAATTATTTTTTTTTCATGCGTCAGCTTTGATTTCTGAGATGGATGAAATAGTGGGACGATACTGAAAAAACAGTGATAACGACTACGATAAGATTTGCGAGTGTAATTCAGTATACGATTTGTAAGCTTGGTGACAAACTTCAGCTAGAATTGAACCATTATCATTTCTAATCCCTGGGAGGATGATTTTAAACACAAAACTCAATTAAAAAAAGGATAGCATAAATTAAACATATTGTATTATACAATGTATTATAATATAATATAATTCCAAATGTATAAGAATACACGAATTTAATCGAATTTAACTTTCATTTAGCGTCTTTTGGCCCAATTAATCGTGGCCGTTTAATGTAAGGTCAGAAAGCTTGAGGAACAGGCGGGATTTGAATTGAAATTACCGCTTAATTTGGAACACAAGACTGTAAACCAGAATATTGATCAATAGGAAACAATTTCACATGATTGTTCAAGAATAGCCATATTCATGTCGATGAGGACGCCAAACGTGAGGCTTTTACAATTTTCCTCTTATTCTTGCAGGCTAATTTTATTTAATTATTTTATTTTTAGGTAATGGTGCAGCAATATCTCAGCTTTCAGGCTCGGGCAAAAAAAAAAAAAAACTTAGTGTAATAACTACTAACAAGATTTGAATGCACCAATCAAAGTCAATAAGCCCTTGACCAGCCTCGTCCATCAATCTGAAATGGTACATATTTTGCCTCTCTAAGGCAAGGGACAATCCAACAAAATAAAATTAAATAAAAAGCCAAAATAGGCCTCATCTAAACGCAAGGCTTTCGCGAAGAAGACTATCGCAGAAAGTACATTGCAGGCTACCGTTATAACAATGTACTGCAAAAATGTACTATTCCTGGCAAGAGTTTGAGTAGAAATATACTACATTATGCTACTAAACTTCTACAGAAAGCCTATTCTCTAACAAGGCTCAAGAAAAACTTACCCTTTAGAAGATAGTAGGCTATTTAATCGGGTGATAGAATCGATCATTTTGGAACAACCAATGTCTCTAAAATAAAATATTTTCATGTTCACAAACTAGTGAAGAGATGAATAGAAGTGAATATGTACTTTATTGTTCGAATGAGAGAAAAAGAGGTACATGACAGAAACACGGACTCCGTGGAAAGTTGTAGCTCCGACACACCCAGTTCGTAGAGTGGATTCAAGCTCGGGGGTGCTAGGAGTATGGTTGGTTTCTTCAGAAATATATTTATTGTAAGTCATATTCCAATTTTATTTTCAATTGAACTCTCTCATATCAAATTGAAGTAAAAATTGATACCTCAGGCATCAAATTAGGTGGTTGCACCTTGTTGTCGGTTCTTCTGCTTCTCATTCGCTGTTGACTGCCTCTGCTTCCCCTCTTCCACCAAAAATATCTGACTGAATCATCTTGCCGTTTTTTCTGCGTTTTCTATGCACGCCACTCCACTTGGACCTTCAGAACCACGGGTTATTCACTACAATTACACCCGCATGCTTGGCGTGTAAAACAAATTGCCAACTCATCTCATCTGAGTGTGTCTATCAGTTCTTCAAGCATGTAGAAAAGCTTGGTATAAATTAATAAGTACTGGTCGAATCAAAATTCAAGTCAGGTGAAATGCAGTAAAACGTAAAATCAAAAGGCATTGAAATTTTAAAACAGAAAGAAAAAAGAATTAAAACGAAAATAATCAGTAACCAACTTCTTAGTATTAAAAACCATGATAAATATCGACCAAGACGTTTCCCTACAAGCGAAATATCTTATAGATAATAGTTGTTACAGCTAGTAATTTGTATTGCTTCATTTACTTTAAGTTTTCCTTCAGTTACTCTAACGTATATATACTGAAGCTGTATTCTTTACTATACCGCATTTTTTATGTGCACTTATAGAATATACTGTCTATATACATAAGTAGTATATACGTATAAAAATTGTAACTTTAGGTAACATATGTTTTAGTACACATTTTACATTTCGACCTATAGATCATACAGTTTATGCGTCAGGATATACATGAATATACAACTGGATGGAGCCAATTGGAAAACTAGACAGAATGCTAGAAACAGCTAGAAACCAAAAATCTATGTCTAAGTCGGAAATTATTCATGATCAAATCTCCATCTGTCATTTCATTAGTTCTCTATCTCCCCTCCTCATTAGCTTAGAGCCGGCATTTCTCAGAATCGTATAAATCGACATCTCAGTAAACAGTCTAATATAAAAAAAAAAAAAAAAATTAAAATCCAAAATAAAAACAATAACAGTTCATCCCTCTTATACCATCCCTCCCTCAACGCCCCCTTCTTTCGTGGGCCCGGGTTTTCCCACTATTCTCCAGAAAATGGGATGGAATCTAGCTAATTAATTCCCTCTATTTTCTCTCTGTTTGCGTGTGCTTTTGATGTTTTTTTCTCCCCTTTGACCTCCAAAAATCAGGTTTTCGAAGTTGATTGCTTGAAAGATCCCATAAATATTTTCTTTTAACGTTTTTGAAAACAGAAATTAGGAGTTTTTTTTTATTCCCTTTCCACTTTTGTTTTTGTAACATCAAAGGGGGAGATCAAGTAATATATCTAATCTAGACAGAAAGGAAATTTGAAAGCGATAAGAAGTAGTAGAATATATATTTAAATAATATCCGAATCCCAAACTTCATCAACCATGGATTCAATCCTTGATTTCTCGAAAGAGCTTGACGTTAGTCTTTTCGATAAAGTGGTCCAAACCTTCTTTAGCGGCTCTGGACCTGACCAACAACTGGCTCAAACTGTTTTAAATCAATTTCAAGAACACCCTGATTCTTGGAAAAGAGCTGATCAAATCTTATCCAATTCCACCAATTCCCAATCCAAGTATATTGCATTATCATGTTTAAACAAGTTGATTCAATATCGTTGGAAAATGATTCCAACTGATGAAAGAATTGGAATTAGAAATTTCATTGTCAATATGATCATTTATTTATGCGATGATGAACAAATCTTTGAAAAGGAAAAAGCTTTAATCAATAAGATTGATTTAACTTTAGTTTCTATTTTGAAACAAGAATGGCCTCATAATTGGCCTCAATTTATCCCTGAAATTGTAGCTTCTTCAGAATCATCTTTTAATGTTTGTGAAAATAATATGATCATTTTGAAATTGTTAAGTGAAGAAGTTTTCGATTATTCTCAAGATCAATTAACTCAAGCTAAAACTAAACAATTAAAGTTATCAATGAAAGCTGAATTTGCTGAAATTTTCAAGTTGTGTTTCAGAGTCTTGGATAAAACTCAAAAACCTTCTCTTATTATTGCAACTTTAAATGCTTTATCAAAATATGTTCATTGGATTCCAATTGATTATATTTGTAACACTGAATTATTGACTTTACTTACTCTGAAATTTTTGAATCCAGCTAATACTAGATCTATCACTTTAAAAGTTTTAACTGAAGTATTCGCTTTACAATCTCCAGAAAATGAAATGAAATTTGCTATTGCTTTCAAGAATTCAATGGAACAAATTGTAAACATTGTTCCTCCTTCAACTAATTTACGTCAATCTTATAAATCTGCAAATACCAATGATCAATCTTTCCTTCAAGATTTGGCCATGTTCCTTTGTACTTTCTTAAGTAATCATTTATCAACTATGGAAAGTGACGATCAAGCTAGAGAATTATTACTTTCTTCCCTTTATTACTTGGTTGAATTATCAAGAATTGAAGAAAGAGAACTCTTTAAAACTTGTTTAGATTTTTGGACTGTTTTCATTCATGGTTTATTTGACGAAATTCAAAAATTACCACTGGCTGAATTACTGCCTTTATTACAATTATCTTATTCCCTGACCATGAGAGGTATTGCCGGTGGAGCTCCAAACCCAGATGTTTTAGCTAAATATCCTTTAAGAGCTCATATGTATTCAGAAATAACTTCTAAACTTAGATTGGTTATTATTGAAAACATGGTAAGACCAGAAGAAGTCCTCATTGTAGAAAACGATGAAGGGGAAATTGTTAGAGAATTTGTTAAGGAAAGTGATACTATCCAACTTTATAAATCTGAACGTGAAGTTCTTGTTTATTTAACTCATTTAAATGTTATAGATACTGAACTGATCATGAAAACTAAATTGGCAAAGCAAATTGATGGCCTGGAATGGTCTTGGCATAATATTAATACTTTATGTTGGGCAATTGGTTCTATTTCTGGTACTATGAATGAAGACATGGAAAAAAGATTCCTTGTGGCTGTTATCAAGGATTTATTATCATTAACCGAAATGAAAAGAGGTAAAGATAATAAGGCCGTTGTTGCTTCCAATATTATGTACATTGTTGGGCAATATCCAAGATTCTTAAAAGCTCATTGGAAATTTTTGAAAACTGTTGTCAACAAATTGTTTGAATTTATGCATGAAACCCATGAAGGTGTTCAAGATATGGCATGTGATACATTTATTAAAATTACTAACAAATGTAAGCGTCATTTTGTTATGGTACAAGCAAGTGAGCTGGAAGCTTTTATTGATGAAATCATTCGTAATGTTCAACTGATTACTGAAGATTTACACCCTCAACAAGTTCATACATTCTATGAAGCTTGTGGTATTATTGTTTCTGCTCAAACCAATAAAGATCAACGTGATAAGCTTTTGCTGAACTTAATGAGTTTACCAAACACTGCATGGAAGCAAATTATTGCCCAAGCTGGTCAAGATCCTCAACTCTTAAGTAACACTGAAACAGTTAAAATTATTGCAAACATTATTAAGACCAATGTTAGTGTCTGTAAAGCATTAGGACCAGGATTTTATTCACAATTAGGTTTCTTGTATGTAGATATGCTTTCATTATATAAAGCTGTATCACTGATGATTTCTGATTCTGTTGCTAAAGATGGTCCTATTGCTGCAAAAACTCCAAAAGTTAGAGGTTTAAGAACTATTAAAAAGGAGATTTTGAAGATGATTGAAACATATATTTATCAAGCAGATAACTTGGATGAAATTGTACGAGACCTTTCTCAACCATTATTTGCTGCCGTATTAGACGATTATAGAACTAACGTTCCAGATGCCCGTGATGCAGAAGTATTGAATTGTATGACAGCAGTAGTATTAAGGGTTGGGCATATAATACCAGATGGAGTAGTATTGATTCTTCAAAATGTATTTGAATGTACATTAGATATGATTAAAAATGATTTTGTTGAATATCCAGAACATAGAGTTGTTTTTTACAAATTATTGAAAGAAATCAATGCTAAGCTGTTCCAAGCACTTTTACAACTTTCAGGAGATGCATTCCAACTGTTAATTAACGCTGCATTATGGGCATTTAAACATAACAATCGTGAAGTTGAAGATAATGGATTGTTATTAACCATTCATTTACTTGATAATGTTGAAAAATTGGGTGATACTCCATTTACCAAGGCATTTTATCAAAATTTTTACTTTCAAATTTTATCTGATACATTTTATGTTATTACTCAACCAGATCATAAATCAGGTTTTAATTTCCAAGCTCAATTATTACTGAAATTAGTTCATTTAGTACAAGATAATATAATTAAACAACCATTATATACACCTGATCAAGCACCAGAAGGTACATCTAATCAAGACTATTTGAAACAATACTTGGGTAAATTACTTTCATCCGCATTCGATAATTTACAAAAGGATCAATTATTAAATTTCTTGGGAGTTTTAACTTCTGTTTATAACGATTTAAATAAATTTAGAAGTACATTACGTGATTTCTTGGTTCAAATTAAAGAATTTGGAGGTGATGCAACTGATTATTTGTTTGCAGAAGATAAAGAAATTGAAAAAGAACAACAAACCAAATTGCAAAGAGAAAAAGATTTACAAATTGGTGGGTTGATTAAGCCATCTGAAATGGATGATGATTAGTAGTAATTATTTCTGCCTAAAAAGATTATTAGACCTTAAACAAGAAAAAATAATAATTATAATAAAAAATAATAAAAAATAGCCTAGATTATAATTGTGGTTGAATGTATTGTTAAAATATATAACCGTACATGTAGAAATTATTTTCTTGTAAATCTGTATATATATAAAATTTAAATCTTGCATCAGCTATCAAACATTAGAAGATACCCTCTCTTGGATCTACAAAAATAGCAGTAGCATGGCTTGTTGCTAGTTAATAACAACAAAAATAAAAATAAATAAAAATTAAATAAATAAAAGCGACAAAAAGAAAAACAAATAGTTGTGTGGTTGATTTGGTGTGCTGATGTTTGCCCGCGAGGAGTGAGAGAAAAAAAAAATTCACTGAAAGAGAAGAGAAACAATTAAAGAATAGTTGTTCAATAGCCCAAGACCAAATGTCCAACGAAGAAAGTAAAGTCGAAAGCAAGGTTGAAGAAACATCCACTGGAGTTGCCCCAGCCCCAGCTGTTCCAACCAGTAACATTTTCTCCATGTTTGGAGCCAAGAAGGAAAAGAAGACCGATGAAGAAGAATCCAAGAAGGATGATGAAACTGAAGAAAAGAAGGGTGGTGACGATGATAAAGCTGAAGAAGAAGAAGCCAATGTCCATTTCGAACCACTTGTTCAATTAGAAAAAGTTGACGTCAAGACCAACGAAGAAGATGAAGAAGTTCTTTACAAAGTCAGAGCCAAGTTATTCAAGTTCCATGGTGATTCCAAGGAATGGAAAGAAAGAGGTACCGGTGATGTTAAATTTTTAAAACATAAGGAAACCAATAAGGTTAGAATTTTGATGAGAAGAGACAAGACTTTAAAGATCTGTGCCAACCATATCGTTTCTCCAGAATATGAATTAAAGCCAAATATCGGTTCTGATAGATCATGGGTTTACACTGTCGCTGCTGATGTTTCTGAAGGTGAACCAGAAGCTGCCACTTTAGCCATTCGTTTCGGTAACAAGGAAAACGCTGAAAAGTTCAAGGAACACTTTGACGAAGCTAAGAAGTCTAACAAATAGGTTCTAGTTATTTGTGTATAATTCTAATCCCATTTCATTTGAACGACAAGGTAAAAGCAACCATGTAGGAATCGAATAGATTAGAATGAGATTGAGTATCGTAATAGCCATAGGCAATCTTTTATCATTTTTGATTTCATTTTCGATTGACACCGCATTGTGTATTACTATTATTTTCTGGCGCATATAAATTTAAGAAGTAGCCATAATTTTCTTGTATTCAATAATAATAAATACATACTCTTTGCGCTACATGTTCTACTTTACATATAATATTCTGTGCTCCTTCTCACTGGACGCTTGTTCCTGAGGTAAGGGGACAACACATTCAATTGTCGTCTAAAAGGTAGCAGGTAAGTCAGTAATTTTTTGCCACTTAAGTATGGGGCCAAGGTGGCATAATATTACTGCTGCTTATCTGACTAGGTATTCTGGATGCCACTGTTTAAAATACCGTTGCACTTGCAGTTGAATAATACGAATACTCTTTTTATACGAAATACCTTAGTGTAAACATAAGATATTATCTATTAAAATATGATATAGTACGAGATCAAGAACCTAACTATGGTATAGACATGAGCTCTACACCTAACTAGAAAATAATGGGACCCTCAATTGTTCCACCTACCTTGATTTTGCGCTAATTGTGGCTGCAAAATAATAGACCACCTATATCAGTGGACCACAACATGTTTTGGATTTAATAAATAATGCATATCGGGTGGTGGCACCTGTGGCACCTGCCTCATACTCTTCAATTCTTACGTTAATTTTCTTGAAATGAAGACCAGATACATTATATATTGAAGTGGATTATTACTATGACTTTTTTTTTTGCAGCCAAAAAGGCTATAACCCACTTGACAATATCAGTATGACCGAGCTCAATCTCACCGGAAAAGATGATGCTGAAATTCATGTAGAGTCCGAACAGTCAATTCCAAGTTTACTAAATGATGATGTCTCTGCAATTAATGATTTATGCTACCTTGATAAACCTTGGTATAGATATAAGCATTTCCGAGTATTGACTTGGTATATATTTATAATCACTTTAGCTTCCACTAATTATGGCTACGATGGTAGCATGCTTAATGGGTTACAAGTGTTTGATATTTGGAATAAGAAAATGTCAAATCCTACCGGATCAGTATTAGGTGCATTATCTAATGGAACTACTTTTGGTGGATTAATATCTTTCTTTTTTGCAAGTTATATTACTGATAAGTTCGGAAGAAAATCTTGTATCACTATTGGTTGCATAATCACAGTCATTGGAGCTATCTTGCAAGGTGTTTCTACAAATTATGGATTTTTCTTTGCTACAAGATTAATAATTGGATTTGGAACTGGTTTGTCTTCGGTGTCTGCTCCTCTTCTAATTGCAGAATTATCATTTCCAGATATGAAAAATGAAAAAATATCTACTGATCAAGAAGGAGTAAGTGGTTCTAAATTCAATGATAGGAGATCAAGTAAGTATAGGATTGTGTCATTTAGATCAGATAGCACTTCTCTTTATGGAGTATATTGGTACCTTGGTGCTACAGTGGCTGCTTGGGTCACTTATGGGACAAGAGATATTGAAAATGATAACTGCTGGCGAATTCCATCTTATTTGCAAGGATTTTTCCCTTTAGTTCAAGCTCTTTTAATCTTGTGGGTACCTGAATCCCCAAGATATTTGGTATCCAAAGGAAGAATTGAAGACGCTAGAAGAATTATTATTAAGTATCATACTGGGGGTCGGACTGATGAAAAAGGTGAAAGGTTTGTTCATTATGAATTAGAAGAAATTAAGGCTGTAATTGCTTTGGATGAACTTGCATCCACTTCAAAATATACGGATTTTATCAGAGTACCATCATTTAGAAAAAGAGGTTTTATTCTTGTTTTCTTAGCAGCAATGTTAAATTTATCAGGGAATGGATTGGTTTCCTATTATTTGAACAAAGTCTTAGATTCAATTGGGATAACCAGCGAAAAGAAACAACTTGAAATTAACGGAGCTTTAATGATATATAATTTTGTCGTTGCTTATGTCGCTGCTCTTTATGTTGGTCGTTTTAAAAGAAGAACTGTGTTTCTTTTCTCTACTCTCCTTATGTTAGTGTTTTACATTATATGGACGATTTTGCTGGCCCTTAATCAAAAAAGTAATTTTGTTCATAAGTCTTATAGTAATGGGGTTCTTGCAATGATATTCTTGTATTATTTGGCTTATAATATTGGACTCAATGGGTTGCCATATTTGTATACCACCGAATTCTTACCTTACTCACATAGGGCAAAAGGTCAAAATATTTTTCTTTTTGCAATGAACGCTATTATTCTTTACAATGGCTTTGTTAACCCAATTGCTATGGATGCAATTGATTGGAAATACTACATAGTATTTTGCTGCACTTTGGCTGTTGAGCTAATCACTGTTTATTTCACCTTTATTGAAACCTATGGATATACACTTGAAGAACTTTCCCTTATTTTAGAAAATGATTTTTCAGGAATTAATACGAAGGTTTTAGTTTAAATAGAGTAATATTACACAATATTCTAAATAATTGGTATTTTATGTATTCATATAAGTTAAAATTTAAAGCTGGTTTAAGACAATTGTTTCAAGAATTTATGATGGTCAAAAGTGTTCTCGATTAAAGCCTTATTAGCAACTTCTCTGATTCTTCTTTGTGAATCTGAAAGATTACCGTCAATAATAAAAGGTAAGAGCCCCATGGACCTTCTTGCATCATCTGTCTTCAAATTTGCATCGTCGGCACCCTGGTTTTCTACAAAATTAGGATCACTATTTGTTGCAAAATCATATGGGGATTTATTATTGATCCAAGACTTTCGTGTGTCTAACAAAGTATTAATATTTCCAGGAGCAAGAGGAGTAGCTGCGTAGTAGAATACACTAGAATGTCCATCACCCTTATGTTCCGGATCTACTTCATGAGGCAAATCTGTATGCCAAAATATAAAGTCACCTTTGTTGACATCAGGGATTCCTACCACAGCATTAAATCTTCGAAGATGTGGAAAAAGATTGTCATTCAAAAAGATAGCCCCATATGATGGAATGGTACCTGGAAATCTTGATGTTTCAAGATCAATTTTGTAATCATTAATATCTCCCAGGGCAGGATCATTCCAAAAGAAAGGTCTTAACAAGATATAGGCTGCTGCTAACTTCACATTAGGATAAAGACGAAGAGTTCCTTCACCTGACTTATTATCTGATAATCCTAACCAACCTTGTAAAGTCCTGAAAGTGGAGCAAATACTACCAGATCTCTTTCCTTCAATATCTGTATATAAATCTTCTTGAGCAAATTGTTTATCATCAAGTTTCCAAGGGTCCCAATCTTCCCAATTTCCTTCAAAGATCTTCCGATAAGATTCTCTATAATGAACGTCTTCCCATCTTTCTATCGAAGAACTATCAAGATGTAAAGTTAAAGTTGATTCAACCCCTGGTTGTCTGATTCTAATTCTATCTCCGTAAACAACCTGAGTCAGTAAATCAATAAAAGATTTAGAATTATCTTCAATATGAAACTGGTTACTAAATGAATCAAATAATTTAATAATATTAGGATGGAATCTAGCTTCAGTTTGAGGTTTAGACCAAAATACGTTATAGAAAGAAGTACCATTAGGGAAATTTTTACCTCCAGTAGCTGGATTTTCTTTAACGAACTCTACTAATTCATTAAACCAAGTATCAATTTGATCTCTATCTACCACCCCTTTAATCATGGCAACACCAGCACTTTTAAATTGTTCTGATTGTTCTTTGGACAATTGAAACTCATTTGAAACAATTGAATCCCATTCGAAGATTGGAACCGACAGACTACCCAATATATCAATTCTGGCACCTTCTTTTTCAATTGCAACAAGTAATCTTTTCCAGGATTCAGTTACAGCATCTTTATTGGCAGATTTGATAAGAGCCTTTTTAAGCTCGGCAAATCTTGGATCAAGGAATTCTGAGAGCAGAGGTTTAGCCATTAGAAAGTATATTAAATCACAAGTCGATTTTCCATTAGGATATCAGAAATGATAAAAAATATCCAGATCTAAAAACCAGAGCCATTATAAAGCATCGCAGAGGGTAGAATTGTGGCTTATGCATGTACAGTGTATTGAGCCCAAGAAAGGGCAATTGGAACTTTGGTTTTCGCCATAGGAAACGCCATATACAGATATGAAATGCACAGCTTCTTAATCACGTAGTATATCATTTCACTTCCCTGGGCGCCATTGTTCCGGTGGTCTTCTGAAATCGACTCCTTCGAGGAAATGGTATAAGAATTGCTTACTGTGGTACCAAGGTGTGGGACGGGTTTTTAAGAATTATGAACGGAAGCAAAATCAAAAAGAGCTAGGTGGCCAATTAGGATATCTGAATCAACACCATGATACGATTGCAAACACTAATTTACATAACAATATAATATATTAACAAATTAATATTATAATATACGATTACCAAAAATAATAATCCGAAGTAAGATCTTAATATATGCACAGTGAAGTGTTAGGTCTTTATAAATGGCTTATCTAGTATGGCTGCAAAAAAAAAAAAAGCTTTCAAAATATGCAGCAGAAATGGAAATGTTGAAGGAAAAACTAAAAAAATAAGAGAGAGAATAAACGAAAACTAACGAAAATAACCGAAATCAAGATAGCATAAAGCTTATACAAATATAAACCGCCTAGTTTGCATATAAAGCACCATCTCTGCTGAATCGAATGGCCCTCTTGGCCCTCCACCAGTAATGACATATTATCTGCGGTCCTCTCAAATCTCAAATCTCTGGGGGCCTAAACTCAAGCGGTCGAACCGCAATCCAATACTAGTAGCTCTCACTTAGCCATCGTGGGGTCAACGGCGCAGATGCTGCACAACCACGTGGATTCCCACTATTAAACTAATAATATGATCAGGCAAAAAAAATATTTATATATTAGTGAATAAAAGATTGCATTGTGATTGATATTTTTAAGTGTTTCCAACAAGCGCAGGAGATATCGAGAGCTAGATAAAATTCTGGACCGAGTTACAAACATAAGAAGCTTTCTTTTTGCATATTAATACTTAAGATTCATAAATACAATCCCCATCATTATTTTTCATCTGAATATCGGCCTTCTTCATCTTTATAAGATCGTACACACATTTATATAACTAGCCTAAGCTCATTCATATAGTCGCCCTCCCTCCAATAAAGTCAGTTTTGTATACACATTTATTCGTATTTAGCGGTTTGAATTAATGAAGTTTGGAAAATATCTTGCTCTGAGACAGTTGGAACTCCCAGAATATGCTGGTCATTTCATCGACTATAAATCATTAAAGAAGCTTATCAAACAGCTCTCAGGTGAAAATGAATCATCCCAACGTTTGCAAGAAAATAAAGCCCAATTTTTCTTTAGGGTAGAAAGAGAATTGGATAAAGTTAATTCTTTTTACCTTGAAAAACAAGCCAACTTGGCTGTTACCTTGGATCTTTTGATGGTAAGAAAATCTGAATTGTTGGAAAAAAAGGAACATGTTTCAGGTTCTTACTCAACTTCAAGTGCTTATGTGGAAAGATCGACTTTCAAAAATTCCATTCTGTATTTGAATTTGTATCAAAACTTTAAAAAATTACATCAAGATCTTGTAAGATTACAATATTTCATTGAACTTAATGAAACAGGGTTTCTGAAAGTAGTCAAAAAATGGGATAAAAGATCAAAGCTGCATACTAGAGAACTATTCATACTGAGTGCTGTATCAGTACAACCGGTATTTCATAAAAATGAAATCAATGAATTGAGTGATTTGGTAACTCAATGTCTCTTTGATTTGGAATCTTTAGTGGAGGGTGATTTTCTGTCGTTACCCACAGTTTCCACTTCTTCTGTTGCCAACTCTAATGTCAGTAATTTGCCCAACAATAATACTGGTGATGATATTATTGGTGAAGGGATTACCAGTCGTAGATCTTCATTTAAAGATTCCCTGTTTAAGCCTGGAAGGCATCAATCCATTATTAAAATCAATGATGACGAAATTGATGGTTTGTACTCAAGTTTCATCAATGTAGCCACTATTGAAGAAGATATTGACCTGAAATTACTTGTCCAATGGGTTGAAAGAGTGAAAGAATCTTCTAAGTCGTCTACTTCCAACAGTAATTTAAATAACCCTAACCTGGTCTCTGGTAGTTCTGGGGCTTCTACGTTGAGATACAAATTCCTGAAAGTGTTTCTTTTGGCCATTCCTAACTTGAAGATTTCAGACTCATTCCTTAAACTGTTCCTTGAACTCATTGAATATAATATTGATTTCGAGTTTTCAAGTGAAGATTTGGATGACAAAAATATCATCCATGAATGTTGTCTGATGCCAATGACTTCCAAATATGAAATTGAGCATCATCCAGTTATTAATAATGGTGTCAAAGTGCCAAATGCCCATGATCTGGTAAAGTGTCAAAGAACTTTCATAGTCGAATACGTAGTGACTCATTGTAACGCTGAAGTAGTGAAAAAGCTTCTTGTAGCTCGTGCTTTCAATGGAAGAACTTGTTTACATTATGCTGCTCAATACAATAGGATTGACCTTGTAAATTTGGTTATTCCACATTTTACGAGATCACATTTAGATGACTTAGATAATGAATCAATGTCGGCATTATTATTGGCAATAAAGTATTCTAATTTTGATATTATTACGAAACTCTTACATGCTGGATCAAGCTGCTTTCCTCAGAATAAGGATAATGTACCTCAATACCTTCCTGTCAACTATGCCTGCAAAATTGGTAACTACCAGATATTGGAATACATCTTATCATACATTAAGAATACTAAGCAACCTGATTTAATGTTGTTAAATCAACAAGATGTGGAAGGATTGTTTCCTTTACATACTGTAGCTCGTGCTGGACATTGGAAACTTATTAAACTTCTTATTGAACATGGTGTTGATGTTAACCAGATTGATGGATTAAACCATTGGCCACCAATATTCTACAGTGCTCTGGAAGGACACGTGAACACTACTCAAGAATTGGTTACATTTGGTGCCAAACTTGATATAATTGATCAAGATGGTTTTAATGTCTTATACTATTGCTTTTTAGAAGGACATATTCTGGTGATTAATGAGCTCTTAAGGTATTATGAAGATATCTTGGGAAAGGCTAACACACAAAAGGAGCCAATTCAAAATCCTATTTCAGGTACGCTCTCTAGTTCAATTCCTGATTCTTCGTCTATGAATGCTTCATCTTCTGCAAGTTCTGGGTCCCTCTCAGAACGAACTTCCTTCTCGAAGACCTCTCCTTCCAATCAGTCTTCTGATAGGGCCAATATACTTAAAAATGCACAGAATATTCTGGATTCCAGCATGACCGTTTTGGATGAAGATGTTGATTCTGAAGACAGCAATGGGGATAATTATTCTAAACCTAATATTGATGCTATCCCAGACTTGCAGCTTCCTCCTCCAAGTTTACCATTAAGAAGATATGGACATAATTTCTTGGAGCAAAAAGTTTTGATTGAATTGATTTTCCCACAGAATCATGAATTCATTAATCTTTTCAATTCATTGGCTGACGTGAAACCAGGCAGAATTACTTTGACTTCGAATGTAAGTGATATAATTCCAAGAAATATCCAATTACCGATTACCGAAGAAAACAGAAATGATTCTAATTGTATTTTCCAAACTGATGCTGAATCACTTCATGAATTCCGTATTGATTTTGAACTTTTTCCTAAATTTGGTACTCGAATCATTGCTAAGACTACAGCACTTTCATTTTCTGAAATAGATACTCATTCACCTGAGTTGGCATCTATCCAGCTTCCTCTTTTTGATTTGCGTCTTCGTAATATTGGAGAAATCAAGCTTAACTACCAAGTTATTTTTCCATTTGCAGGAAGCTTGCTTGAAACCTCGAAATTTGATACATATTGGAAATCATCAACCAGCTTTATTAAAAATAGAGGAGCTCTTAAATTAAATGCAGCTGGTTCTCTTTCTCCAAATTCTAACTTTGAAGCTCAAAACGGTGGTAATGGTCACACAATTCAAACTTCTTTGGCTAATATCATCAACGCTTCAGAAAATTATACTACAAAATCGATTGAATCAGGAAATGTTAAAACATTCACTAGTCCAGCTTCTTCAAATGGAGATTCAAATATAAATTCTCAAGCTGGACAAACTGGAACTGATCCTGCTTCTACTGTTGTTACCGCCACATCTTTAAGTGGTGAATATTTAAGATTAAAGCTTTGTGTATTAAGTGATGGGACACCAATTGTATGTCCATTTTGGTCAATTTCAGTTAATGAAAGTATTGACTTATACTTACCCAACTTGACTTTGAAACAATTAACTTCAATTACTAATGACTTATTTGATTATGATAAAGTTTTAACTGACTTAAAAAGAATGACTTCAAAAGATGTTTTAATCATCAAGAAATTACTTAAAATTATTTATCTACCATTGGATATTATTTTGGAAGCAATTAGCTTTGATATCAATTTCAATCTTGAAATAATATTCCCATCCCAACATGAACTTGAAATCCTTCCAATAATTGGAAGTGTAGAACTGAATCTTAATTCTTTCATTGATAGAACTTTGAATTCTGTGTTCGATCATATCAGAAACCAAAAAGTTAATGGAATTAATGGTATTGGACGTAGAATTATCTTCTTATCGTCGAATTCTATGATCTGTAAGATTTTGAACTGGAAACAGCCTAATTTCCCAGTGTTTTTAGTCATGAATGGTATTAAATACAACCCATCTAAAAGAAAATTTGATTCAAGATCTACAAATGGATTATTGTTGGATCAAATAAGCGGTGTTAGGAATAGAAGTTCTCAACATAAATTAGAACTTAGAGATCAAGAAAAGACAATCAGATCGATTAAAGAAGCAATCAATTTTACTATGAACAATAATTTGATTGGGTTGATTCTCTCAGTTCATGTTCTCAATTTGGTGCCTAAGTTAATTACTTTAATTCGTTCTAGAGGATTGGTTCTTGTAGCCTCCAGTGACTCGCAAGATGATTACGACTTAGACAATGGACATCTTTTTGGAAAAGATTTGGATGCCTATACCAGGACAGACGTAAACGGATTGCGCTTTGATGATATTTTAAGATTCAGAGAAGAGGTTTCTATGTAATGTTTTCCAACATAAATTTATTCTTTTTTGCGGATAAATAAAATAATATAGACTTAATTTAATATGATTTCTTTGTAGCTATATAAAATTATCAAATAAAAGAGATTTTATGGTTGGTCAAAAATTATGGTTGTTATATTGATAGTTAACTAAAAAAAACTATTAAGTTGGCTTCCGCCGTCTAGGTGGTGGTGGAGGAGGGATTGGAAGAGGTTTATCGTATTGTGCTGGTCGCCTAAGTCCAAAAAAGGGAGTAGACTTTTCACTCAGCAAAGAATTAATGTTGATCGGAGGTGGTGGTGGTGGTCGTTTGGATCTTACGGGCTTATTTTGATTTGCAGGAGTTGATCGTTCGATATACTCTTGGGGTAAATTAAGAATGTTGTCCTGGGAGTTATTTTGCAGAACAGTAATGTTTTTCATTGATTCAGAGTTTAGGAAATAGTTTTTATTGTTAGCCAAAGCCATATCCGAACGAAGCTTCAAATTATGTTTGTCAGTAGATTTATGGAAATCTTTTTTGGTTGAAGATCTAACGGAAACTGCTCTGGTAAATTGAGCTCCTAATGATTCTTGGGATGGGTTTTCATTTCTATGATATAATTCGGGTCTTTTCTTTAAAAGATGATTTGAGGAAGAAGTCTTTGTTAACGAAGCTGTAGAAGAAGTGGCAGAACTTGGCAGAGAAGAGTAAATAGCATTTCCATTATTGGATACATTGAAGTCATTGTTATTTTTGTCCTCTTGCTTTTGGCGTTTCAACCACGGAACTTGAAGACATTTAGAAGCCAATTTTTCTATTACGGCCGCTTCTTCAGTTCCATCAGTCAGGTTTTCACTATTCAATATTAAGGATTGAAGCAAGTCGATAATTTCTTCATTTTTATAACCTTCTGATATCTCTGAAAGTTGAGAAAAGACAAGAAGTGGGTATAGTACCTTTAAATACGCCATTCCAAGGAGTCTACTTTCAGTGGCCACTCTTTGGTTACTATAGTCTAAGTTATTCAATTCTCTAATAAAAATATCAATCAATATCTTCAAATCGTTCAAATAAAATTGCTTTGTCATAAAAGAAGTCGTAAATACCAAGTATAAAAACTTAAGAATCAACGTTTTGATAATATGAGATTCTTCTCTGTTAAGGTAACAAATAGTCATGTTCATGAACTGGGCTACTTTTGGGGAAGAGTTATTAGCAGACGAAAAAGAAGATATTGACACAGGCGAGGAACTGGACGTAGAAGACAAGTTTGAGCTTGAATAAGAATGTGAGTTGCTGCCAGCCTGAGTTTCAACGTTAGTTAATAAGAAAGAGAAGACTTTATTTTCAAGGTCTCTGTTGGAATAACTTTTTATCAAGTATTGTTCATTTAAAAGGAGAAGAAGCTTAAATTGTTCAAAAGCCATAACTTTCCCTTCATCTTGCCAATCGTCGTCATCATCCATATCGTAGTTATTGAAGTTATCGTTCAACAAGAGATGGCTGATGAGGCTTTCGATTAAGTTTGTTTGTGAAAGGTCAACCAATTCCAGGTCAGAAAGAATTTCTATTCTATATAAGTACTCAAAAACAATGTCGCAACTAAATTTGATTAAAATATATGGATTAGAATTGGTGATGTCAGCTTCGTGGATAGTAGAATCAATGAATCTAAACATTATAGAAGCAAAGTTCAACTCTTTAAGTACTTGAAATGTCTCATTAGAAGATATATCAGGGATAGTATCGGGCTGAGTTTTCACAAGAAGAAGAATAGTAATACACAAGAATTCTTTCAAACAATTAGTTTCGTAGGAAAGCTTAGGGTCTGTAGCCGCCAGCGGCTCACAAACCTGTTCTGAAAGGGCTGACAATAGGCCCAAAATTTTCCCTATGGATATGTCCAAGTTTTTCATGAACATGTTCAGCTTTATCAAGCGGAGAGCAAACTTTGATATATCCAGGTAGTTCATTTTGTAATGAGGAGTGTCGCCTGGGTTTGGGGTTAAAGAGGGAGTGGGGGATGCAGATTCATCACTCAGGTATTCCAAGGACCCACATATATCCAGCGATAACCCGTAAAGGCCCTCTACCGACTCCTTGATAAAACAGGAAATTGAGTTATTGCATTCCAGGGAATCACTATTTACAAGAAGGGGTTGAAGTTTCGTGAGGAGATCTGGTGGTTGCGATTTCGATTGCGAGGCTGTCGAGTTGGCCGAAGTAGGAGACGGTATTGGTTTGTGGAGATCAATAGAAATCCCTGGAAATGAAGTGAAGGGTACAGATGTAGTGGCCGAGGTATCCATTGATTCTCAGGAAGCAAATAAATGATCGGTCAATGAGTGTGTACGTGGCTTCTGGAAATGTGGAATTTAGTGAATATAATTATAATTAATATTATATATAAATTATTATTTTTATTACTTATAATAGGCTTTACTGCTCGCCTTATTTTGGACGCAAAAAATAGCAAGAAAGCCACGCAGGAGGAAGTGGAGGTAGAAAAGGCTTGGAGGATGGCTAGAAAGGACTAGGGAGGTAAGCAAGAGTGGGAAGCGAAGTGAGCAAATTGCGGGAGTAAAAAGAAACTAGGGAACGGCAGCACGCGGCTGAAGTCAGGTCACACTGGAAGGAGGATACCAGGCTGAATGTGGGCGAGGTGTCAAGTCAGGTGATGTTGGTGTAAAGTGGAGCAAGCAATAGCAGGGTTAGAGTAGAGACATGCAAAGAAGTAGTGAGAAAAAACAATATGCACCCATAGGTTATAAGGAGCTATAAAGAGTAAGATTATGGGGAAAGTGCAGGGAACAAACCAACAGCACACGCTAGAAGAATATAAGTGTAGACGATTTGGTGCTAATAGAGACGCTTTAGGTAAGCATTGAGAAAGTATAGGCGAGAGAATACGATTAGCAAAATGCAAGTTGGGGCCCAAAGTTCACGTCACAAGACCCGTGGGACGAAACTCTTTTCCTACCTCGGCACTGGAACTGAAGGAAATTAATATCAATAAAATGGACAGATAGGACGGTGTCGTTCACTTGACGAATACATGGAATTCTCTTGAGAGACTAGCTGGAATTGACGACAGAAAAACTGCAAAGAACGTTTTATTCAAACTATAACCGGCATCGTCTGAAAGCAGCCGCCTCATGGAAATAGTTTTTTGGCGTCTTGCTACTGGAGACGCGAAATATATTCCTCTTATATTTTCCTATAATACTTTAAAGCACCACAGCGCACTAAAAAATGCATGGAAAGAGCTTAACCGTAAAATGAATGTGCCTTTTAGCTTTGATTACGTATGCACATGCCGCACGAATGAAAAACTAATAGATTGGCGAGCATTTCTTATGGTGCATTGTGGAACGCCCATCTACCTCTTGGAAATTCCTGGGTGATATTGATTGCATACTTAATGTATGACCTATATTTATTGCAAATTGAAAATTGGGTGTTACATACGCTTTTCATTTCTGACCTGTTCATGTTGCGGAATTCGGCTACCTTATCGCGCCATAATACTTTTAATTCTTTATGGCGATCAAGTAACAGAGAGTGTAGCTATCTTTGGTTTAGTAGTGCTTGATTTTTAGCTTATATGGTAAAATATGAGGAGTCTAGCCTTAATTGGGCAATCACAATTTTTTTTTATCGTTTGCTTTGTTTGAAACATATTCTCTGCTAGTTTTGACCGTGCAATCTTCCTTTAGAATGATCTCTTTTTCTGTTTGCAATGGACCAAATCATTCAGTAGGTTACTTGGCTGTTTTGTAGATATCTTGATTAAGCAATGGTCAGTGGATCTCCATTGGAATTTTTTATACAGCTGTATTTAAAAAGATTACAGTAAAGAAATATTCATTTTTCCACCCAAAATCAATCTAGTACATTTAAGTTGGGATAGGTACCCAAGTTAGTATTAGTTCTACCTATTATTTTTTTTCCTCCCCTCTCGGAAATATGCGCCCCACCTTTTATATTTTGCAGCCGATCTGAAGTATGCGGAAATTGATTAGTACTATATGTAGGTTTCTATCTCCTTCCTTCCCCGATTCACACCTCCCTTCCTCCAATTAATAAAATTTCTAAAACCTAAAACATGAAGTCGAGAAGTCAATCGGTAAGTGAATATTAATTGAAGCAAAGTTTCTTGTAGTCAGGAGTGTGATTTTTTTAGGGTTAGATATTTAGATTTATAAATCACATTTGCCGTCAAAGATATTTTTATTTGCCCGTAATGTCGTCAAAACAAGCTAGTCAACGATTTGGAGGTGAAAGTCAAATTAAAAGAAACCCTCATGGTGATTTTAAAAAGGTCGAATCCAAAAGAATTGATTTTGAAGATAAAACTTGGGTGTATACCAAAACCCCAAAGCCAGATTGGAAAGTTGGAAGTGGTGCTAATGACCCATCCCAAGTAAGTGAAAAAAAAATTGAAGTGGATCCGAATGATGAAAATCGTCGACCGGTTGATAATTATAAACTATTGATCTCTGCAATCACACCTCGCCCAATTGGATTTGTATCAACAGTTGGAAATGATGGCACTAGAAATTTAGCTACATTCTCTTATTTCAATTTTGTTAATCATGATCCACCTATATTTTGTGTTGGTTTCAGTTCGGGCAAATCCAACCCAAAAGATACATTAAGAAATTTATTAGAAACTAAAGAATGTACAATAAATATTATATCTGAATGGTTTCTTGAAGCTGCAAATTATACTAGTATTATTGCCCCTTATGAGGTAGACGAATGGTTGTTATCAGGTTTAACTCCTGCAAACTCCACTAAAGTCAAACCAGCTCATGTCGCTGAATCTGCATTCTCAGTAGAATGCCAATTGATTCACTCCCATGGCTGGGTTTCTAAAAAAGACCCTACTAAAGAGTCGGGTACTTTATGTATTTTAGAAGGGATAAATTTCCACATTGGAGAAAAAGTCATAAACAAAGAATTGAATAACATTGATATTGCAAAACTTAGACCAGTTGCAAGATTAGGTGGTATCACTTATGCGAGAACAGTTGATGGTTTTGAACTTCCAAGACCAAACTACGAACCTGAAAAAACCGATAAATGATTAAATGACCCCATGAAAATAGTATTGAAAACTGTTTCTAACATGCTTTTTGTGGTGATTTAAATTAAGTTATAATTTTATTAGATCTTTAGACAGCCCCGGGAATTTTCAGTAAGAAAATCGAACAAGAAATTATTTCGTTCCCTCGTCTACATAATTTGATAACTCTGAATTAATTCATATTCCCCTGTAGGCTACATTATTGTAGTTTGAGTCTAATGAACCTGGTGGATTAGAAATAAATGGTTTTAAGCCATTGCATCTTGTGTAACTAGAATAATAGATACTTCTCACTAGAATTATATCATACTGAAGTCTTATTTCTGTAATTACCTGCTTGGGAAAAGTCGTATGAAACTCCGAAGTCAAGATTTGCAAGCATAAATAATATTATTTTTTTATTCGGTATTCGTTGAATTGTGGGGTGGAAGTATTTTCCGAAAGGCTTTTTCGGATTTACCCCAGATTTTTTTTTAAAAGGAATAAAATAATTATTTACAGATGATTTCCGAAAATCAAATTCCGAAATCTTGGTCTAGTAGATATTATTTCAATTACTAAGTAAACTTTGGACTGCTTGAAAAAATGGATAATTGTTTATAGATTGTTAATTGGATAAAGCTCTCTGCGCTTCAGAAAGCGGTAGGAGTTCCCCTGTGGAAATAGGGTTATGGGTAACGACAACACATACATTGAAGTGGAGAAGATAAAGATAAAAATCAAAACCTTAATTGCTTTTCCGGGAAAACTCAACTGTATACATGTAGACAGGGTTATAATTGTTGCAAAATAAAGTTTTTAAGTAAGATTTCAGGGTTACTCTATTAAACTAAGCGGATACCACCAAAGTTTACAAGTAAGGAAATAGTAACGGAGAATGACTAATTTAGGAATTAGTTTCACCTTCTACATCATCTCGCTAATGAAGTTTACAAAATAATGAAGTTTTCCATGGTGGAGAAAATGTTCGATTATTGTGGGGATTGAACCTTCTGGAGGCTTTTGATTAAAAGCCCTATAGTCATTAAGCTTGTAGTTTCAAGGTGGAGAAAGAACCCATCTTAAGAAATTCAATATAAAATAATTACAAAGATTTTGGAAAAGTATAAATCTTGTGGATTATAAATATACATTATAAGCCAACTTTATTTCAATTAATATACATCATCAAGATATCTCTACATGAAAAAGATGTCTAGCATTTCATTAGACGAGAAACCAAAATTCGAACACATTGAAGGTGTAGATTCTCATGAAGAATTACATGGTTTATCTGAAGAACATAAAGCTTATTTGATACAAAGACATGGAACTATTGATTTGGAACCTATTCCATCTATGGATCCTGAAGACCCGTTGAATTGGGCTGATCTGAGGAAAAATCTTGTTATTGCCGTACTTTGTTTCCAAACTATGACAAGTACATTTGTTGCCGCTGCCCTTACCCCAGCTTATACTGTATTTGCTGAAAGGTATAATATTACTCCAACTAAAGCTTCGTATTTGACAACAGTCCAGATTGCGGCAATGGGCTTTTTCCCTCTTTTTTACTTACCACTCATGAATACTTATGGTAGAAATAAGTTCCTTGTTGTATGTAATTTCTTCCTGTTTGCCTTACATATCGGAGGTGCTTATTGCAAAACTTATTCACAACAAATTATAACCAGATTGATAGTCGCCATTTTCGGGGCTGCTGGTCTTGGATGTGCCTCAAGTATAGTTGGAGATTTAACTTTTGCTAAAAGCAGAGGTACTGTAAATGGTATTTGGTCAGCAGCATTAGTAATTGGTACTCCTGTAGGACCATTCATATCTGGTTTCATAGTTCATCATACTGATGATTTCAAATGGGTATTTTTCATGTTTGCAATCATGACATTTTTGCTTTCTGTTCTCTGGTTGATACTTCCTGAATCTGTTTACATTCCTGGCGAAGGGCTGATAAAATGGATTATTCCAAAACATCAATTCAGTTATAAGCAATGGTTTAGACCATTAAAACAAATAAAGAGTCTTAATGTAACCTTTTTGAGTATTGTTGTTGCTCTTCAGTTTGCTTATTCTAATATTGCCTTTATTGTTGAGCTTCCAATTATATTTGCTACGAAATTCAACTTAAATTCCCAACAATTAAGTTATCAATATATTTCTATTATCATTGGTACAGCTATCGGTGAAATTTTGGCTGGTCCATGTTCTGATAGATTTATGATTTACTCAACAAAAAGAAGAAAGGAGAGATTTATTTTTGATCGTTTGTGGTTTGCTCATGTTGGCTGTATTTTGGTTATAATTGGATGTGTTATATTCGGGGTTTATTTGCAAAGAGCTGACCCTGGGCATTGGGTGATCACTCCACTTATTGGAGCTGCCATCGTAGCGGCTGGTCAAAACATGGTTGCCACTGTTGCAACTGCTTTTGCAATCGATTGTGAACCTATACATGCTTCTGATATTGGTATGTACATTAATATGTTCCGCCAAGGTTATGGATTTACTGCTCCATTCTATTTAGCAAAGATGTTTACAAATTTGGGCGAAAGAAATGCTTCTGGTGTTCTTGCTGCTTTTTCTGGGCTAGCTCTTGTGCTTTTGGCAATAGTTCACATAAGAGGGCTAGTTTTGAGAAAGAAACTTCCAAATAATTTGGAAGATTAAATCAATGTACATATTGAAATCAGAATACATTCTCGTAGAGTCGTAATATTATCTGAAAAAGAGTCTAGCTACAGAAACAACTATCATATCAAATGGAATATCTATTATTCTATTACTTTCCAAGACGTCTAGTTTCCTCTTACTGCACCTTCAAG
This sequence comes from Kurtzmaniella natalensis, assembly GCA_030574355.1. Lineage (NCBI taxonomy): Eukaryota > Fungi > Ascomycota > Pichiomycetes > Serinales > Debaryomycetaceae > Kurtzmaniella > Kurtzmaniella natalensis. The sequence goes on along the minus strand of JAJMEV010000011.1, from coordinate 153,855 downwards.
ATCCTTTTTTACCACTTCTATAGTTTTTTGTACTGGGATTTGTTCAATAGGATATCCACTCCAACAACTAATTTGAGCCATTCCTTGGTAAACGGAAGCGTAGACTCCACCTATAACAACCCATCCGCTTTCTTCAAATTCTTTATATAATGTAGTGTAAATAACAGGATGGTAGCACATCTCAAGCACAGCACCAGTTGTGGCCTTCATAAAAACTTTCAAAGTTTCCTTAGCTTGGATTTCATTTTCAGTTACTGGGTCAAAGTTTGGAACACATAAAACAACTAATTGGGGAATTTCAGCTTGCTGAGCTTGTTGTGGTGTTTCTATATGAACAATTTCAGCGCCCAAGGATTCTTCCATGGCTTCTTTCAATGAATCAACTTCGGATTTATCTCTATTTACAATATAGACTTTAGAACAACCCAACAATTTTATTAAGGCAAAAACTGCTGATCTGGAGGCACCACCACCACCATAAATAAGGCCAGGTTTTCCCTTATTATTCTGGACATATTTTCTGGCTTCCTTTGTTTGTAAAAATGAATCTTGGATTCCAATAGTGTCTGTGTTGGTTCCAATTCTAACGGTCTTTCCATCTTTGTTAATTCTGGTATAAACGCAGTTGATTGAACGGACACTCTTACCAATATCATCCAACTCATCTACTTCTGTCTGGAAATTGATTTTATTTGGCATAGTAACAGCAGCTCCAATACAGTCACTTTGTTTCATTAATTCATTGAACTTTTCTTTGCTATCGGTTTCCATCAAATGGTAATGCCAATCAAGATCTAAGGCTTTGAAAGTGGTGTTAAGAATTAATGGTGCCTTCGACTTTTGGATATGTAATCCAAACAAGTAAAAGTTAAGAGATCTTCTTCTTAACTCTTCAAATGGTTCAGTTGGTGCAAGACCACTGATATCTCCTTCAGTCATTGTTGTAATAATAGTGATCGGATATTTTCAATGGTTTCAATTTTTCAAGACGTCTTTTTTTTTTTTTCAGAAGCTCATAAAAATGCTTGGAATTATAATAATTCCTCTAGACGCCTACAGCTATGCCTCTTTAAATACAAAGATTTGGAATTATGAGAATATCTCCCTAGCCCATTTAGTATAATTTTTTTTTAACAACTTAGCCTATTGCTATGGTTCTTGAGTAATAGCTTTCGGAAACTTTTATTAATCTCCGGTTGAGTGTTCTGAACGCGATGTGTCAAATTTAAGGTACTTATATGCGTATATTTTAGCAGGCTCAGAAAGCCGTTTACTGTAGTATTAGATACTATGTATACAAATTTATATCTATTAGTAGGTGAGTAAAAATGCAAACTCGAGCGTGTTACATGTAAATCGGTACATTGGGCTTTAATCCATACCTATTCTTCTTCAAGAATCTGATTTCCAAGTTCCAAATAATTTGTCTACCCTCTGTCACAGAAGCCGATTCATAAGTTTAAGCTTTAACTACAAGCTAGAGAAGAAACTACTGGACACAAACGGGCCTAATCAATAAGTATTTCTATATTTCATTCTGAGACTGGAATAATTTTACAATCACATATTGCATGTTCTGGGGGTTCACATCTCTATATTGAACATGTAATCCTACTTTATTATTTTGAAAAGATAACCTTGTATCCTGAGCTGTATTCCTAGCTCTACCATATGTCCTTTCACATACTAAGTTAAGTAGTCAAAATTACCTGATATAAGCACAAATATCTTCAGTAAAATTAAACTCGGTTTTTCGTCCAACGATAACAAAGTTTGAAATAAGATTTTTCTTGTATATGATAAGATATTTGGTTTATTCGCTGAAGTTCTTCTGTTTACCAAAAGGCGAATACCTAGATTAATGTAAATTGAGGTAGTACATTTTAATATTTCAGTTCTTTGTTACGACACCCTATCAAATTTATAATTTTTTCATCTTGTTGCTTCAGAAAGTTATGTGGGGTAATCAAAGATGAAGAAGAAATGACCGTTTTATTGTTCAGAGTATATCTGGTGGTTTTTTATGCAAGTCTAATGTCTGATGAGACCAAGACGCCAAAACTAAGTTGGTGGTATTGTTGGCAGTTAGCCCTTAATAGTACAAAAATCTGTTACTTAATTTGTACTTATACGATAAAAGAGACTGATTAAGTTAATGGAATAAGCTTTTTTATCCTTTCTGTATATATTGATGACTGCAGTTAGAGATAAGAATAACTTCCCTCCGTATTGTAGTAGAGTTGAATCCAAGAATTTAGATATTGTCTAATTTCAACTTCGTCTAAAAGGATTCCTATATTGATTTGAACTTCCAAAGTAGTCCTCCAAGACCCAATAAATTATATTTAATTGTAAATAAAAGTCTGTCTTCGTTGTAATACAAAGTAGACTTACTTTGTCTCTTATTTGGACATTCCTAAATCATGAGCTAAGCGGCAAGACGATGCGTATGAAGTATCTATTATGCATCTTTAAAAGCCATTCTGGGGTAGCCTTATGCATTATTGCAACAGAACCTTTGATTGAAAATATATTTTTGGTTCAAATAATGATTTAGGCTTTGTATTCAAAGGTTAAACAGCTAGTAGGTCTTTTCTACTTGAATGAAAGGATTACCTTATACTTCAAACCAACAATTGATGAAGAGCAAACAGTGTTTAACCATTTATTGTGTAACATAACTGACCTCGTACTTGATTTTGCATAGCGTTGCATTTAAAAAATTTTGAAGTCTTAGAAAGCATAGATGAAGCATACAGTATGATATTAAGATAACCATTCTGCATTTTCCAAACTACTGGCCAAAGCTAATAAATCCTCTTCTATTAGTCTTTCTGTTTCTTCGGGTCTCTAACCATAGCAAAATCCACTCAAGGGCAACTGCTTTGGTCAAAGTGGAAAATAACATCAACAATATATAATAAAGAAATTAGAAACCTGAGTTATTGGTTTTCAACTACAAAGTTAGAAATGTAGAAACTAGTGACTTGGTTAATTTCAAAGTCATTGGACATCTTTAAAATAGCTTCCTGTTACAAAGCCTTACAACTTGCCTTTTTTTTGGCTTAATGAAAACTTTGAAATCTCCAATTGTTTTAATATAATAATTAACTGGAGATTTATTTTCAATTTCTTGCTATTATCTTAATAGGATATATCAAGCTTCTTTGTAATCTGTGATTTTTCAGTAGAAAGCTTTAGACGGTTCAAACACCATAAAAAAGTGTGTACTTTTTCACGTTCGCAACGCTATACAGAAAACATATTCACCTCTTTCTTGACTTAAGATATCTAAAATCAAATATAAATCCAGGATGATTGAAGAGTGCTAATGAATACTTCTAAAATCTTTAATTACAATATATATTTCATAATATTGACTAAGACATATATTTGGTAGAATTAAGAATTGTTCGAAAATTACAATGGCTACAAATTAAATGAATTCCATTCTAATTGTAAGCACATGAAATATTTTATTAGACGAATCCTGCCGTATTTTTCCTACGTGATACCTTGACAACGAAATGTTTACATAACTACTCACATGGTGAAGATAAGTATTAAAAATAAGAGACGATAAAATGGCAAACAAAAACTTTGATGGGGAGTAAGTTAAGGCGAAACTCTAGAGTTATCTAAAAATGATTATTTGAACCCCTCTAATTAATTTTCAAGACTACTTCCCTTAAGATTTTGACGACCTTGATTGCGAAATTTAATTCGGAACTGCCCGACAAATACTCTCTATTGTAAACAAAGGCATTTTATTTTTCAGCGTCGAAGGTCGTCTTCTGCATCGATCGTATGCATCATTATGCTTTCTACGGCATTTATTTTTAAATTATTACAACTTAAATGTTCCTAATAGTTAAAAAGTTAAATATAGAATTCCACTTCAAAAAAATTATGAATTGCGCTAAGAAAAAAAATTTGTGAATATATAAAAATAGCTTTAAAAAATTACTTATAATAATAGTGTTGTAAATAAAATTTAAATTAATCGTTTTTAAATACTAATCAAATATCTATTGAAGATATACATAGGGAAAATTTGAGTGTAATCTTATTAAAAAAACCGAATGCACGGTTGTAGTCTCTTCCGTCGTCTACATCTTGCATGTTATAGTAATAATAAGATTTCCATGGAAATCATGGAAATCCTGATTTAAAGGGTTTGTTGTTGACGTAAACAACATTGCATATAGCCTTTTTAGAAGAAGCAGTAATGGAAGCTCAATTCATTCTGGTAAGGTTTAGTTTAGTTGGTAATATAATAATCCCGGCGATACAAGAGCTTAAATTTTAAAATGACGTAATTTAGATTTAAGTGACCATTAAATTTAAATTGGGGTAGCAATTACCCAAAAAAAAATTCATCTAATATTTTAGTGAATGTACCTGATTATTATTATATAAATACACAATAATATGTTTATTTGGAAGAATACGAATATATGAAAAATCTGAATAAAAGTAAACTAATTTATGAGTTTATACTTTAGAATCGTGGCTGTTTTTGTTCTTCCTTGTTTATTTCATAAACACATGTTTGCATCATCTAAAAGTGTCTTTTAACAATCATAAACAAATCATTAAAAAAATACGTTAATAGTTGCTTTAAAAAATATAAATATTCGGCAAAAAAAATCAATATTTTAATCTGTATATCTTGTAAGTTGGGGCGGGTACCCATCCAACTTGTTGCGTTTTTAATAATACGATGGGCATTGGTGGAGTTCCGATGCATATTTCTTTTTAAAGCAAGAATTTATGGATAACAATATTTTTAGACGTATATTATATCATTTCAATATTAGTAAAAGTAAACTTTGCAGCTGATCAAATCTTTCAAGGGAATTTCATTATAAGCTTTTTTGCCTAAAATCATTTCTAAATCCGATAAAAGAAATTCTACAACAATTGTCTATATGTACCGCATGATTTTCTTATAATTCCGAAATATACATAATTGTTTTCCTCTTCAAAAACCGAAATAAGTATACAATGTCGATTCTCTATTGAAATAGAACTTTGTTGCAGCTGCAGATATTGTCGTAAAATGAGCTAGAGTAGCCTCTTCTTTGAAATCTTAGCCAGGTTACAAACCTACTGTCTTCACGTATAAGTCTGTACCCCAACCTGGATAAGTTTGTAAGCTGAGCAGGCCCTTGAGTTTCAGGTTAGGCTGAGTATCATTGAAGACCTCTACATAATTAGTCAGTAATGGCAAGCCATAACCCATTCCAGCAACAGTATTTCCCCCTAATCCAGGAGGAACATTTAAAGTTTTGTAACTATCACCTTCACCTGAGTCAAAAGTAGTATATGAGTAATCAAAAATGTGATCCAATACCTTTTTAGGAATTCCCTTACCTTTATCACGAATTCTAAGTTCTAAAAATGAACCAGGTTCTTGGTGAGATACGCTAATAGTTATTTCAACTGGGTCTTCTACTCCATTTTCTATATGGGCTCTAAAACTATTTTTAAAGGCCTCTGAAAGAATGTAATCTAAATGGAATTCAATGTAAGGGAATACAGTAAGGCTCTCTTCCTTTTCGATCTTTTTATCGTGAGGTTTCAGCCAGAAACCATCTTCAAAACCAATATCAATCTTAATAGGCACCGATTTATCGTATTTAATAAGGAAGAGATCATTTACAAGTTCTGCATTTTTCTTGATTACCGCAGGGATATCTAAGAGTTTAATTATTCCATTATATTTACTTCCCCTTTCATAGGCAGTAGAAGTTTCTGGGGAATTCGACAAAGTATTTGTTAATTCTATATGTTGATGGGCGATTAATCTCATTCTAATTCTTTCTATCAAATGAGCATCTAAAAATTTTCTGGTTCTTTCCATCCCCACAATTGGTAATACTTCACCAAAACCTTTACTTAAGCCAGGTAAAGCATCTTGATGAATATCTATAAATTTTGCAACAACTTCTTGGGCAAAAATATTATTTTCTTCAGAGTTAGATGGAATCTTAAACGATGAAGCAATCAATAAAGACATTGATTGTAAATACAGATTATAAGATTCTGATATTGAAGGATTAAGCACTACCAAATAAGGTAAACTTCTAAACAGTAAAAGTCTTCTGGCATTAAATATAAGTAAATGTTCTATTGTTGATTTTGCATTATCAAGGATCAGTTCTTGATCTAAACTTGTAGATTGTTTATATAAATGTTCTATAGAAAAGACTGGTAATTGCTTTTGGGCATAACTATGGATCAATCTTTCGAGAGTAGATCTTATCCGATAATCTTCCAAAAATTTTTCTCTTTGAAGTTCTACTTTCAGTAAAAGTCTTACAGATCTCAGTAAAAATCTTCTGGATATCTGTATCATATTTTTCCTTCTAATTATTTGATGTCAATTCTACCCGGTTTAAATTAGTTATTTAATGATAAGGTGATTTTGCCAATTTTTTGGCTGTAGAAATAAATTCCTCCCGCAAAAAACCGGACAGAGGGAGGAAGGAATCCTGAAAAGTTCGCTTTTGCGATAAGAAAGCTGTTGGTATAATTGGGACACACCACGCGACCAGAGGCTATTCTTCTCCACAAACGGGAGACCGCAAACTGGGATCATAAAAAACGATAATTTTTGTACAAGGTACAGTTGAAGGGCAGAGGTATTTTATGATAAGAATTGTAGAATTTTGAGTTTAAATTTTGCTTAATTGAAATATATTTGAAACTTTTATGGGATAGTCTAAAAAAAAGTCCAAAAATTTGCTACAGTTTAAAATTTATTTTCTTGAATGACAAAAGAAGGCATAATTAATAAAAATGAATGCTTTATTTGTAATGGCCTAAAGGATAGTACCGACTGGATTCAATGTGGACCTTGTAAACAATGGTACCATAATCTATGTTTGAAAATTGGAAATTCGGAATTGCTTACACTTCTGATATATCATTGTCCCAATTGTGTACCTAAATATGGCCCCCTGTTGACTAAGAGACGACTGAAAAGAACCACATCTCAGATTGATTATGCAGCTCTTAATGAAGGTAATACCTACGCTGTAGATAAGGCAAGTCACCCACATGTAAGATATTTTGCTAGTTTTGTGAATGAGAAATCCATTGATCAATACATTGATATAGTAAATTTTCTAGAAAGGGATACATTCATTGAACTATATGGAGTCATTAAACCTCGTTTGGTTCCTGCTGAAAATTTCAATCCTCATAAAATAGGCATGAAACTACCTAGGAAGGCTGAAGATATTACTATACCTTATATTACAGAACTTGTTGGAGGTGATACCCCTATAGAAGTAATGGATGTGCTAACCCAACAAGGTGTCAAACCGAGTTGGAAAATGCTGCAATGGCAAGATTATTTCAGTCTTGAAGCTAAAGATAGGGACAGAATAAGAAATGTTATTTCTTTGGAAATTCTGCAACTGGATTTTGGGCGTGGCTTTTCAAGACCCCGAATAGTTGAAGAAATGGATTTGGTAGATAAGATATGGCCAAGACCTGTAGTAAAAAAGGAAGACCTGGAAAACGATATCTCAGACTTCGTAGAAAGACCTCAGATTACAAAATACTGTCTTATGAGTGTTTCTGGATCTTTCACTGATTTCCATATTGATTTCGGAGGAACTTCTGTTTATTACACTGTTTGTTCTGGTGAAAAAGAATTCTTAATGTTTCCTCCAACTGATCATAACTTGAATTTATACAAATCATGGTGCTTGGAAGAAGATCAGAATTTTATGTGGTTGCCAGACTACCAGAAGGATTCTAAGAGAGGACCTTTAAAGAATGGTTTCAAAGTTTCATTAAATGTTGGTGATGTTTTTATAATTCCCAGTGGGTGGATTCATGCAGTTTATACTCCTTTGGATTCTATTGTGATTGGAGGAAATTTTATCACCCTTAAGGATTGTGAAATGCAATTTAAGATTAATGAAATAGAAAAGTTAACTAAGGTACCTCAGAGGTTTAGGTTTCCCTGTTTCAATAAGGTGATGTGGTTAACACTACATTATTACCTTGAAAACAAAGAGGAATACTTCCTAGATTGCCCAAAGGGCGGAGATAAAATAAAGTTAACTTCAGTCCTGAAACCCAACGAAATAAAAGAAACCAAGAAGATAAAAGTAATTCTTGATGAGCTGAAAGCTATCCCTGGAGAAGAAGAATCCCAATCATATCGGAAACTGATAATGGCATCACTTATTTCACATCTAAGGAACCATCTAGAGTTGAGCAAAGTTTTTAAACCTGCTAGAAGTTCCATTCCATCCAATTTAATTGGAAATCCCTTGGAGCTCCTTGAAAGAGCTTCTAAATGGTGTGAGACCTTTTAATGGACTAAATTCATTATGATACTTACAGAATATTGTATATCTTTGACGAGCTATTTCACTTGAAAATTTATTTTCACTGGAAGTTGCTTTGTTTAAATTTTATTTCTTAAAACCTTCGTTCCTCGTATGTTTATTACAAGAAATAAACTAAATATATGGAGAAGGTTAGGGCTTGCACTATTTACCAGATATTTGATTTTGAAAAGGTTCTATGAAATTTATTATTTTCAAAAGATTTTTCTTAAATGGTATTGTTTACAATTTTAAATAAACTATACTATTTTAAATTAAGGATAATTAATTTTCTCTGGTCTATGTTATGCGCTGTCTCTTTTTCATAGTACTATACTATATTTCCTATTTTTTACAAATTATGGTATTCTAGTTGTTACACTAACAAGTATTATACCATTATATTCTTTTCGTTAACATTTACATATTAATGGTTAATCTTTACTCAAATTAATAACAAGTTTTGTTCCTCCTTTACTGTTCGCTTTTCTTTAGATTAGATAGGCATATTTATTTGAAGGGGCTACGGGAAAATTGGATGAATTAAAAAACTCTTGAAACCCTTTGAACCTACTACTATGTCCATATTGTTTATCCTAGATAAGATTCTTGGTTGTGGCTAGACTAACCATGTTGCACTTATATGGATCTGTAGCTTGTTTTCGATGGGAATAATTTTGACAACTTCTTGTTGAACGAGATATTTTGAAGTCCTATTGCAACAATTATTAGTTATATCCATTCTTTTATTATCTCTTATTGGTTAATACATTTGGAATATCTATCGTATAATTTAAAAGAAGACAAATCGTACAAATATTAAAGTGGGCTGAAGTTTAGTCTTCGAAGAATATTCTGAAGTTTCAACATACCCTCTTCCAGAGACTTAAAAGTATCCAAGATACTTTTCGGAAATACCTGACGTCGAATACAATATTTCAGAAAGGTATTGCTTCCAAATTCAACTCAAAACTGATTTGGGTGTTTTTTTAAATATAACCTGACGCCTTTCTCTTTGTATAAAAGCAAGTACTGCTAGCGGGTAAATTGCTGACTACTACATCTACTGAGAAGCCAAAGAAGCCAAAGAAGCTAAAGAAGCTAAAGAAGCTAAAGAAGCCAAAAGTATATGAGAAGATGTGACTGAATGTTATTGCAGATTTCACATATTAAAACTATTTTTGTGAAAAGTTTTATCTTAATCTATTTCTACAAGTAATGTGGAAGAGTTCTTCTGGAAGGAACTGGATAGGTTTTTCCGTCTAGTAGGAAACATATACTACATAATTTGGAAACAATTAACAATGATGATACTTCTCCTATAGATTTCGATTTCAACTCAAAGATAGTTTGGTAAAATGTATCACCTAATTAAAGTCTCTACTGGAGTACTTTAAAACTTCTAATGTGTAAGTAGTTGCTCTCTAGATCTTTAGATCCACTAGAAACCTTGGAAGTGGTATTTGGATATATACAACTAAGCGTGGATTCTTCCTGTACTAATTCCACCTACAACTAAATACAATCTTGGTAATATGTATATTATCTAATCTAAATCTACATCTCAATGTTTACTAAGTCAAAACTTACCGAAGTTTCCTCTTGATGAAGTTATTATTAATGAATATTTGAACGACATACTGCAATTTTATATAATAGGTGCCGTTTTTTGATCACCGATCAAAAACCCTTTTTGTTTCAATTAAATTGACCTTGTAAATTATTGCAAATAGTTCTACAACTTTATAACTTATAACTGCAATCGACTATTCCAGTCAATGAATTTAATTTCCAGGAATACAAACAGCTTACACCAGTAAAATATTATATAACATAGTTGAAGAAACCGTTTATTTGAAGGGACAAAGGGGTAATATTTTAATATCTCAGTCTATTTAAAATAAAATCCCAACTTCAGTTTTTACTTTGACGTACTTTCCAAATTCATTTTCGATTATTAAATATTTAATCCTATTTTTAAATTTTTAATTTTAATGGAAGTAATTAAATAATATGACTCATTTATTGGTTAGTACTTGAAAAGTGGACAAACATTGTTGGGATCGTCAGTTAGTATATGGTTCTCTATCCACCACCTTGCTGTACATTGCAAACCACAATGACATTTACCATTATGATCTAAAACAGTACTAACACTCATTTTCCTTCCCATTTTGATATCATCAAACTTGAAATGCTTGGAAAGAAGATGTCTTTTAAATTCATACTTTCTTTTATAATTGATAGTTTTGTAATTACAGCAATTAGAAGGAAACTTGCAAAGAAATCTGGGTATATTATCATGAATTCTCATATGTCTAGGCATTTCGTTTGATCTTTTACCACATACATGGCATATCTTAGGGTCTACAAAGGTAGACTCAACCTTTGGAGGAATAATATCGGGGTTTGAGTTTATCAATGTAGTCATATCAGGGTACACAACAGGAGCTTTCATCATTTCAGCGAATCGGATAATATGCGTAAGATTAGTGGCTTTGAGGTAATCAAAATGGGTATTTGATAGTGATAATATGAGTGTTTATAATAAGTATAATAATAGTAGTAAAATTTATTAAATCTTGTAACAATAGTGGTAGCAAAAAAAAGAATTGTAATATTAAATCTAATATATATTAACTTTAAAATCTATTTGAGTTTAATAATGATTTATTTTCACCGAATTATTATATTCGGGTTTAATATATTCTTTCAATTTTTTTAGTTTAAATCTCTCAGCAGATATTATTCTTGCTTCAAAAGAAATATCTATCTTTTAATTCCATTTACTCCCCCTCTTCGGCCCCCCAACAATAACAAAACAATAATTATTTTTCAATGTGAATAACAAAGAATAGTGCCAAATGGTAACTTGTTCTTATGCATATTTCTAAAAATATTTTCTTGCATTAAAGTTTCCTGTCCTATCTTAATTCTTACCCATTATGGTAAGATAGCTAATGAAAAGGAATGAATATATTTTTTAATATTTTTTTCAGGGTTTTCCTGTGTTTATGGCATCAAGAATTTTTGTACGCATCTACTGCATATGTTCAAAAAATCAAGGTTCTATTTTTTAGTTCACAATTATGCATAAGCTTTTATTTATGCGAGGCAAAGGGGTACATAGTTGTGGTGTGATATCCTACCTAAAAATATTTTATACTTTTCCGAAGATATTTTTCATTCCTGATAAAAGAGTTAAATTGAGCCTATTTCAAAATAGTTTATGTTCTTGTGGATTTCAATAGAGGAAATAATTTGTAGAAAAATTAATGTTTGTGAAAAAAGATAAAGTAGGCCCTTGCAGGCTAATATCTATTTTCTTAAAAAAAAAAGAATACGATATATTAAGGTACACAGAAATTAAAAATACTTTGTATTAAATATCTAATATTTGCAAAACTTCTCTAAAAAATTGTTTTAAGGTCTATTACACTGTATTTAGAATTTGTACACTGACTTCTATTGTGGAACATTGGCTGGTACTTTCAACCATTTTGTGAAAAGTTTTTTTACTCATACAGTTGCTCAACTTCTTGTATTCATCCATTTATGGTATCCTGTTAAGAAGGTCTGATTTGAACTCTTGAATTCTGGATTTATATATATTTACTGAATTATTTTTTGGTATACGAAGTAGGCCAGCGGAATTTCTCTCGGTCCCAAGGCCACATTGGAGATAAAAGAAAAGTAGAGTTACTTTTTGTTGTTACTCGAGGAAACTTCTTTTTTACCTTGGAAAAATAAGACACGTACGTGCTTGTACACGTTCTTTCAGGTAATATAAAGGGTTTGCAAAGGCAGTATGGTCGTGAGTGTAAGTAGTCACATCTGTTAACAGCTCCAGCAAATTGATAGTAAATATCGAATAATCTAGATTAAAATACGTAAATTATTTTTTATTATCATACAATAGAGTTCTTTCATTAGAAACATTTGTTGCTATTTAAGATGTAATGGGAATTTTAAACCTGGAAAATGGTTGTCTAGGCTCATTTTTCAAATCTCGCTTACATTGTCTTACTCGCTTAACATGTCAAATTTACTGGGACATTTTGTACAACTTTAAATAGGTTAGAGTATTTCAAATATATGTTTGCTTTTATGATGTAGATTTTACGAAAATTTTTAGCGTGATAGTTGTTTGCTATGTAGTTTTATTACATTGACTCTGTTAAAATTATTTTCGGATAAATACAAAAAAATGCTGCAATAATTCATAGCGGACTATCGGTCTTTTCCAAAGCAGAACTTTTTTAACTTTTAATTTTAATTTTCATGCAATACAATAATATTTTTTAGTTATTTATTTTTTAATATTTTGATTGTTGGATTTTTGAGCTTTCTTAACTTCTGCATATGCATTGGAAGCTTAATAAATTTAGTTCTAGAATACTATTGGAAAACCTTCCGGTTCACCTAACAACAACAAGGGTTGTTATTGTCTGTGATTATTGATTTATATCTTTTATTTTCAGAAAAAGATATAGATGCAGTGGTTAATAATATTCAAATACGATTTTTCTCCTTAGTTTTCGATTAAAAAAAAGCGAAGCCCTTTATTTAGTAGTAATTCTTTTTATCCTCTTTGTCTGTTACGAATATTGACTTCCAAGGCGAAGAACCCGCTATTGCCATGTGTTTAAACCAACTTTAAAATAAAATTTAAGTTTGGCTTAGGCTGTAGGAAAATGGTGCGGATTGTGAATTCCAAATATTTAAGTACTTTAAAGTTTATTGAGGTTTCTTCCTGTTTAGAGCCATAAAGAGCGGTTGGAGTAACCGAAATACCCACGGTTGATCTTCTTCTAGGGGCCTTTACGAATGGGGAGGGGAATAAGGAAAATAATAAAAAATTCCATTAATCACTAATGGCCAAATTAAGTAGCTAATCCTTGAAAATATTTTATTATCAAATTAGCCAATAAAGGCAATCACACAAAAAATATTCAGCATTCCCTATCTTATCTACAATCATTTTATTTCGTCTTAAAGCTGACAATAACCTTTTCCTTTAAAACTTTATTAATGTCTTGTGAGATCGAAGGCCATGTACCTATTGCCCGAATAGAGATCTCTTTTTAAATATAAATTTGAGTTTTACATCCCGATAATTCCAGTATTACTTTCACTTACTATATTCATTTCCATTGTAATTTTAAAATTATAAATCTGTTATACATGTTGATCTTAGTATACGAAAGTATGTTATTTGAGCATATACATGTGCATAGGTCCAACATGATTACGCAAAAATTGATAAAGTTTTCGAACTTCTTACGTATTTACCCGAAAAGAAATCATGAATAAAGCTTACATTCAATTTAATGCAAATAGAGTAGCAGTTCAACACCACAACATAAATTCTTTCTTAAATTAGATTTATGCTCTTTTGTCGAGGTAAAAATAAATTAGTTCCACCTACCCATACTAAAAAATATGAATCTAAGAAATTTCCTATTTGTACGTCTCCCTTGCATCAACTTGCACTTAAATGGTCTTGATCACTCGTAATTAATTGGAAAGTGATCAAAGTGCTTCTACGTGCCTAGCTATGTTTCACTTCTGCGTTTATTTAAACTCTACTTCCCTTATTCTGTACTGATTATTCTATATGTACGAAGGGTTTCAACCGTTCGGTTTTATGCGATATGTATGACATGATATGGCCTGTCTTATTTTCAGGTATTCGTTTGCAACCGGAGATAGACCCAAGAGACACACCCCCTTTATGTAAATAATTTATTCTTGATCCTTTAGTTAATTATGAATTTAAGGGGATATTAATTTTTATAATATAATTATTAATTATTATAAGATTGTCGTTGAATAGTGAAAAAAAATTGGGGTTAACGACGAGGCGTTAGAATTCTGAACGCCTTGATTTGTTGCCGCATTTGTATTTCACAGTTCTGTTCCTGGTTTCTAACAAAAACAATTTATTTATTTTATTCGCCTATAAATCTAAGCTTGAATTATCGGATTTATAAGATTCTCTGCTATATAATTCTTAAAATTCATGTACGTTTCTTTGTCATTCGTATGCGTTTGAACCCGTACCCATACATTCCTTCAGCTGCTCTCAGTTACTCTCGTTGAAATTTTGGCTTGCTTTAAGCTGATTTCCATTGCTCTCAGTTAACAATCCGCTCTCCGTCTCCCGCTGACTCTCTCACTGACTCTTTCAATGACTCGCTGAAAGCTCTTTCTTCTCTTCATTTTAAGCTCCAAGGTATTCGTGTCCTGGCAAATTTAGCACTGCCATTTTTAACCTCTTTCTCTTGGTTATCCCATCATTTGTCCCACCCTTCCGTAGTACTTGTCTTCCCTTCCCAGTTTCAGCAAAACAACTATATGACTGTATGCAGTCGTCTTTTAAGAATTTTCAGATTTTTTTGAAGAGCGAGAGAATCCATTCAAGAGGTGACAAGTAACTGCAATGATTGGAAGAGCCAGTGGAATCAGATCAGCTGCTAGACAGTTCAGTAGCAAGACTTTGTTGTCTCAAGAGAGTCAACCATCTACACAAGTAATGAGATCCAAGACGAAATGGGTCAACTCCACCCATGATGCAAAGCAAGAATCTAGAGAAACCTCTGCTATTTTCAAAGTCGTTCAATCAGCAAAAGAAATACAAAAGGGTTCAACCGAAGCTCCAGTGACCGTCAACCGTATATTTAAACCAAGAATTACAGTAGGAGATGTCAACGCACCATACGACTTTTCCATGAATAAAATTTTACAGAAACACCGTCATATTGGCCGTAGAGAAAATGACGGTTCAAGAGACCCATTTCAAAAATCAGGTATTGACCCTCTCGACATATATACCATGCCTGAATTGTTATCACGCTTCCTTTCATCCACTGGTCAAATATTACCACGTTCAGTAACTGGATGTAATTCAGCTAACCAAAAGAAATTAGGTATTGCTGTTCATAGAGCTAGACAAATTGGCTTGTTATCTACTGTTCACAGACATGCTAGATACATGCCAGAAAGATACCTTGGAGGTGTTGACAACAGAAGACATTAGAAAAACGAGAAAAAGTTTATCTGTAAATGTGTACATAGGATAATACAAATAAATAGAATGACAAAGAGAAAGGAAAGTGTAGATAAAAAAATCGATTATACATATTTACATGTATATCACTTTAAATAAGTTCTGATCCTAAAATATGTATCTAGAACCGAAACCATGCTTAAATTCCCAATTAAAGCATATATAAATTATCTCTAAATGTGAGTAGTTCACTGAGTAAATTCATATGTAGACCTCCTACAGGTGAACGCCTAAATGGCTAAAGCAGTACCGGCTATAAGAGGTATAAAAAAATGAATATTATACAGTGTTTGAAAAATTAAAAAACGTTTTACTCTTTTAAGCAGCTTTTTCTTACACTACAGTACAGCACTATTACTACAGCCTTGATCCTCCCCCTTTGCTCTTATTCCCTTAGGATGGAACCACAATTAACCTCTCAGTTTCCTGTACACAAACCCACGCTTAAAGGAACCCTCAAAGAAAAGGTTGTCCGATTATTTCCAGATCGTGTTCTGCATGTAGGCTCAGAACCAGATTTGATTGGCCAATTCCATAAGGATGTTCGTTCTGTATAAAAAACTCCTTCTAAGCATATAAATTCCAATAATTGAATAACTCCACATTTTAAATCAATTGGAAAATCATGTTGTCTCAAACCACCAAGCGTTTCGCTTTAAGAACCTTCTCCACTTCCAGAGTTGCTTTAGTCAACCCTCTGGGTAATGACAGTTTCAAGGACAGAGAAAGAGCCCAAGAAGCTGCTTACATCAAGAAACACGAAGCTGAACAATTAGCTAAGTTGAGAGAAGAATTGGAAAAGCAAAAGGCACAAATCGAGCAATTGCAAGAAAAGCTTGAAGGTAAGAAATAGGATTGTATAGTTAATCTGTCATGCCATTATATTATTTGAAATTTATTGATGTAGAAACCCCTCTTGGAGAATTTGAACAATTTGAATCATATTCATTAATATGTGTGTAAACCTTAGTAGAGGAGGATATTTATTGAAGCAATTTACTTCTGTTAATATCGTGTAGTTTATGTGGAGGAATAGGCTCAAATTGATGACTTACTTGAAACTTTAAAGTAACAGGATAATTGCAATGGAATGCCTCTAGAAGCGTAGAATCTAATAGAGGGTAATGATTAAGAAAATAGAAATTAAAGAAAGAAACCACAATTTTCCGAGCAAGGGTAACCGATTGGTGCCAATTGGCGGGAAAAGAAGACAAAATACAAGATCGGTAATGGCAATTCTAGGTTTATATTCACAAAAGATAATACACTTGAGGAAAATCGTACTACAATTAACTACCCAATTAGAAATGTGTGGGGATGGTTACTTTAGGCATATATTATATGATTTTCCAAGGTAATATTGGATTCCAATATGCATAATAATGGTCCCACAGACGAAGTAAAATCTTAAACAGAAGTCACATCATGTAAGTGTATTGTTATCGATTTACTTTCTCATACTTTTAAAAGTATTAGGTAGATTATTAGTACTAGCGTCAGTATTGGGGAATCCGTTATACAGAACTAATAATGGAGCAAGTCATTGTCTAACTATTTTCTGTGAATTCTGGAGAACAATACAACTGGCTGGGCACTTATATCTGGAGAATATTATAAGTACATAGGATTATTATAATTCCTTTTTCCCTTATGCTTGGAGCTTATTGGGGATATTGCAGCAATTTAAAATGGTAGTAATATAAAACACAGCATATACTTAGCCTATTGTACATGAGATGGGTGGCAATACTGAAATTTAAGCCATTTACAACATTAAAATATTCATGAAGATACAAAACTAATATATTAAAAAAAGAGTGATCTAGGCTTATAAAAGAGTTTCATCTCGTATAATATCTATAATGTATCGTTGGGGGTATTGCTATGTGGCCCGGAATTCTCAGAAACATCATACCAGAACGGCAAACTCACTTAGAGCAACTCAATAAGAGGGGTTGATGGCCCTCTAAGTTCAGTCAAATGCAGTCCATTCAGGGAGTAACGGTAACGGTAGATATAGTATTATATTGATTTCAAATTGGCCGTTGCATTTCATCAGTTCTTTATCTATTTCACCTATTACTACAAAATATATTTTCTTATCAGCAACCAGCTTAACCCATTATTCTTATCTTACTGTCGCTTTTCTCGCTATAATGTATATACCAAATCACCCTTTTTGGAACCACTCACAATAATGTAGCTTCTTTCTTTTTTTGGCTACTTACTGTATCCCCGCCTGTTGTATACCCGATCCCCCCTGATTTTTTACATAGCCTTCCTACCTCGTTTAATCTTCTTCCGTGAGTGGGTAGCCCGTTAGCTTACATTTACTATCTATTTTTTTTTTAGTTTCTTTTTCGTGGGTTCTAACCTTTTTAGTACTATCCCTTCATATTGTATGGTAGGCAACTTGTCTTTAATTAAGATTATCAAATTCCAGTTTCTTATTAAATCAGACAAAATTTACATTCTTTTGTAATTTATAATAAACTTGTACCCATATATCAAAACTATAACAAGACCCCCAAATAGTTTTTGTAAATAGATAAAGGGAATATTATAAGTACTTTGCGTGCATATCTACTTCTCCTATGATAGCCAACCTAAACCGAACAACTCCATCCTTAATTCTAAGAGAAGCAGAAGCAACTTCTGGAAGAAATTACAATGGCGGTAGCGAATTTCGAAGTACATCAGCTACCCACCGAGACCATAGCTCTAATAATCAGTCAGCAAATGAACGTCATCCGAGAAATAGTAACAATAACGGTAATAATCAGAATGCTGTTGATCCAAGAACAGGTGAGAGAAGAAGAAGACGTAATAGTCACAATAATAACCGTGGACATCGCAGATCAAAGCACAAAGGTTTACCAGCTTATACTGAAGATAGAAGAAATGAATACGTGAGCTTGGATGATGAAATCCCACCATATAATGCCAGTTTACATAAATACTTAGATAAATTATCTTTTGATCCTAGAATAGTACCAGTGTTAAGAATTAATAGGAAGTTGGTTCCTTCTGAGCAAGATTTACATATATCGATAGATTATTTCCGTACTTTTAATTTGTTACCTACTTCGGTTGATTTGTGGACTATTTCACATGTCGATGACTTGGAATATGAAGATACAATCCCAAATTTAATCCCTTTCGAAGAAGGTATTTATGAAGATGGGATCTATATTGAACAAGTGCAGCAACAAGAAGAAGTCGCAGTTGCAGAAGAGGAACAAGAAGATTTTATGGGGAGACCAAGTCTTCAAAGAGTTTCTAGTTGTGATACTCTCGATAGGGCTATCATTATATCCTTAATGGAAGACGATTTTTACCGAAGTATTCCACGGGATCCTCCCGGCTACATGCTGTAGGAGTAAAATGCATTGGGGTGTCAATTGTAATGGTTTTTTGGATTTTGGAAATTTTAAGAAAAAAATTACCCAAAAGGGAACTATAATTGAAAATGGTATAGACATTTGAAGAAATCGAGTATATATATATATATTTATTTTTATTTTTCAATATTCAAATATGGGTAATTCTGATGGGCAATGGAAAATTGTAATGGTAATGGGAATGGGAATGGAAAATGATTTGCAATATGTATCCAGTCAATATATGTATAATAAAAGTATTGTTACTATGTAAACTACAGTTTATATATATGTATATATAATTTTTGTGTTCCACGCACTCTTCTATAAATCTCAGTGGCGGATACTTCAGCACTATAATGACTTATTCTAGCGGTAGAGAAGAGAAAATAAGATATTTGGAAACTTTCTTGTTCTTCAGCAATGCTAATTTAAGAAACCGGCTAAATTGGCTTTAATTACGCGTTTAAATTCAGCTTTAACTTCGCCTCTGCTTGCAACTTCGAGCCTACCATAAATCAATCAGGCAATCTTTTTTATACTTCCACAGCAGACTAAGAAAGAACCTAAATGTGAACTATATAAGCCAAATATGGATTATACAATAAGCATCATACTTTCCAGCTGATAAGGTAAAATACAATATAAGAAGATATACTTCAGAGTACTTCACAGCGCACCTACATCGAAGAAACTTATCATTCTGCAAGTTAAGAAACTTCTCTTCTGTCACGTCGTTAGATTTGTTCTTTGTTATTCACTCTATTGTTCTCTACTTCCCATTCCCTCCTGTTTCGCTTATCTTCTTCCCCCCTCCATCCTGCCATCCCTGTTCCGCTCACTTACAGGACTTCTCATTACGTTCCGTTACCTCTTACTGGGTTATATGTTCTGCTTTGGCCCTGCACATATCTACTCTCTCCCCTTCCTTCGCTCCCATCTCGTTGTCTCGTGCCTACTTCTTAGTGGGTTTCCCTTGGCTAATTCTTGTTCTTGAGAATTGAATTTCCAAATCTATTTACCTCATTTAACAACCACCCACCCCCACACAAGCCATGCCAGAAGGTTTCACTAAAGTCAGCGAAAGTGCTCACCACACTATCCAAGAAAATCCATATGGTCCAAATCCAGCTGATTTTTTATCTAACGTTTCTAATTTCCAACTTATTGAATCTACTTTGAGAGAAGGTGAACAATTCGCCAACGCCTTTTTCAGTACTGAAAAGAAGATTGAAATTGCCAAGGCTTTAGATGATTTTGGTGTTGATTACATTGAATTAACTTCTCCAGTTGCCTCTGAACAATCCAGAGCTGATTGTGAAGCCATTTGTAAATTAGGTTTAAAGGCTAAGATCTTAACTCACATTAGATGTCATATGGATGACGCTAGAGTTGCAGTGGAAACTGGTGTTGACGGGGTTGACGTTGTTATTGGTACTTCCCAATTTCTTCGTCAATATTCTCATGGCAAAGATATGAATTATATCGCTCAAAGTGCTGTTGAAGTCATTGAATTTGTTAAACTGAAAGGTATTGAAATTAGATTTTCTTCTGAAGATTCTTTCCGTTCTGATTTGGTTGATTTATTGAATATTTATAAGACTGTCGATAAGATTGGTGTCAACAGAGTTGGTATTGCTGATACCGTTGGTTGTGCTAATCCAAGACAAGTTTATGAATTGGTTAGAACTTTAAAGAGTGTTGTCAACTGTGATATTGAATGTCATTTCCACAATGATACTGGTTGTGCTATCGCTAACGCATATACTGCCTTAGAAGGTGGTGCCCGTTTAATCGATGTTTCCGTTTTAGGTATCGGTGAAAGAAATGGTATTACCCCACTTGGTGGTCTTATGGCTAGAATGATTGCTGCCGATAGAGATTATGTTTTACTGAAATATAAACTCCACAAACTTAGAGATTTAGAAAACTTGGTTGCTGAAGCTGTTCAAGTTAATATTCCATTTAATAACCCAATTACTGGGTTCTGTGCTTTCACTCATAAAGCTGGTATTCATGCTAAGGCTATTTTAGCTAACCCATCTACTTACGAAATCTTGAACCCTGCTGATTTTGGTTTAACTCGTTACATCCATTTTGCCAACAGATTGACTGGTTGGAATGCCATCAAGCTGCGTGTAGATCAATTGAATTTACATTTGACCGATGACCAATGTAAAGAAGTCACTGCCAAGATTAAGAAGTTGGGTGATGTCAGACTGTTGAATATTGACGATGTTGATTCTATCATCAAGGACTTCCACTCAGACTTGAGTGATGAACCTGCCGCCTCAGACATTGGTGAATCCAAGGCTAATGATGAAGATGAAGATGAAGATGAAGAACCAGAAGCTAAGAAGCAAAAGACTGAGTAAATAAACATGTACAATTAAGAAACTTAAACTAATGACTTATTATGTAGTGTAATATATATGTATTGAAATATTAAAAAAGAAATGATTCTTGATCTAACCAGTATGCTTACCCTTAAAAAAAAAAGTCGGTATAAATGGGTGGGGTGGATCTTATTATGATAATTTATCACCATCCTTTGCACTTATAACAGACATTATATCATCATCATCGTCACTATCGTCATTAAGTTGGACAATAGCTTTTCTTCTTTGGAAATCCTTGATATGAGCCTTGTTCAAAGCACTGCTTAATGAAACAAAGGTGGATTTTCTTTTCAATTTAGCTCCAAAAGTCGAATTAGTGAATTTCTTACTCAATCCTACTTCTGATTCTTCTTCAATTCTCTTGAAGGCAGTGGTTGTAGGATCACCTGATTCATCTGGCTGTTGCATAATAACATCTTCATTTAAGTCACGACTCTGTTCATATCTTATCTTAACAAGTTTCTTAACAGCTTGCTCTACTTTCCACTTGATAGGATATGGTAATGGTGATTCTTTTGAAGCACGGAAAAGAATTACATTGGAACAATGTTCATTCTCCATTCTAAAGAAAATCCAGATAAATCTACGGAATACTTCTGCCACTGCAATTAAAAAACTAGTAACTGCCAGTTGCTGGATTTGCTTGGAGAAAACAGCATAGAATACCCACAGAAATCTTAATAAAACATCCATCACCATAGCAATATAATAGTAGTAGGGTTTCTTGTAAAAAAGATTGTCCCTAAGTAAATAATTCTTAGACCCACTTTGTAAAAGTGACCAATCCATCACAATATCCCATAAACTCAGGTAAATGGAATTGATACTTGCAAAGACAATAAATACCACTTTATGGTTCACGGTTCTTTCAATTCTATAGACACTGAGTAAAGCAGCATAAAGAATTGCGCAGGTATACTTCAACATATTGGCAATATGAGGGAATGCATCACCAGTATCAAGGTAACGACGAAGGCATTGTAAGAAACGCCAAATACTTGGTAAGGTCGAAAAGAACCCCATTAATCTACTTTTGGATGATCCACACACATTGTGCTGAGGTTTATTTCCCAATAAACCGTTCCAATGGTGAGCATATAAGCAAAAGAAGAAAGATATATTACCCATTGTGTAAGTTAACGATGAAAGGATATCACCTAAAAAGAAATCTCTAAATTCAACCGGGTAAAATCCAGATAACAAAAGTCTCCAAAGAGCTATTTGAAGCCATTTCCTGCTTGGTCCATAGAATTCACGGCCTGGCCACAAGAAAATAATAATCAACCCAGCAAAGAAAATCCATGGCCAATCTCTTCCAGGAAACTGATCTGGCCAAAAATTATGAAGAGAAAACCACATCAAAATTGATAAGCAAGCAAATGCAAAAGTGGGTAGGAAGAGGTATTGATGGAAATTAAGGCAAGTTGCCAAATTGAATTCAAAAATAAACTTATAATTGATTTTAAATTTTTCAAAAGCTATGGTATTTATTCCAAAGAGGAATAATATTAAAGTGATAAGGAAAAATCCACCCCAAATTTGAAGTAAGAACAGACCTTCTGGAAGTTCACCACTTAATGTTTTCTCTACACCTTTGTAAATCGCCAATACAAATAAGGGGATACCAAACCCAAGAAATAAACCTGAAGAAAACAGTGCTTTATAGTAGTCTAGTTGGTTTGTAATTACATTCCCAGCACCGTTCCCTTTCATTACATAAGCTATACTTCTAAGTTTTTCAAGCAGCAGTTTTCGATCGTTGCCGTTATCGAAAAACAATAAATAGAGCTCTTCCACTTGAGTTAAAAGCTTATCCACCATATCACTGGTTTCAAAATAAGCCTTATCAACTTTCTCCATAAAATCAGTCATAAAATGAGTCTTTTCTTTCCCATATTGACCCATAGCTTTATCATATTTCTTGGTGATTTTACGCAAAGCTGTCTTATTCATAATTTTATATGATTTAAGTAATGTTAGAGAACGATAATGTTCCAAAAGAGCATGCTTAAGATGTTTTTTCGCATACAAGTATGGTATTCTATATTCAGTTTTCAGTTGCTTCTTCTTCGTATAATCCATTCTGTTTCTTCTACGAGCCTCGAGTTCCGCTTGATGTCTTTTACTGGAAGTAGGATCCTCATCCAGCGTGGTCAGAAATGCCAGTTGAAGTGGAGTTTCCATATTAGCTGGTTTACGTGAAATTGTTGACGCTGAATCTATCAGTTCATTCTGATCTCTTAATGAAGCACTTTCATCTTCAATATCCCTTATAGCACCACGATAACTTTCTTCGTCTGAATCATGTTCATCAAGAGTTGTTACCCCATTTCTAATTTTATTTTCTTCATAAGCTGGATCATATGATTCCGTGTTATTTTTCTTTTGAAGCAGTATCTCTACGTTGTCATTATGTGGGCTCTTTCTCCACTTCTCCATGAAAGCCATCAGTGGGAGTGAAGGATATTCAAACCCGTTTAAATTGGCAACAAACAAATGAAATAGAGCATGTAGTGAATTCGATCCGTGCCTATACTCTTGATCTGGGTCAATTGTTTGAAATTGTTCCAGGGTAGCACCAGAACCCCCCTCAAGTACATGAGGAGAAATCTTCTGGACTCGTCTATTAATAATAAATAACTTATGATCTCTCAACTGGTAGATCTGATCCTGTAATAAGAGAAACCGTTCGTAGGATTCAAGTTCCTTCTCTACGTAAAACCGGTCCACTTTCTTAAGTTCACTATATGCCCAATCATAAAATTGCTTTGTTGGATCTACAAACTGGACTTCCAGGTCTTTCCTAAACGCATTACGTAACTTGAAGCGAATCAGATCGGAACTGCCTGCTGGGGGCTCTTCAGATAACTCGTCAGGATAGCTATCTTTGCCCTTTTTTTTACTACTATTGCTATCGTCGTAGTTGTCGTTTTTCTTATTTTTACCCTTCTTCAAAGAGGACTCGGAAGATGAATCAGGAGAAAGCTTGAAGTGAGGTTTGAGTTGGGTCTTTCCAAGATCAGCTTCTGGAGGAGGTGCACTAACTTCAGCAGCCGTTGATGGAGCCGTATAATACCTGTATTTGCTACTTTCTTGACCACCACTATCTAAAGGGTTCACTTCTATACGAGAATTCTCATCAATGGGACCTAAAAGAGGAGTTCTATCATTCTTGGGGGTATTCAGACGTGCTCCCTGGTTGTAACTACGTGATCTTGAATCTTTAGTTTTATCTTTCTGCTGAGTTTCTGGTAACTGTAAAGGAGTAGGAGTAGAAGTAGTACCTGAAGAAGGAATTAGTGTACTGGACATTGAAGTTGGAGGAGGACCCGTGATCTCAGCAGCTTTACTCAATTCCTTTGCCTTCAAATCAGAGCATACATGGATCAATTTTTTACCCTTTTTGTAGTCAACGTATTGGGCCTTCCATTCGGGAACTAGCCCGTCATTAAGAGAGGCGCCAAACTTCATCGACTAGAGTAAGTAAGTAAGAATGTGGTGGTTACTCAAAAAAAGACCCAGAAAAAGGTGTCAAAACAACGTCGCTCAACTTCAATAATAATCGACTAACTACTAATGTTGCAAAAAACATGCAGCAGGAGCCCCACTGGTTGTAAGCACGTGCACCAGAAGGAACTATAATAATAGAGAGATAGAAGGAAAGGATCGCCAAATATGAGTCCAGCGGTAGAGGGAGATCAATGTAAGCAATACGAAGAAAGGATAAGCGCGAGACAATTACTGGTGGCAGCGTAGGGATCAATGAGGCGATAGCAACTAGCAAAGACTTCAAATAAAGTGAAGCATTTTGAGGTACTGTAAAGGCACATTTACTGTGAGTATATAGCTTGCTGCAGTGAATTTAAACATATTCCACTTCTTTTTCTTACTCTTATTCTTAATCTACATCTTTCTTATACTATAAATAATCATATTAATTTATTAAAGATAATCCTTATCTGTGTCTATCTCTCTAGCTTTGATACCTCACATACAACGCATCTATGAAATGTTGATGCTTGATGCCAGGTGATTTAGCCCTCTTATATCCTTCCACTGCCTCATGCACGGTCCAGCCGAGCTTTTCAACTAAATAGCAACAAATTAAGTATCCGGTTCTATTAAATCCATAGTGACAATGGACCACTACTAATGGGTTTTTGGCGGGACTTTCTTCAATGATTTCATCAATTAACTGGATAAATCTTCGAATGGCTCCTTGATCGGGCACTACTTTCAGTACCGTTGCACACTTGTAATACCTTACATATTCAAAACTTGAAGGACTATACGGTGGGATATCATGTGAAATATCAACTACTCCTATTAACGTTCCTATTGGATCTTCAGTTCTTTTCTTAGGCTTCCCGTGGTCGTCATAAAACTTCAGTTCCAATATTTTAGGCAGATGGTTGGGGTCTCCTTCCCGAAGAGTCTTCATACCTAAAAGAGGAGCTATTTCTTTCGTCTTTTCACCATTTGAACTAGTGACTTCACGCCATATATTGGTCGATATAGGCTGTAATGCTTGCCATTTCATTTCATTCTTAAGCCCCCATTTATCTCCAGATATCTGAGCCTTTTGTTGAAGTACCCAAGCTGGCAGAAGATGGAGTCTTGCTGGGTAGTTTTGTTCAATAAAACTAATGATAGTTCCACTGATAAATTCGGGTTTAATCAATAATAATGAATGGCCTACGTTGCTTACCTCGATAGATTTTGAAACTACTCTATCAAAATAATTATTAACATTTTCTTCTGCTTCAAAAAGATATTTTGATGGCGTCACTTTATCGGAACTTCCTCCAATGAAAAGAGTTCTAATATAAGTTTTCTTGTCTTTGGTATTGTTATTATAACTCAGGATGGCACTATAGAGTTCTGAATAGTAAGCACGATGGAATCCATGGAAATAACGGAGTACAATACGAGAATCTACATCAAGGTTCCATCTGAATTGACGAACTTTATTGTACATGCCTGTTTTCGGTATAAGTTGACGAAGTACGGAAGTACTGTTGAGTCCATTAATTCTGTCCCAAATACGGAAGCTGTTAAATATGAATGGGAAGTATGTAAAAAGATTGACCAATAATGGATGACGATGAGCAGTGGTAACTATCTTAGGATGTGGTTTATTATCATTATTAGTGGTGGTTTCATCGTTATTATTAATATTATTATCATTAGTATCATTGTCATTGTCATTGTCATTGTTATTGTTATTGTTATTGTTATTGGTATTATTAGTGGAGGTTTCAGTGTTCTTATTTTCTTCTTCTGCTGGGATCTTTTCTTCGTCCACGTCACTTATAAACGGAGGAGGAGATAGTAAAATTAAACCTTCAACTTTGTGAGCCGGTAAGTTGTTCACAAGTTTAGTAGCCAAGTGTGTACCCATTGAATGACCAATAAGGACTAACTTCTTCGATTCAGGAACTGTTTGATTGACATATTGAGTCAAGATAGCTACTAAACTTTCGGTATTAAAATCCAGCCAACTCATCTTACTTATAGAATCCTGGATTTTCTTTTTATTTTCAGGCAGGATATCAGTAATAGATTTATGGGATTCATTGAACATTAATCTTGAAGCTCCAAACCCTGGTAAATCAAGGGAAAGAATTTCCAGACATTGTGATAAAAGTCCCATTAATGGTTCAAATTGTGACATTTGTCCTCCAAGACCATGAATAAAAAGAACCACTGGAGATGCTGATAATTCTTGGTCTACTTGTGAACGGTCAAATTGTGGATGCTTTTTCAAATACGCTACTAATGGATGAGGCATTCGAACGGTATTTAAAGTTAAGGAGTCTACAGATACTTGATCGACTTCCGATAAATCCAAAGTTACTGTCGAATGGAATTTGGCGATCATAGAGCAATCATTTGCTTCATGTTCCAAGATATATTTCTCCAATTTGTTGGTAGTGAAATGAAGTTTTAAAAACTCCCAGATCTTGGCTGGTATAGATTGGACCGATTCCAACTCCAGATCAAGTCGTAATATGGTTTCCTGTTCTTTTGAACCATGTTTTGTACTTGGATCATTCATCTTGGGACCCAGATGCAGTGTTTTTGTTTGCCTTTCTTTTTATATTTTTGATATGACCAATAATACTAATATATTTTTGTGGTTTGTGTCTTCCACTGGTGGTTCTTGTGGTTTCTTTTTTGTTGACTTCGTAAAGTAGGGAAAATGAGAAATTCGTGAACAAAGCGAGAAAATCAGGGTGGAATTAGCAGCAAATTAAAGAGACAGGAGAGAAGAAAAACGAGTGCAGCAACTGGGGGAGGCGATAAAGACATCATTAGAGAGATTGGGTATTTTGACTAGTATATTTATACATATTTCCTACATGATAGTTGCAATATTAAAAATACTTTTCTTCTACTATTGTTAAACTACGGTTCTAGCAATTGCTTCGTTTCTTGGCTGTATATTTCTATTACAGTTTCTTAAATTGCAGCTAATTTACTGCCTCGAACCCGTGCGCACGCACACACTTTTGTACTTCGCAATGATCGACAGTGTGAGATTGGTTTCAGCCTCATAATTGAAGCCCGTGAAGCCCGCGTTGCGACCTGAAAGCTTCATCAGCGTGTTGAAGGTTCAGCTCGGTAAAACTTTAAAAAAATGCAAAAATTCCCCTTTGGGGATAAAAATTAGATAAGCACACTACAGAAATTGTGGAGAAATGGGTTCTTAACATAGTTGGAATATATACGAATTCAAAATTAATAAATTAAAGGCAAAACAATAAACTCATCTCATGGGCTTATTTATATTGGTGCTAGGACTTGGTAATGTATTCATGTTTGCTTTATTGGTTGCTTCAGTGTACTTTGATTTCCCAGTAACTTATTGCTGGGTTATATTGTTAGTCAATATTTTCCTTCTTACCATTGACATTGATTAGCTTGTGAGCTAAACTTTGTTCAATATTCCAATATTCCGTGTTTCTGCTTCCAGTCGAGAGTTACACTGCCAGTCCAATATTTTCCAATATACCTTTCATAGATGATTTCTGGTGGCTTTTCTTTTAGCAAGCTTTCTCTCCTTGATTAGGTGGACTCATAGTGGCCATTTTTTCCACGACAGCAGCGACAAGTAAATACTAGTAGACTCACTCAGCCAATTATTAATGATTTTAAAATTATCCAGACACACAAGTTTACCAGACAACTAGAAAGTGATATCTATTATTAGACAACATAGTCATATATTTATAATTCATAAATTCATAATTGCAGAACTATCCGAGTCCTCATACCGTGGTACATAAACTGCAAAAGAGGTTAAAGCAGAGACTTGGTGCAATTTTCGCTATCTCATATTTCGGTTATAGTGTGCCGAATTTTTCCCAGGCATTTCCTGCCCTATAGTGAGCGAGAGACCGTGACCACAATACGTTTATTTACCTGGGTGAATTGTTTTCGCTTAGAGAGGCATCTGCATAGAGAGAGAGAGAGAGAGAGAGAGAGAGAGATAGACCAAAAGTAGATATGCCATAATAGTAATAGTAATAATAAATATAGACACACTAGAAAACGTATGGAATCAAAATATTCCAAAATATCTTTCCTCAGCACATTCACTGTAGCGATATGATACAACATTGTACCGGAAAAAGTATAGTTTCCATTCCCGAATTTCCCTTTCCCCATTACACCTTAAAACTAAAATTCTCATAATTTTAGACTTTTCAGTTTTTATTGCCAATAATTCTCATCATAATCTGTATAAACTCCCAGTTACTGTAATCGTAATTCTTAGAAGCACTCTGTACTTGGTAACAGACGAATAATCCCACACTATATAATAATTTATTCTGATAAACGCCTAGTACCCTATAATAAACATTAGCTACAACCCTTCACCCAACTCTTAAACCAAGCCCAAACTTACCTCAACTATCCTGAAGAACCCCGTACTCTTCTTAGACCAACTTTGCAACCGTGTCTTACTCTTTTCGCGGTGGAGCCCAGGGCTAAAACCCGTACACCTACTTTGATCCCTCAAACCACATTTTGGCGTATAATTTTTGTTTGACGGCAACTTTTAGTAACTTGTTGAGTGAGTGTAAACCTCCATAAACGAACCCATATAGCTCGGCAGACATGTCGAGGTTTTCCTATTTTGATGAGTCGTTTGACGAGTTGGATAATACCCTAGATAAAGCTCTTAAAAATGCCTCTCAATCGATTCTGAACTATGATAACCCGAATGGCCATTTCCAACCGAGCCTGCTGGGTTCAAGACTGCCATCTCAAGGTTCAGGTATACCTCTTGCATCTCTTCGCCAGGGCAGTATCGATGACACTAGACAGCAAGAAATTGATAATGATGATGAATATAGACGATATGGAGCCATGAATTCAGATAATACTCCGTTAATGGGAGGCGTTTCTTCTTATCGGCTGTTCAATTCTTCATCTCCGTTAACTTTACGGGGTTCTCTGAAGTTTAAAAGGTTCTTAAAGCGTGCAGTAAGTGGATTACGGCATTTAAATCAAAATAATGGAACTATAGCCTTGGATAATACCGATTTCAATGATTCGGAAAGAGAAAATCGCCACCCTTATGATGAAAACCCCGATGGCGAACGTGTCATTAGACCTTCAAACGGTTCAACTTCCAATTCCAATAAATCATCTTCAAGGTATCCTTCCAATGCTGTATCTAATGCAAAATATAACCCAATTACATTCATACCTGTCATTTTATACGAACAATTCAAGTTCTTCTTTAATTTGTATTTTCTTCTTGTGGCCCTTTCTCAGATCGTTCCACAACTCAGAATTGGTTATTTATCTTCTTATATTGTACCTTTGGCATTTGTTTTAACTGTTACTATGCTTAAAGAAGCCTTTGATGATATAACCAGACGTAAAAGGGATAGGGAACAAAACCATCAATTATATGAAGTTTTAGGTAAAATTTCTCATGGTCATGGTCATGGTCATGTGGGATCAGTTACTTCTTCCTCTATTTCCGATGAACCCCTGATGGTAAGATCCATGGATTTAAAAGTAGGTGATTTAATTCAAATTCATAAGAACCTGAGAGTTCCTGCCGATTTAATATTATTGCAATGTAGTGAACAAGGTGATGGATCAGGTGAAACTTTCATTAAAACAGATCAATTGGATGGTGAAACTGATTGGAAATTAAGAGTGGCACCTGCAAGAACACAAGGCTTAAGTATTCGTGAAATAATGGATCATATTACCCTTGTTGCCCCTGCGCCAAAGAAAGATATTCACGAATTCAGTGGGAAGTTAATATTTTCCAAAAATAATGATGATAATGCACCCACTTCAGCTTCTGCTCAGACTTATCCGCTTTCTGTAGATCAAGCACTCTGGGCAAACACTGTGCTTGCACTGGGAACTGCTATCGGTTTTGTTGTTTATACAGGCTCAGAAACTCGTCAAGCTATGAATACTACCATGTCCGGAGTGAAGACCGGTCTTTTGGAATTAGAAATTAACAAGCTTTCCAAAATTTTGTGTCTTCTTGTATTTGTATTATCGGTGGTTTTAGTACTTGTGAAGGGATTCCCATTACCTGCTTCTTGGTATATCGATATTTTACGTTATTTAATTCTTTTTTCAACTATCATCCCTGTCTCTTTACGTGTTAATTTGGATTTAGCTAAATCAGTTTATGCCCGTAAGATTGAAAGTGATTCAGAGATCGAGGAAACTGTGGTCAGAACTTCGACCATTCCAGAAGATTTAGGTAGAATTGAGTATTTATTAACTGACAAAACTGGTACTTTAACCCAAAATGATATGGAACTCAAAAAATTACATTTAGGAAGCATCAGTTATGCGGGTGATACTTTAGATATCGTGACTGACTATGTATCTGGCATATTGGGTATCCTAGGTGATTCTAATTCCACTAATGTTACCTATTCATCTAAGAAGAAAGATTTGAATGCTAAAGTTTGTGATCTCATTATCACATTAGCTCTTTGTCACAACGTCACTCCAACATTTGAAAATGAAGATCTTGCTGGTGATTGGATCAGTGCTGAAGTATCTTATCAAGCAGCATCTCCAGATGAGATTGCCATTGTCAAATTTATAGATTCAGTTGGTATCAAATTAATTAAGAGAGATCGTAATTCAATTACGTTATTACATAAAAACACAAACACTATGCTTAATTATAAAATTTTATACAATTTCCCTTTCAATTCTGATACTAAGCGTATGGGGATTATTGTTCAAAATGATAAAGGAGACGTATGGTTTCTTCAAAAAGGTGCTGACACTGTTATGTCACAAATTGTCAACTCAACCGATTGGCTTGACGAAGAAACTGGAAATATGGCAAGAGAAGGGCTTCGTACATTGGTTATTGGTCGTAAGCGGTTACAAAAGCAATTGTTTCAGGAATTTGAAGAAGAGCACCAAAAAAGTTCTCTTTCTATGACAGATAGAGATTCTAAGTTACAACTTACAATTAACTTATACTTGGAAAAAGACTTAGAACTTTTAGGTATTACTGGTGTGGAAGATAAACTTCAAGATAATGTTAAACAATCCATTGAACTGTTGAGAAATGCTGGTATTAAAATTTGGATGCTTACTGGTGATAAAGTAGAAACAGCTAAATGTATTGGTATCAGTACTAGATTGATTTCTAGAGGTCAATATATTCACCAAATTTTTAAATTGAACAACCGAGAACTTGCAATGAATCAATTGGATTATATCGGCTCAAATCAGAATTGTTGTTTATTGATAGATGGTGAATCTCTTGCAGTATACTTGAAATATTTTAGGGAAGAATTCTTTAATGCTGTTATTAATCTTCCTTCAGTTATTGCTTGTAGATGTACTCCACAGCAGAAGGCAGATGTTGCTGTATTAATCAAGTCATTTACAGGTAAAAGAGTGTGTTGTATTGGTGATGGAGGTAATGATGTCAGTATGATTCAATGTGCTGATGTTGGGATTGGTATTGTAGGTAAAGAAGGGAAACAAGCTTCCTTGGCAGCAGATTTCAGTATTAATCAATTTTGTTATCTTCTGAAATTACTTCTTTGGCATGGAAGAAATTCTTACAAAAATTCCGCCAAGTTAGGACAATTTATTATTCATCGTGGTCTCTTAATTTCTGTATGTCAAGCCATATATTCAATCACCCTTGATTATGAACCTTTAGCGTTATATCAAGGTTGGCTTATGGTTGGTTATGCTACTTTGTATACAATGGCACCGGTCTTTTCACTTGTGTTAGATACCGATGTTGATGAATATTTAACAAAATTATACCCAGAGCTTTATAAGGAATTATTACTTGGAAAATCTTTATCTTATAGGACATTTGGAATGTGGTGTATTATCTCCCTTTTCCAAGGTTTAGTCATTCAATTACTTTCACAATTTTATCAAGGTATAGAATTGAAGATGGTTTCAATATCATTCACTACTCTTGTTTTCAATGAATTAATTATGGTGGCACTTCAAATCCACAGGTGGAGAAAAGTAATGACAGTTACTCTATTTGTAACTTTTTGCATATATGTATTATCAGTACCATTCTTGACCGAATATATTGATATTGACTACATGATCACATTTACGTTTGTTTGGCAAGCTTTAACTATTTTATCACTTTCACTTTTCCCAGTTTGGATTAGTCAAACTATCTATCGAAGATTAAATCCTCCAAGTTATGCTAAAGTTCAACAATCTTGAGAAATGTACACTAGCAATCTATATTTAATATATAATTAAATTAATGAAAAATATATCTAAATTTTTTTTACAGTAGCAAACTTATGTTTAAATTTTTTTTATTTAATCATAAAATATATATATCTCGTTAGTAGAATATCACTATTCTATCATGTCATTAAAAGAGTAGAATCTACTCATTTAACCAAGTAGATTCTACCTTCGTATGGGGTTAATTCACTTTCCTTGACATTTTCTTCGTTAGAAATAATCAATTCTAATTCACCATCGATAATCTTTTCGAATGGGATAGTTTCAGAAGTAAAGTTCAAGACAACGTAAGCCTTCTTACCATTGTTGGTCTTGGTGAAAGTGAAAACCTTTTGATTATCTAAATCAAGGATATCAAAGTTACCATAGACCAACAAGTCCTTAAGGTCCTTTCTAACCTTAAGAGCTTCCTTCCAGAAAGAGTAGTTTGATTTTGGATCATCAACTTGAGAAGCAGCATTAATTTCCTTGAAGTTATCGTTAACTCTAGTCCATGGAGTACCAGTAGTGAAACCACCGTTAGCACTAGAATCCCATTGAACTGGAGAACGAGCATTGTCTCTAGCAAGAAGGTTAATCATTTCTAAAAGCTTCTTACTTTCTTCACTGTCCTTGTCATGAGTCTTGACCCATTCATCCCAGTAGTTAATGGTATTGATATCTTGGTATTCACTAATATCCCATTCTTTTGGAACGTTGGTCATACCAATTTCTTGACCTTGGTAAATGAAAAGAGTACCAGTTAAAGCAGCACTCATAATGGTAAGCAACTTAGAAGACTTGACTCTGTACTTTGGAGAATCGTTACCGAATCTAGTAACAGATCTTGGTTGATCGTGGTTTTCACAGTAGAAAGTGGACCAACCATCAGTACCTTCAAGGAACTTGGATTGGTTGTTAATGGCAGTCTTCAAATCCTTCAAATCGAAACCTTCGTATCTGAATCTGTCCAGTGGGTTAGAACCCAATTCAACCAAATCGAACAAGAAAATCATATTCATTTCCTTTTCCTTAGCACTGACATACTTCAAAGTTTGTTCTTGAGTACCATGACCAACTTCACCAACAGTCATAGCATCATACTTGGAAGTGACCTTTTCGTACATTTCCTTGTGGAATTCATGAATTCTTGGACCGTTTTGATGGAACATCTTACATGGTTGCCATT
This sequence comes from Kurtzmaniella natalensis, assembly GCA_030574355.1. NCBI lineage: Eukaryota > Fungi > Ascomycota > Pichiomycetes > Serinales > Debaryomycetaceae > Kurtzmaniella > Kurtzmaniella natalensis. Next base: position 119,737 of record JAJMEV010000011.1, on the reverse strand, counting down.
CAGATTCTGGGAAGACAATTGGAGCATCTTCATAAGTTTGAACCTTAGAGTACATACCAGCAGTGTCAATTCTGAAACCATCAACACCCTTGTCGTACCAGAACTTCAAGGCATCGTTATAAATGGCATTTCTGGTTTCTTCATTTTCCCAATTCAAATCTGGTTGACCAGTAGCGAAAAGATGAAGGAAGTATTCATCAGTAAGTTCATCGTACTTCCAAGCAGAACCAGAGAAGTAAGAGATCCAGTTATTTGGTGGATGTCTGTTACCTTGTTCATCATAACGAGGCTTCTTCCAGATGTACCAATCTCTCTTTGGGTTAGTCTTGGAAGATCTGGATTCCTTGAACCATTTATGTTCATCAGAAGTGTGGTTAATAACCAAATCCAAAATCAATTTCATACCTCTTTCATGACAACCAGCAATCAATTTGTCCATATCTTCCAAAGTACCATATTTAGGGTAAACATTGGTATAATCGGAAATGTCGTAACCCATATCTTGTTGTGGAGAGTCGAACATTGGAGATAACCAAATGACATCGACACCTAAACCTTTGACATAGTCTAAAGTTGAAATGATACCTGGAATATCACCAACACCATCACCATTGGAATCCTTATAAGATGCAGGCCAGATTTGGTAAACGGTAGCATCTTTCCACCACTTTTGATCTTGAGTCATTTTTTGAAGTTTTCAGTTAATTTCTGGGAGTAAGGGGGGATAAGTAAAAGAAAATTTCTTAATTTAAAAACTAGAAAGATAAGAGTTTATAAAGTAAAAAATGGTTTCTGTGGGGGGAGAGGATGGGGTTTATATTATCAATAAATATAAGGGTATATATTGGTCAATTAGCAGGCAAAATAGATGAAAAATTGCTGTTAATGTTTACCAAGTATTCTCTGAATGGATTGATATATGATTCTTCTTAAAGATTCCTGAAGATACCCATCTTTTTATATCTTGTACGAATAGATTCTCGGTGAAACTTAGTTAGACCACTGGGCTGCATCGGAAAAATAGCGAGAAACCAAGCGCATGGGGTAACAAAATGTGGGGGGATGATTTGGCCTTGAGATTTTTCACTGGTCAGTGGAAAAAATATAAATATTGCGAAAAAGGAAACATGAAAAAAAAAGTAAGTCCGTATAATTAATGTATAACAAATCAATGACTAGCAGACAATAGGAGAGCTGTTTAAAAGAAAAAAAAATGGGTTATGTACTAAAAAAATCTAGGTTTGTAGCCTTTCAAAATTTAAAAGTTATCCTTAAGAATGGTCTACATAGTTAAGGTATTCTATTGTTGGCGGCGAAGAGTGGTTTGAGTGGATGCTAAACGCTGGCTGCAAAGTGAGATTATTTTTTTGACTGAAGAAATTTTTAGGGCAAGCAGCGGAAATCAAAAATATCAATGCACAAACGAAAGTCGAATATAAGCAAATCAAGAATCAAGAAGTAAAAGCTAAGATGGAAAAGATTTTAAGGTTTCTCTGGGTATATTTCACCCACGTCGGAAAGTAGATATAAAGAATAGAAACAGATGATGTAATATGGGACTAATGTACAGTAGTTTCGGTAAGCCCTCCCCCAACCTCTAACGACCTCCCCTCCTCTAAGTGTGCTTTGTGATGCCGACACAACGCACAAAATGCATTGAGCGAGCGGCGCCCCGCCTCTCCACTTTTAGCTCTTGGAACCATAGCAAGGGACAACACTGATATAACTTCTAATTCACTTGTTCAATATCATAGAGATCTATACATTAAAGCATAATATTGCATACGTAACCAGGGTTCACCCCCACACCGCCATGAACTTGATATACGAAGTAGGTTGTAAAGTTTCATCTTGTAATCTCTCTAACAATGAACCTCTTGGCACACATTTCAATGATCATATTTCTGAGTGCCGGAATCGGATCAAACTCAAAAAAGAACCCCGAATTGCTTTTCAAAGTTTAAATACCAAAATTAACAGAATTGTGTATTTGCTTTCAATTGAGTAAGAACCACCAAGTAGAATTGTAGATGTATTGTAATATAATATACATAAATCTATTTGTTTTAGTTCCATTGTCTGCTTCTTTGGGCTTCAAAATTAATAATAAAATCCAATCGGCACTTAAAAGCGAAGTCAGTCAAAATAGGGCCGCTGCATGATTAGAAGGTTTACTTCGAGGAACATTAAGAAGAAGCCTTCGCCAGCAGGATTTGAACTGAATATAGCCGAAGATACATTGAAGTAGTAACTAAGGCTAATATTATATGTAAGTAAAATGATTAATGGGGCTTTACACCAAGGTTTTAACTGAGATACTCTTTGTCTAAACCGTAATAAAACCTTTTACTCTCGCGGAAAAAAAAGCAGTAACCATAACCGAAAAATAAATACGGCGAAATAGCATTGGCAAATTATGGATTCATTTTCAAACACAAATAATAAATTCAAGCATTGCTTCTTTTTATTTTACTTGAAATCTTACTTCAAAGTTGAAGTACTTCTTCTTTTTATCAAGCAGTATAACAGTGGGAAACTTCGATACTTTGTCCCTGATATATATTTTCTATCTAGTTTGTTGCTATTTTGACCCCGTTGTATATTTTTTGGTGGGGTTGGACGTTTCCTAGTAATTTTTATAAGCCATTAGACTTTATTTTTCAATTTTTGGCTCGCTTATAATCTCTTACTTGAATTTTCCGATTAAATTCTCGCTCGATTTATCTTTACCAAAGCTTATAAAATTATTTTTTTACATTTAATATTTTTAATGCACGCGCGAAAAATAAACATTAATATTATTTAAGAAATCAGTCAAATTCGTTGTCCGATTATCTCCCTCCTCCTTCCGCTCCCCACCATATCTGTAAACACAAATAATAACTTTTAAGTTGCTAAAAAAGGCAGTCTCGCCGAAACTTAATTATTACAATATAAAAATTTCAGCCGCCTAGAAACTGCTAATATCTACTGGAGTTAAATTGCAAAGTGCATATTGTATCCATAGAAGTCTGCGATTCATCGAAGGACTTTAAAATCATGAAATATCACAAAGCACGATGAATCTCTGAAAAGTATAACGCAGTATAGAAAATAAGGAAAAACAGAAAGTTATTCCAAAGAATAATAGGTACACATCATGTACAGTTCAAAAAAATAAAATAAAAAATCAATTAATATTACATACAGGCTTGTACTGTTATACTAGTAAAAAGAATGTTTTAACTTCTGTGCTTAATGATCACTACAAGCGGGTGCGTGTCACGAATTAGTCCGATTTTCAGTTTCATTAGGGCACAATAAAGCTAATTGTAATAGCCAAAAAAAAAAAAGAAACTACACAGTAAATAAATAATATAGATGTTGTCTCATAAAGAATGATCCTTCGATTTAACGTAGTTCTTACTTACTCGTAAATTTGATTCATTAAACTTTATTACTAATTAGTGAAAGAATGCCATTTCTCTTTCTTGACGTTGACACGAAGATTTCCAAATTGAGCTCTTCCTATAATCCACCATCTTCATTTTATTTTATTATTTTATTTTGGCGTACTGAATTACATAGTACATTTACTGTAGGTTTTGAAACACGTATACGTAGTTTCAAATTGCGTAAATAATCAAAAGGTGGACCCATTCAACATGAAGATGACAAAAAGATCAATATGGAGTAGCGTATTTTTTTTTTAATTTATTTATTTACGTATAATTTAATCAAATTGATCAATATTTTCCTTTTTGTCAGACTCTGTGAAGAAATTACGAGAAAATAATGATGGCTCGGCCTGTCATTTTGCAGACTCTGAGAAAAACACTCAGTTAGCAATATTATGCGAAAATTACAGCGAGGTGTTGCAAAAAAAAAAAACAATACTTTTCTAATGTTTTTTCCAGTATTTTGGATTCTCTTGCGTTCCAGTTCGAGCGAGAAAGTTTGCGCTTTTTCGCAAAGGTTAGCCCCACAAAATTCTCCAGGTTTTCGGAAAAACAATCATTGACTTTTTAGATAATTACCTAAATAGTCAAAAGCACCTGAGACAAAATATGGGGAACCAATAGCTTAATAAATCGAGATAAAAAACTACTTCCGTGCGCATAGTTGCGGCGAATATTACAGCGAAGTATACAGACAGAAATAGAAATAGTTTATTCGGAGCAACAAGTGACGATTACTCTTTAGTTATGTCATTCAATTTTAGGTTTTGAACTTGGTCCTTTACCTCTTGGCTAAGGAAAAAAACCACCACGAATCGGCTTTCTACTCGCTCTTACTCCCCCCTCCTCTTCATTCTCCTCAAATTTAACCTTAAAACGCTCTACCGTTTGTTCAAAAGTGGAGCTTAACCACGATAATCTCGCTGGATCTCTAAGTAACTCTTTTTTAGAAACAATTGGTTATATTAATTGACCTTAAAATATTAACTCATAGTAGTTCAAAATAATATAGTACGTGCCAACATAATCTGCAATAGAAAAAAAATTAATTGATGATTTTAGAACTATTAGCAAAATAATACGATCCAGACCATTTTTTGTTTAGTTGGGTTCATGCAACAACACAACAAGATGTGGATGTAAAAGAGTACCAAGATATATTTTGGAAAGACATTTATTGTTGAAGACTATATGGATGAAAAAGTTGATTGAAAACTAATTTCTTTAGTAACTAATATATTCAAATTCAATTGTAATAGATTTTTGGTAAGTTGCAAAAAAATCTCTTATTGTATATTTAGTTCTCTTCCGAGCTAAAAAAGGTATATGTACATGAACCCACACTGTGACTTCCTCTTCCCTTCTCCCTTCTCTCTTTACTAATAGTTATTCATTGACAATTGTTGTTATGAACTTGTAGTTAGTCAAAGCCTCTCTTCAACCCTTCCAACTCAACATCATTAACACAAATAAAATATCCCCACTCCTCCATGTCCTTAATCCCCCAGAATAAGCGGGCCGATTAACTTCTGGGGAAACATGATTTTTGCCCTTTCTGAGTTTCCCTTGCAAGCTGTCTTGATCAATTCGATATTTTTTATGTTCCCTCCATTTTTTGCTGGTTTTTTTTATTTTCGTACCCCCCTCTCTCTGCTGCAATGCATTTGCCGCAAGAAAAATATTCTGTTCAATAAAAAAAAAAGTCTAAAAAATATTCGAAAATAGTGCAACATTTAAAAAAAAAAAAAAACAATTTATTATGTGTCACATAAAATTACATCTCCAAGATGACAGAAACAAATCTGATGAAGAAATATATAAGGACAGAATATTCCATTAAATTTAAGACATTATCAAACAGATTTTCTTTTACATTTTATTCCAACCTCATCTGGTCTAGAGTTGATTGAATAAATTAAAAAGCTTTATTTTTTCTGAAACAAAAATGGTCGTCGAACATTATGAAGATGTCGCCGATAAGACTGAAAAAGTCGAATTTAACAACAACAAATCTGTGGATTCTTTTGATCCAGAATTAAATGACTTGTTAGCCAAGTTTGTTGCTATCTCCGATGAATCTAAGGAAAATGATAGAAAAGATAAGACCATGCCTTTAATGGAAGGTTTAAGAACTTTCCCAAAGGCTGCTTTCTGGTCTTTCGTCTTATGTTCTACTTTAATTATGGAAGGTTACGATACCAACTTATTGAACTCTTTCTATAACTTCCCTGGTTTCAATAAAAAGTTCGGTACATACTATCCTGAAATCGATGACTATCAAATTCCAACTAAATGGCAAACTTCTTTATCCATGGCTGTTAACTGTGGTGAATTCATTGGTTTATTCATTGCTGGTTTCTTGGGTGATCGTTACGGTTACAGATACACCCTTATGCTTTCTCTTTTCTTGGTTGTTTGTTTCATTTTCATCGTCTTCTTTGCTAAGAGTGTTGAAATGTTATTAGTCGGTGAAATTTTACTTGGTTTACCATGGGGTGCTTTCCAAACTTTATGTGTTACTTACGCTTCCGATGTTTGTCCATTGAGTTTAAGACTTTACTTGACCACTTACGCTAACTGTTGTTGGGTTATTGGTCAATTGATTTCTTCATGTGTTTTGAAAGCTCAACTTAGTAAAACTTCTCCTGATTCTTATAAGCTTCCATTTGCTCTTCAATGGATGTGGCCTGTTCCAATTTGTATTGGTGTTTACTTGGCTCCTGAATCCCCTTACTGGTTATTAAGAAAGGGTAGATACGAAGAAGCAAAGGTATCTGTTGACAGACTTTTGACTCAAACTCCACAAATTCCAGACAAGCAGGCCCTTGTTAATGCTACTGTTAATAAGATGGATATGACTTTGAAAGAAGAAGCTGCTAACGATGAAGGTTCTACTTTCCAAGCTTGTTTTCAAGGTCCAAATTTGAGAAGAACTTTACTTGCTTGTTTGGTCTGGTTGATTCAAAATTGTACTGGTTCTGCATTGATGGGTTACTCCACTTACTTCTACACTCAAGCTGGTTTAGCTACTTCCATGTCTTTCACTTTCTCCATTATTCAATACTGTTTAGGTCTTATCGGTATAGTTGCATCTTGGACTATTTCCGCCAAGTTTGGTAGATTTGATATTTACTTCTATGGTTTATGTGTCCTTTTCGCTTTATTGATTGGTGTTGGTGGTTCCGGTATCTCCAGTACAAAGGCTTCTGGTTGGGCTACTGGTTCTTTACTTCTTGTCTATACTTTTGTTTACGATTCAACCATTGGTCCAATTTGTTACTGTTTGGTTACTGAACTTCCATCTGTCAGACTTAGAAACAAGACTGTTATCTTGGCAAGAAATGCTTACAATATTTCTGGTATTGTGATCGCTGTTGTTACTCCATACATGTTGAACCCAACTGCTTGGAACTGGAAGGCTAAGACTGGTTTCTTCTGGTCCGGTTTTGCTTTAGCTTCTCTTATCTCCTGTTGGTTTTGGTTACCAGAAACCAAGGGTAGAACTTTTGCCGAATTGGACAACTTATTTGAACTGAACATTGGTGCCAGACAATTCAAGCATACTGAAGCTGATGTCTTCAACACCGACCGTCTTATTGCCAAATTGGGTGAAGATGGTGTCAAGGACTACGTTGATGACATAGAAAATGCCAGAAAGGAAACGGTCTAAGTTACTGTATTCTGATAAAAGAAAACGAAATACAAGGTATTAAAAATTTAATTCTCAGTACTTAATTAGCTGGTAGATGATATTAGCTTTAAACGACTCTTCAATGAATGTTTATGAACTTAATATGAAAATGTAGAAATATGTAACTTATGGTAGCCTTTGCTTTTAAATTTTTTCTGAAGTGTCCAGTTAAAAAGTTTTGGACAACAATTATTTGCTATATGATTTCTATAATATATTATGTATATTGAGGTGTTATTACATACATCTATGTAATTGTAAATACAGTAAATAATTATTACCCTTTTATCCTTTATTGAAATCTTTCTTCACTATACAATTCTATCTATTAGTAATGTCCCCTATATTCCCTTTCCCTACCTATTTAAGGGTGAACTTTGCCTTTCCAGGCTTGTCTGAATGCCTAAAACAATCTAATACATCACCAACATCGGACTTACCATTTCCGTTAATATTAATATTAACATTAGCATTTGAATTGGAATGCAGATGAATTTGGGAATTTAAATTTGAGTTTCCTTCTCCTTTGTTAATATCATCCAGATCCAGTCTTCTATTTTTCTGACTAAAAGCTGTATTATAAAGACCGAAACTAGCACTTGGATTGACTTCAAAAGTGAAGAATTTCAGGAAATCGATATCATTATTTTCTAACAAATTATTAGCGTCCTGTAAAAGTTCAACATCGAAATCATTGAGCTGAGTGAAGCTAGAGTTTCCACTAATAATATTGAACTGATAATTTGCTGGTTGATTAACAGAGAATAAACGTGGTTCAGCCAATTGATCTTGACCCAATTCAGGTTGAATGTTAAGACCTTGTTGTTCTGGATTCTTAGGATATTGGCCATTAAAATTATTGATTTGAATTTGTCTGTTTTGCTGCAAAATTGGAGGATTAGAATTTACTTGTTGTTGAAAATCCATTTGTAATTGTCTAGAATTAAAATATTGTTCCATCTTTAACATATCAACCAGTTCATCGTTAGCTACTAATTCAGCAAATTTTCTAGAGAAATCCAACAAAAATGAAACGCTGAAATTACTTGCAAGTTTAAGCAATGTTGCAATTAAATTATAGTATCTGTTTCTTTCTATAATTTGAGTTTCTCTAATCAGATTGTAAAGAGCATTTATGATTTCATAAAGTTTTGTGCATACACCAGGACCATTCAGTTCGTAATCAGTGATCCTAATATCCTTTTGAGCATCTAAAAACTCTTGTGCAACAATAATTGGATAATGATAACTTAATACCGATCCCTTATCACTACTATTATCCAACATTTGGTTTTCATAAGCTACTCTCCAAGCAATCAGTTTCATCCAATATTTCGACAAAATAATATTTAATCTTTGTACGTCTGGAGTATTCTTATAAACCACTATATTAGATAAAGCTTCCTGGATATTACTGATATAAGATTGCAGAGGTTGATGCAGATATTCAAATGAACTAAGCTCATTATTATGACCCAAAGAAAGGTCAAAGAAAAGCTTATTTGGAATGGCAAAAATTTTAACAAGTTGACGGAAATCATCAATACTTTCTGGGTTTTCTTCATTATCCAAATCTGGTAATGGAATATTGGATTCCAATAATACAGGTATTCCACCTTCTATACATGCATAACGTTCAGTAACAAGAAGAACGTAGAATATCTTTGAAAAAAGATGCATCTCTGGAGTATCAATAGTTTTAAATGGCTTTCTTTGCATTCCAAGTCCTAAGATTTGGATTTGTGTGATGGCTTCTCGAAGATACATAATACCTCTATTATATTCACCATTAACATTTGTATAATGGGCATAAAGAAAGAACAGACATAAAGTACTTTCAATGGAAGGAGCAGACCAGAAATTATACCTAGCCATAATTCCACGAGCCTTATTGGCAAAAGATGAAGCTGAAATCTCGTCAGGTACCACAAGATCTTTTGGAGCTTTCAGAATAAACAGGATTTGACATCTAATAGCAGCACAGATAGCCAAAACTAAACAACAGGATCTACAATTTCTAGAAGTAATGTTTATATCGTTAGCAGGAATACTAACGTAGAAAGCAGACTGGTCTGTTTTGGAGCTTTCCTTTTGGGTGGTATCACCACCACCACCACCACCACCACCAATGTTACTTTGGTTATTGGATGTAGAATTACCAGGAATACTTGAAGTACCTGGGGGGCCACTATTAAGGCCATTATTATTAATGTTATTATTGATAAGATCACTATTAAGGTGATGTATATGAATGTTACTATGATTATTTTGACTTGGAACTTGATTTTGAGTCGGATTACTATTACTAGTGCTACCGTTCCTGTTAGACCCGGTTTCAACAGACATATCTTCACTCAGAATACTGGTAGTCGGAGAACTTTCATCGTTATCATTAGATCCCCCTACAATATCTGCTATAAGCTTATTAAGTGATACTATTGGCCAAACAGAATAGAAAAGTTTGGAATAAATGGTTAAAAATGGAAGTAGAGAATTCAAATTGATAGTCAATAATTCAGGATTATCCAACAGGTAATCTATACCATTTCTAGCACTTAAATCTTCAATATCTCTGATTGTTTTATTTCTTAAAGCCTTAGGGCCTGGTAATCTTCTTGTCCGTACATTGGTACAAGTGATCTTATGTTTAGAACAACGACTACAAGGGACTTTGAAGTCACATTTGATTTTTCGAAGGGCACAAGCATCACAAGGGCGCTTCTTGGATATAGACTTGTATTTCATGTTGACAGTCATCAAAATCCTTTTAATATATAATTTATTATTTAATTCTTAATGAAATCAGTAATACTTATTATACTTATAATTCACAGGTGGTAGAACGTTCAATTAAAAAAAAATTGCCGTTAATCTGTTTTTAATAATTTACCGAAATCGTTTATACCAAAGCTGTCACTTGAATTCTTTTTTTTTTTGAGGAGAAAGTAGAGCTTCTGAAACCAAGTCGGAGTAGTAGTAGTCACTTCCACTCTCCACTGAGAACAACAACCTTTTCAAATTCCAGTTTATACCGAGGGTGGACACACAGACCAACTGATTTTACTTTCTTGTTGGTTTGGTTTAACTGGAGTAAGAATTCAAATATTTTGTGAAATGGATAATAAACTTTTTTTTTTTGTTTTTTAGTTATATTCTTGGTATTTTCCGCAAGATCGGTGATTTTTCTGGTGGGATTTTTGTTGAAAAGCGTCGCTAATTAGCTGATTTGTTAGATTTGAGCGGCCGGGGGGCTTGTTATTTTTTAGTATTATTTTCTGGGGCGGTTTCTTTTTGATAAAGTATGACTGGGGTTCAAAGCAGCAGCAGCAGCTTTAATTACAGATTAGTGATATAATACGCAAGTTAGGAACTACTAAAAGTGTTCTGTGGAATCTAATTGAAGTCCAATGCCTCCTAAAAGACGATTTGGGAAATGATGTACGCAAAAAAAAAAAACTAGTTAACAGCTAGAAGCAAAAACTGCAAAAAAAACACTTTTCCTCGAATTAATGTGGGGAACTGAAAACTGGAAGAACAAATCAAAGATTGAAAGAAGGCCGGATATATAACTGTGAACTGGAGGATACGGCTGAAAATAACGAACTTTATACTTGTAGATATTGTTATTGGAAAGCATTTATATTCAGAGGTTTGGGGTTTAGTTACACCATCTATGTTTATAACCAACAAGAAGAGCTTCTCTAGAGAGATATGCGTAAGTGGTATTCTTTTTTTTTTTTCCTTTTTCTTTTTCGGTGGTCATAGAGATGATTTGGTTCAATGTAAGAGCTCAACCAACATAGATAACGAATACACGGAATCTAATGAGGTGGTAGTGACAAAAAGAAAGGAGGGCCCTGTTACATTAGAGTAGTGAAAAGAGGGGTAGTAAGGTGAGTAAGTTTTTCTATATCCATTTGCCAGCATATTAAAGTTCAACCTTGGCCCTGCTGGAAAATTCTAATGAGAAACGTACAAACCTAAACCCACGTTCCACGGTAAAATATATGGTGCACGACTCAGGTTTCTTTTTAACCCAGCAAGAAGGAAATCTATTTTGTGAACCTTAAAACCCTACAATTTCAAAATTACAGTTCGAGTACAAAATTTCGAGTGATTACTTGGTTATGGAAAATTACTCGCTAAAAGCCAACCTCTTTATTTAAACTCAATTGTTCGATTCCCCCACAACCCCACTTTTTTAAATAGAAGAAAATAATATTCAAGGCAAACTTAAAACAATAGAATTGATGCAATGTAATTATAGAAAATGTTACAAATGCAAATATCTTAACATAATCACAATATTCACAAAAGAAATAGCTTTCCATCACGCTCCCTACTCCACACTGAACTCCACCGCATCTTTTTCTGCTTTCTTTGCCTGCCTGCCTGCCTCTCTCCACAACTTTGCCTTCCCTCCTCGGAGTTGGAAGGTCGCGCATATCTTCTAATCATGAATTTGCAACTGTTTTCCATTTCATGCTATCCCCACCTCTAGTCAAGCCCATTGTAAGGATGTATTTCCATTCTTGAACTTTAAAACAGCTAAACGGACCAAGGTCTGCTAATTGTACCGGGGTCCTCAAATATTTGCCATATGCGACATGTGTGGAAACTCAGTAAAAAAATATCTCGATCTTAATTATTAACTGACCCTGACTCTCTCTCCCTTTATTACTTCCCCTCCCTCATATATTTCCCTGAGTGTGTGTTGCCTATCATTCATGTAGTTGGCTTGAGGCATGCTGCTAATAGTAGATCCCTTATCGATCAATCAAAAGCACATACCGACTCTCGGATAATTATTATACACACAGCATTATCTTTCAGCTTAGGTAAGCAATTAATAGTCTAATCAAGATCTATTTAAAATGTCTAATTTGTGATTCTCTTCGATTTTATAATGCACACAGGGCATCATTCACCCTTTCAATACCCTTAAGCTTTCTATTCTTTTCCTTTACTTTTCTTTTCGTTTCTACGATATGCAGGCTCCGTTTTTGTTCCTTATTCTAGTAAGTGCGACGAGCGGCCGATTGCAACAGTTTCTCTTTTCGGCAGCCGCTGAAGTAGCTTAGTGAAATAATCATCAGATATTTGCTTTATGCACACCACCCGATACGAACGCAAAAGAATCATTATTGCAAAAATCACACGTGACCCATCCACAACAGTGGCGGGTGTCTGACAAATACTGAAATTCAGATAAAAGATGTGTATCCAATTAGAAACTCGATAAATAATATTTCCTAACTGTTTACTAATCATCTAACTCTAAATAATAGAGGAACGATCAACATGGATATTACGAAATTATTAATTGTCTGAAGAGCAAAAAAGAAAGTAACGCAGTTGCTAAGGCGATGCTATTACATGCAGACTCGTACTATTATGTATAGGTTAGTCGCGTCCTCCTCTGGAAATGGAACCATCAGATGTGTACAGTCTCAATCTCGTAGTTTCTTTACTGCAACTCGTTTATATCTTAACCTCTATTTAGGTTATTCGTTTAATACAGCGAATCGGTTTCAATAAAACGTCGTTTATAAGTCGTTTACATGTTGTTTACAAACAGGGCATAGCCATTTACTTAAACCCAAACTGATTCTCTCTTTGAGTTGTAGTAAACTTTAGTCATTTACTGTTCAAGTAAATTAGTAATATTTAAAAATATAAACAGCAACAAAAAAACAAGAGTGAAAAAATAAAGGCTCGTAGAAAAACTAACCTAACCCAACTATGGAGTGATATATTGAATCAAAATACATAATATATGAAATACATATAACCAAATAAAATGTGAAATACATGTAACCACATAAAGTCGCTAATTATGTATATATATATATATATTTAGCTGTGCCCATTAATTTTGCCAAAAATAAAATATTGCATGTTGCTATTCTATACGAGGGATTAAGTCGTTTGTAGCTGTGGTGGCGTTATTAGCACCCGGAAAAATTAGTAATAAAAAAAAAAAATACTGAATAAGCAACCCTTCCTCACTGAACTAGGAAAGATCACGTTAATTATGCAGCAGCTGTGCGACTTTTTATGATCTGATGATTTTTCTATTGTAATCGTAATTGTTTGTATAAAAGCTAGACAGTTCCTTGTTTATAAGTTTTAATCCTTAGAAAAGACCCATTTTAAAGATCTAATCTTTATAATTGATTTAACAAGAATAACATTTACTACTACATCCCACAAAATGCATCAAGTTAGAACTAGAGCTTCCCCTGCCCTTATGTTGGCATACCTCTCAGCCTCAGCCACCTTACCATTTGTATTATCATACAAGGAATCTTTACAAGTCAATAATTTCAAAGGTACCACTAATTTCAGAACTCTTTTTATGAAAGTGTGATTTTTAAGAAGGATTAGAAGGAGATGAAGATGAAGATGAAGACGAAGGTGACTCATGATTCTTGCTGGCTTGGAATCAAACTATTTACTGCACCTTTTTGGGCTCATTCAAAACAAAGTAAATGAAATAATAATCGGAATTAATAACATGGAATAAGATTCTGGATTTGGTTACCAAATCCTTAATAAAGGTATTTTTATAAACTATACAAATTTGTAGATAGTAGATAGTAGATTAGGATTAAAGTGCGAGGCGTTTATTCCCTAAATGGGTTAGGCGATATGTGGTACTTCCAATGGTCCACTAATACAGCTACAATCGATTCCTTTCTTTTATCTAGTACCTAGCTAGTTTTGTTCACCTTTCTAGTTAAAAGCGACATTTATGCATGCCTCTTGGTAACCTCTATAGATGTCAAACCAGTTCAATATGTTTTATTATTATCCCATTTACGGCGAAAAATAGAGGGCTTGAAACAGAGGCTGATATACATTAAGGCGGGAGGATAAGTATACTAATTGGCTGATTAAATGTAATTACTTTGCGCGGGTAACTAAGCAAAGTTATCCTATTATACAAAGAATTTACAATGCTCAAGTGTCTTATTGTAAGGACAATATAGTTATGAAATATCCTACTAACAAAATTGTTTCTATTGATCCACCAATCAATAGGATCGTTAGTTTCTACTGCTTCGTGATTTAATTCCCGCAGTGAACTCTGAACTTAGTAAGGAGTCACTACCTTAATTAATGCTCGATTGTTACCCACTATCTCGCCCCATTTTCCTTCCTTTTAAATGTGTCGCTTAAGTGATACAATTTAGGACTAAGTAAGGAACCTACCTACATAGTATGACATTATTTTGAAATTTGCTGCAAAATACCTTATACTAAATATTGATGAAGCTTGGTATCCAGACGTAAAAACTTCACGTAATCTTCTTCAGAAATTTTGTAACGATCACCTAGTTTTGCAACATGAGCAAGGAATTTCAACTTAAACTTACCGATCAGGAACACCTCCATACAAATTGCAAAAGTTTCAGAATCAACTGAGAACATTCTTTCAATAGTGATTATCATAATTCGTCTATTTTGAGTGCCACAAAGAATACTTTTATCCCTAGAAGCTATCGTTTCAAGATATTCAATTACATCAGAAATTCTGGGTTTCTTGTATTTTTCGTCAATAAATTCAATAATATCATGGTAAGAAGCCAAGTTAGCATCGCGAATAATATCTTCCACTTCAGGTGAAAGGAAACGTCAAAGAAAACACTTAGCAATATGATCAGATTTTGCCAAATTATGGGTTTTCTCTATTTCCGACAAACTAGAACAATAATATTTGCTTTTGTTTATATAATCTTAAAGATAAAAGCTGGTATCTTTTATGGTCCTCTGGTAGAAATAATACCATCTCGCATAGTTATCAAGAAGGAGGACGGCATACGAGGGAAGCTCAAAGCTATTTATTACCTCATAAAGCCCATTATTCATATTAAAGAATGCATTCATTTCTACATAGACTATTTCTAATTTATATATAAAGCCAGTCCAGTAATACCGCGACTGGAACAAAATAATATCTGTTACTTTCCACACTCTAGGAAATGACTGTCCTTTTATGATCCGAATCCAATACCTTTTCTTGTCTAATTTCTTTTACTATGAGTATGTTTCATGCCTTTATCTCATACTTGACCCAATGAATGTTGCGGCCCAAAAAAATTAGCCTAAAAAGGAAGTAATCTGAGGGTGGGAAGTGTTACACCACTTAAGTAAATGTGGAAGCTAAAATATAGATGTGGTAAAAGACCTGAAATTACATTGTATATAAGGTTTTATCAAACAACCGCAATGGAAATACAAATCAGGACTGTGTGAAAAATAGTAACACATTTAATTTATTATTCTTGAATACAATTTCACGGCTTCTTATACGTTTAAATATTGTTTATTCTAAATATTTACATGTCTATAGGGAACTCAGCTAAGCTGAGAACCCCCAAATTCTTTTAGTTTAGTTCTCATTAAAGAAAAGGGAACAAAAATATCCTCTCCTGTTACACATAAAAGAACAACCATTTTCCTACATTATTCCTTCCTCTAAAATTTTAAGCTCAACCCCTCCTTATTTCTTAATCCAGTGTGCACCTTCAACGAGCAGCCTTACTGGAGAGATACCAGAAGCAGCATTATAAACTTTTTGTCTTTGTTCTAAACTTAAATCTGGATTTAAAGATACGTTCTTATTAACAAATGCAGCATGTTCTTCTAATCCCTTTGGAATCTTATCAGATTGAGTGTCAATAGAAGCAAAACGACCTTTCAAAGTAGCATCTAATTTTTGCTTAAGAGTTTCAATCAGAACTTCAGTATTGAAGGTGGATTGTTGTAAAATGAAACGATTATCAGCTCTTTCTGGAGCAGCATCAACGAGAGCCTTTGACATTTGGTATGGATAGTTCAGTTCGTTCAAGATTTCCTTAGATACTGATGCAACACGAGCACCACGAGAGTGAAGTAACTGGGTAGATCTAGCGTGAATTAAATTGTGCTTAACTTCTGGTTGATAATCAACGTATTCTAATTTTTTAGATACTGCTTCCTTTGGAGAGCTAGAAGTCTTCCTAGCAGAAGGGACAGATCTTCTAGCAATAGGAGCACGACGAGCAGGTCTGGAGCCAGCAGCGGAACCATTAGTGGAACCAGAGTTAGGACCAGCAGCAGAAGTAGTAGTAGAGGTGTTGGATTCACCGAATTGTCTTCTTCTGTTGTTGAAAGGTCTTCTAGTATTATTACCTTTATCGTCAGAACCATTTTCTGAGGTTCTTCTATTAGAACCAGCACCAATACCTCCAAATCTATTAAGAGGGTGATCAGCTACTTTCAACTTGGCGTTTCTGTCCAGAAATTGAGTTTTGGTCGAAGCTGGCTTGGTACCAGTGGCAGGTGTGGTGGCTTTCTTGAGAGTTTCACTGGCAACATTTTCAGGTATAGCCTCAATACGAGAGAGGAGATCGGAAAGGAACCCTGGACCCTTGGTAGAGTACCTTCTAACACCGGTTCTAATCATGACTTTCCTGGCTTGGTTGTAAAAAAAAATTCGATTCCACCAGAAATTTGTGGAAGCCCAATTTGGAAAGGTGCAGGAATGAAAAATTGAGGTTTGGAATAGAGAAAGAAATGAGAGTAGTGAAGCGAGAAAGTAGTAATGGTTGGAAATTGGGAAATGTTTGCAAATTGCAATGTTTTCAGTGAATTTGAGAGGAGAACAGAACCTCGTGAGTTTAAGTGGGGGTCAGGGATCATGAAGAATAGGTGTAGTATATTGTACATTAAAGAAATAGAAAAAATGAAACACACACAACAGTATATATAAAACACTCATCTTATATCCTTTTTATTATCCAGAAAACTTGTGAGCCAGTTTCCACTCATTTACTTCATTATTCATTTTGTATGGATTTGTATCCTTTAAAACTTTCGTTTCAAAGCCTTTTTTTCGGCCTTAAAGAAACGAGCACTGAAAATTAATTCAATTCAATTCAATTCAATTCAGTTGAACCAAAAAATAAAAGTCTCGGGATGTGAAGTCAGTAACTTAAGGAATAGATAAACTAGCTAAAAAGCTTTAAAAATATCTGAGAAACATCATCAGAGAGGAAGCGGAGCAGGGGTTTTAAACTTAATAACCAGTTAGTTGCAGCCAAGAAAATTCACATATACATATATACTATCTTCGTTCCCTTCACCCCTCGCAATCGGTTTCTCTTTATTTCCTTTTGGGCTCCAGAACACCCGATCCATGCTGCATAAATTTTTCACACACGTTATTTTTCAATTCTAAGCTGCCAGTGGTGGTATCGCTTTTAAGTGGTTAATGGACGGTACCCATAACAGTATCGATACAGGTTCGCTCCAATATCCGAGACCGAAATATGGCTAAACAATATATTTTTGTTGTACAGATACATCCTCTTTTAATCTACTTCATTAATCTACTTCATTAATCTACTTTATTAATCTTTGTTGGAAATCTATGTTGGTGTAGCTTCTCATGTATGACTTCCATCCAATACTCTATATGTCTGTAGCCATAGATAATAATATCGGCATTCTCTATTTCTAGGATCTCCTGCTACGACACTATATGGATACCACCTACTCTTGCCTACTGATTCTCCGGAAATCTATAAAATAAATAAAATAAATAAATTTAGCAAGAATTCAAGCATTCAAGTAAATCATTATATCTTTAAGATATTAGTTATCAGATAATTGATATATAGAAAGAATACATAATGGATATATATCTTGTAGATACTCCCTTTATAACTAAACTACAGATATAAGCTATGTTCCTGCTGCAAGTCTTACACTCCAAACACCCACCAACACGTGACAATTTACACATGACCTACCCCGGAAGGCTCTCCTAGTCTCAACATTGACTGTGATCCAATCAACTGGCCCCGGTGCACAATTTACCCGGATTTTTAACGATCCAATAGAATTTCTCAATCCTCGTCCGCGCTGCGACTCGGTTGGTACGCTACGGTATATTACTTAGAGATTGAATTTGCGCTTCTTTTCTTCCACCACAAAGAACAAGTGAAATTAACTAACATCGCTATGTTGTCTCGTCCTGCTCTTCGTAACGCTGCTCGTGCTGCCGTTGCAGCTTCCAGAACCTTGAGAGTTGTATGTATAACTTATTAGAACCATCCCATTGATTGAACTGATGGATTGATCAATTCCAGTTGAATTTTCGGATTCAACTAGGTCGAGGTTTTTCAACAAAGGAAAAACCGGTCATAATATGGAATAAACTTGTTTACCTGGAGATATAGCAACACACACTCAAATGTACCAACAGTGGCTATTGTTGATAGTTGGATTCATTCAATTGATCTGTTTCTTTCCTTCCTCTGGCTTTATACTATATTATTGATTTTCCACATAGATAGAAACCTTAAAACGATTTGATCTTTTTCAAAACGATATTCTTGAGCCAATCTTGATGGAAACAACGAAACTGTTCAATTGAAGCAGATATCCAATTGAAACGAAGCCACCAAGGCGTTGATTGATTGTTCGACTTTTTACCTTCCTTGGAAAGTTTTTATGTAGAGAGAGAGAGATCCGGCCACGGGAAAGAATACCTCACATTTTTTTTCTTAATGCCAAATATTTTGGTTTGTCAACCATAGATACTACATTCAATACAATCAAACTACAATCGTATATATCTTCTTTATTGGTTCCCCCTTCTTATTGTTCGATTGTTTTGTCCTGGTGTCTATGTTGTCGATCAATTTCACTCCTAAATTCCGACCAAAATTTTCCTGTACGCTCATTGGACGGTGCGCGCATTTGGTGAATTTTCAACTAATTTCCGGGGTGCGTGGAGGTTACCCCCCTCTACCTTACCATGAATAGCACCCTGGTTGATGTGTTGATGGTTATGTTCATCTTATGTTTTGCTGTCGTTAGAATCTCTATTGTCCAAATATGAGCCAGGTAAGATTGATTGAAGTCTTTTAGATAACATTTTATGTCCATTGATCCAATCCTTTCTTTTCATTTTCTGTTCAACTTTTCTTCTTCATTTCATTTCATTTATACTAACATATTTAGTCTCGTCCAGTTGCTGTCCGTTTTGCTTCTGCTAAGGCCACCCCAACTGAAGTTACCTCCATCTTGGAAGAAAGAATCAGAGGTGTCTCTGATGAAGCTAACCTTAACGAAACCGGTCGTGTTCTTTCCGTCGGTGATGGTATTGCCCGTGTTTTCGGTTTAAACAACTGTCAAGCTGAAGAATTGGTTGAATTCTCTTCTGGTGTTAAGGGTATGGCCTTGAACTTGGAAGCTGGTCAAGTCGGTATTGTCTTGTTCGGTTCCGATAGATTAGTCAAGGAAGGTGAAACCGTTAAGAGAACTGGTAAGATTGTTGAAGTTCCAACTGGTCCAGAATTATTGGGTAGAGTTGTTGACGGTTTAGGTAACCCAATCGATGGTAAGGGACCATTGAACGCTTCTTCTTCTTCCAGAGCTCAAGTTAAGGCTCCAGGTATTTTACCAAGACAATCCGTTTTCGAACCAATGCAAACTGGTTTAAAGGCTGTTGATGCTTTAGTCCCAGTCGGTAGAGGTCAAAGAGAATTGATCATTGGTGACAGACAAACCGGTAAGACCGCTGTTGCCTTAGATACCATCTTGAACCAAAAGAGATGGAACGATGGTAGCGATGAATCCAAGAAGTTGTACTGTGTTTACGTCGCTGTTGGTCAAAAGAGATCCACTGTCGCTCAATTGGTCCAAACTTTGGAACAAAACGATGCCATGAAGTACTCCATCATTGTTGCTGCTACTGCTTCTGAAGCCGCTCCATTGCAATACTTGGCTCCTTTCACTGCTTGTGCTATCGGTGAATGGTTCAGAGACAACGGTAGACACGCTTTGATTGTCTACGATGATTTGTCCAAGCAAGCTGTTGCTTACAGACAATTGTCTTTGCTTTTGAGAAGACCACCAGGAAGAGAAGCTTACCCAGGTGATGTTTTCTACTTGCACTCCAGATTATTGGAAAGAGCTGCTAAGATGTCCGACAAGTTCGGTTCCGGTTCTTTGACTGCTTTACCAGTTATTGAAACTCAAGGTGGTGATGTCTCCGCTTATATTCCAACTAACGTTATTTCCATTACTGATGGTCAAATTTTCTTGGAAGCTGAATTGTTCTACAAGGGTATTAGACCAGCTATTAACGTCGGTTTATCTGTCTCTCGTGTCGGTTCTGCTGCTCAAGTTAAGGCCATGAAGCAAGTTGCCGGTTCCTTGAAGTTGTTCTTGGCTCAATACAGAGAAGTCGCTGCTTTCGCTCAATTCGGTTCCGATTTGGATGCTTCTACCAAGCAAACCTTGGCTAGAGGTGAAAGATTGACCCAATTGTTGAAGCAAAAGCAAAACTCTCCATTGGCTGCTGAAGAACAAGTTCCAGTTATTTTCGCTGGTGTCCAAGGTTTGTTGGATAACATTCCATTGAACAGAATTGGTGAATTCGAAGAAGCCTTCAGATCTCACTTGAAGACCAACGAACCAGAAATCTTGGAAGCTATTAAAACCAAGGGTGAATTGACCAAGGAATTATTGGCCAAGTTGAAGTCTACTTCTGAATCTTTCGTTGCATCTTTCTAAGTGGACTAGTAACTCACTTGATGAATAGGTGTGTTTAGAAAACGTTATTAGACTTTTAGACAACTTACCGTCAGTAGCATTTACAAAAGAATGTTCTTTGAAAAATATATATTGATCTTAAAAAAATTGTAGTAAGTAGAAAATAAGAGCAGTACGGCGGATTGGAGGATGTTGTTGTTATTCTTAGAGATAAATTTAATAATAAAAATGAAGAGAAGGAGATCAAGATAAAGTGATATAATCAGCTTGATATGGAATTACCTTCTGTCTACTGTTACCATCAATTTACCACCCCTGGAATTTATCTACTTCTAGATAGACACTTGAATTTAAGTCCTAATTTTGCATGGCAGCTTCAACTTCTTGGCGTCCTGGTACATAGAGATTCCACAAAGTTAAAATTTACGGTGTTTCAAAGTTTCAGTAGCGCCATGGTCAGCCTATGTATCAGTATAGTCTTGAAGCTACTATTATCCAGATTCTTAGTGGACGCGTCCATCTTCTATTTCAGTAGTTTATTGTGGTCGATTTGATGATCCAGAATGGTCCAGATACTTTAATCTTTTTAGTTTGAACTATAATGTGGTGTTGGCATTCAAGATTGTAGCTGTGGAACAATACCAGATGTAAACAGAAAACGAAAACGAAAACTAAAACGAAAACATAAACATAAACATAAACATAATAGCAATGGTGAACAAGATCAGATAATGATAAATTGGATGATCAATAACCTTAAACCCTCTTTGTATTCCTCTTTTGTACATTTCTTTCTTATACATACCTCTCACCACTAGGACTCTGAAGCTTGAAGCTTGAAGCTTGAAGCTAGAAGCCAGAAGCCAGAATCCGGGGCCCTTAAATGGAGCCAAAGATGATGCAATCAATTGTAAGTAGCTGCTGGATAAATGATAGTGGCTAGAGCTGATACAACTGATAGTAGCTTATTCTGGAAGTCAGAATTGATCTACAAGAAAGAAGCTACAAGAAAGAAGCTACAAGTAAGAAGCTCGTGATATGTCCTTTATCCTTTACATCATTGAATTGACCCCCACCCATCCACCTCTACCCTCAGCTATATCTTTTCTCCTGTCTTTTCTCCTTTCTCATTTAATTCATCTACCATTCATAATGGGTTTCGAAATGTGGTTTGTTCCATCATACTTTCGCATCATTGTGGTTCGTTTCATCCCAGCTGCTCCTCCTTCGCTAACACCATCCTTTAAGTTCTCGCCTACTTCACCAAGCTTTAATCTAATTGTCTACTTCGTTATTTCACGTACCGAAACGCGATTGTTCTCGATTGTCTCTCCACAAATCGTGTAACAAAAGAGAATTTGAGTAGATTCAGTTTCACTGGGTGGAAAAAAATTAAAGGAAAATTAAAATAAAATAAAAAAATGACAGCAATAATATAGCCCCAAAAGTTACTTTCTGGACGCGTCCAATCTCCGTTTCAAACTTCATATATAATGACGACAATCCTGGGTACAGTTTCTGCTAGAAAGAAGAAGGCAGCCCTTGAAAAGGAGAATCGGAAAATAATGCTTGACCTTATGAAACCTGCTGATCCCCAACGCGGTAAAGAATATGAAGTTCAATCCTATGACTATAGAGCTCTTCAAGGTACTCAAGATGAATTTGAAGATGACTTGAAATATTTATTAACCACACAACTCCATAAGTCTTCAACTAAAAATATTCCAACTGTAGATATAGATTCTAATGATACCAATTCCTCGTCAAATAATATTCAAAAGAAACATCAACAACTTAAACACCTCAAGATAAACACTAACGATATCACTCAAGATATAGAAGACATAAATTTCAGCTCCGATGAAAATTCTTCGGATACTACCCTTGAAAGCCCCCTGAAATCGGCAAGAAATAGGAAAAATGAAAGGAAACCTCGTCTGAGGCCAAAGAAAAAATCTACTCCTTCACCTTCTAAGATGAGTTCCATGGAAAGTTTAAACAAATCATTGTCTGAAGTAAGCTTCAATGAAGCCACTGCAATCACTCCTAAAACACCAAAAAAAAAGAAGTCCAAAAAGAAGTTAAGATCTGATACACCAAAACCCGCTGAAGATGCGGAAGATGAAACTAAAAATAATAATAATAGCGCTAAAAGTAAGCGGAACAGAAACGGTAAATCCGAAGAAGGATCATCACCACTGATCGAAATGAAAACTACTAGTAACGGTGCTTCTTACATCGACGATGGGAAGCCGGTTAAGAGTACTGGAGATAAAGTACTTCTTCAAGGCTCCAAAACTGATGAAATTATTACAGTCGAAGAAATTAAACTGCAGAAAGTTATTTCCCAAGACTATACTGCCATTGACCCAGGAGCAACATTATCTCGTTCACAGAGAAGAAGAAGAAATAAGAAGGAAAAATTGGCAAAGTCCAAGGAATTAGAAGAAGAAAATGAAGATGATTCTGATAAAAGTGAATTATTGAACACACCACAGAAACCGTCAAATATTGAAGGTGGTAGTAGAACCCTGGTATCACCAATAACATTTAATTCTGATATTGATAGTCCATTTGCTATTAAACTTAGACCTACCAGTAGGCCAATGACAAATTCAAAATATACATCAAAATTGCATCAAATTCAACCGATCAAAACCATTATTGGAATTTCCCATCAACAAATTTTAAATCTTTCAAGAACAGATATTAAATGTAAAACGATCATAATGTCAACACATATTTCCAAGTTAATGAAGAGTGCTTTAGAATTTGCATCTAAATATTCTCAAGTTATATTTGAAGATGAAGAATTGAAGTCTAAATTTATTCAACTTTGTGTAAATCTTGCCCTTTATGAATCTCCAGGATTTAAAAAGGTAAATAGTGAATTTTCAGTTAATGATTCATTTGGTTCATACCCTGAATTATCACTTGAATCAACTGGAACAAAATTGACTCCACCAAATGAAGCTATACATCAAAATAATTTCGATTATACTTTACTTTCATATATTGGTAATATTATCATTTGGATATATTCAATACAATTGGATAGAAATGTTACTCCAAATTTGGCTGAAAGGTATCCAAATCTGGGGATTTCAAAACCAGAGATTGTGAGAGTATTTGGAGGTAATCATTTATGGGATCAATTGAATAGAAATGAAGGATCAGTTAATAATAAGAGATGGAAGCATATAGTGAAATTCAGAGAAAATTTTGGATTTTTCGAAGACCAATTCATGTTATTGGCCAGATTCATCAACATTGATGTGAAGGTAGAATAGAATATCATAGCTTGTAATATAACATCTGCAATTCAATGTATATAAAGATAACCTTCTCTAACTTCATAATACACCTGCAATAACGTAAAATAAGAATATAAATAAAATAAGAATATAAAAAAATAACTTTTACCATGTTAAGATGGATATATACATGCATACATAGATGTATAGATGTATAGATGGATGCTGAGAATTGCCGCTTTGGTATTGCCGCTTTGGTAAGCTTCATGCACGCATTTCGGCCCAAACCACATAATCGAGTCATTTTCCTGCACACGGGCGCTTATCTTCCAACAATGACAGCAGCCATTTGGAGGCAACGGAAAGAGATTTGGACAGTTGAATGTCGGTGTATTGTGAGTGAAGATGTCAGTAGTGGTTCTTCCAACGAGTTGGCTTCTCAGTGCTTCCGAAGAAAGCATGTCGAAATTAAGAGCCGTCATCAATAAATCTTATGATAAAGTCAGATATAGATATGGGGTGATCCAGTCTTCAAGGATCAAGACCCCGGCCAGTTTCAACTCTGATTTTGAAATCAGCCTTGAAAATCCATGTAATCTTTTCATATTTGTAGCTCTGGAAGAACAGTCGAAAAATTGGGACCATTTAAATAGATTTTCCAACGAATCAACTGGTGTTGTAGATATAGATGATTCCGATATTCCTTATGAATACATTGAATCAATCGATGTAATTTCTTCTACGATTAAAGTCGAAATTGCCAATGATTCATTCCAATTGACCCCAAAATTTGTAAATAGAATCGTGTCTACTTTGGCGTTTAAGGATAAAAACTATCAACCACTGGAGATCGGGGTTAAGGATATCGAATTAACTGCATTCACTTCGTTTGCTCGTGGGTATGGACCTAAATCGTTTAACTATGTTATTGAAAACTTGATCCAAACGCAATACTCTTTGGAATTGGATCATTTATTAGGTATCGAAAGAAGCAAGCATCGTACCATCAAAATTATTTCTATGGTAATTCGCGAACACGATTTGGTGCGGTTCTATCAAGCCAAATTGGAATTCCTAAAACTCAAGGACGACATCCTCTTAGAACTAGGTCCCAATGGTACAATTATAGGGTTAGAAGATGGGGTTTACGCCAGCCAATCTTTCCATTTGGCCTGTTTATATAGAAACATTAATTTAGAATGAAATACAATACACACCACACTTTTACAGCTTATAATAGTTAATCATTTTATATTCCATTCTTATTCATGAATTAATTAATTTTTCTTTTCTTTTCTTGTTACTTCGAAAAATATATACCCATTTTTTTTTTCATTACAATTTACCTTTGCTGTAACCATTAGCAGTCAACCATTCGGAAACCTTGCTAGCATCACGTTCAGACCAGTTACTCTTGGTGGTAACCATATCTAAAGATTGTGCTAAACCTTGATCGAAACCCTTAGTGTTCTTAGTCTTGAAGAAAGCTTCAATTTCAGTAATTTGGGACTTCTTGGTGAATCCAGAAGTAGCAAGGGTAACAACAGATCCTAACATAGATAAACCAGGTGGTAAAAGCTCATATACAGCGTCCCAGTTTACAGTAATCCACTTCCATAATTTTTCAACACCAGCTTGAGTAGATCTTAAACCTTGCATTGGGATATAGATATCTTGTTGCTTGATGATGACAGTTTGTAAAAGTAATCCAGTAACCTTGTCCAAGATAGCGTCATCTTCGAATCTACCGAAAGATCTTAATGCAGCAATCTTTTCATCAACTGATACTGGGTTAGTGTAAATATTGAAAAGTTGATCAAAAGTTTCCTTATCACCAGTAGCAGCAACGGAGTTGAAGATAGCAGCTCTTAAGTTAGGGTGAATAGCAGACTTATCACCACCAATGTAAGCCTTAAATTGAGCCTTCGCATATTCAATTGCTTCATTATGACCATTATTAATAGCAGTGGCGAAAAGAGATGACTTCAATTGTTGATCAGCGAAAGAATCAGAGTCAGTGAATTCCCAACCAACTTCCTTCAACTTGTTGCTAATAAGATCCAAAACAAACAATTTCAAGTTTTGTTTAACTTCTGGCAGTTCGAAAAGGAAAGCAGCCTTAATGGATCCAATTCTGGTCAAAATTTCATTCCAGACAACATAGTTTTGTTCCTTGTTCCATGAACGAACCAAGTTAAGGAATTCAGTAGTAGAAACGTAACCAGAGGAAGAAAGAGCACCTGCATCGGCAACAAGACCAACTCTATCTTCAACAGACAATTTACCATCTTCACCGGCCTTACCCAACTTAGTCCAACGTTCAGTTTCGTAAGCAGTTCTGTAAATACCAGATTGATCAGCGTTAATCTTGAAGAAATCATCTTTAGTAGTAAATTCAACTTCCTTAGAACGTCCGTCTAATACAAGCAGTTCATCTACACCTTCCAGAGTTCTTAAACCGAGGAATACTGGGTATAAGATCTTATCTTCATCAGCAGTAGCATCACCAGTAATCAAGAAACGGTTTTGAGTAACTTGAATCTTACCTGGGGCTAATTCCTTAACGGAAATGACTGGATAACCAATGTTTTTAGTCCAAATATCCATGACTTTAACAACATCTTGACCAGAAACGGCAGCCAAGGCTTCCCATAAATCACTGGTCTTGGTGTTACCCCACTTATGCTTCTTTAAGTAATTAGAGACACCTTTGATGAAAGTTTCTTCACCAAGCCATTTCAGGATCATCTTCAATAAAGAAGAACCTTTCAGGTAAGAAATAGCATCAAAAATTTGATTAATTTCATCGGCACGTTTAACTGGGACTTCAATTGGGTGCAGCGCTCTAAGGGCATCCAACAGCAAAGCATGTTGTAAAGAATCAGAAACGTACAGTTCCCAAACCTTCCAATCTGGGTAAAGAGAGTCACAAGCATACCAAGACATCCAAGTAGCGAAACCTTCGTTTAACCAAAGACCATCCCAGAAATCCATAGTAACCAAGTTACCAAACCATTGATGGGCCAATTCATGCATGACAACTTCAGTGACACGTTGCTTAGTGTTAACGTTGGAAGTCTTTTCATCTAAAAGTAAATCAACAGTACGGTAAGTGATAAGACCAAAGTTTTCCATGGCACCAGCAGAGAAATCATGAATGGCAACCATATCACACTTTGGTAAAGGATATTCGATATCGAATTTCTTTTCAAAGAAGGCAAGAGTCTTTGCAGCAATATCAGCAGAATATTGACCCAAGTGTTCAGAACCTGGAGTGGCATAAACTTTAATTGGAACTCTGAAAGAATTGTTTTCAACGTATTTCAAATCACCAACAATGAAGGCAACCAAATAAGTAGACATTAGAGGGGTAGTATTGAAAGCGGTCAATTTCTTGTTATCATCAAGATCAGTAGTCAGCTTAGTATCCATGTTCAGCAAGGCGACAAGCAGTTTATCAGATATAAGAGAAATATCAAAAGTAGCTTTCAAAGCTGGTTCATCGAAAGATGGGAAAGCTCTACGACAATCAGTTGGTTCCATTTGAGTGGTAGCCAAATATTTGGTGACACCATCTTCTTGGTACAGGGAACGGTAGAAACCGGCCATTTTATTGTTTAATTCACCAGTGAAAGTAAGCTTTAAAGTGGCCTTAGAACCCTTTTCCAAAGGAGTCAGCAGTTTAAAAGTAGCAGTTTGCTTATCTTCATCGAAAGTAATGGATTCAGCCTTTGCACCATTAATTTCAGCAGTATGAATCTTAATTTCTAAAGAATTCAAGACAATGGAATCACTAGTTTCATTAACTTGTAAATCAATGGTTTCAGTACCATTGAAAGTGAAAGAATCGAAAAGAGGTTCTAAAGTTAAATCATAGTGTAAAGGCTTGACATTGGTTGGTAAAATTTCACGTTCACTAGTAGCAATATTGGTGGCAATTGAACCACTGGAATTATGATGACGACACATTGCAAGCGTACGAATCAGATTAATAGCCAATTGAGGTGAATAAGGAACAATCTGGCGTTGTTGATGGTATAATCTATTCCACTGGTAATGTTGGAAAAGTGAGACTTTTGGGGGATTTTTAGCTGTCTTTATGCAATAACGAGTTGCCGCCACCAAAGGATTGAAACTCCGCATGGCAAAAAAAATCAGAGTAGGAAAAAAAAAAATGTTACCGAAAGGATACTAGTAAAAATCAAATAATGGCAAACCTCAAAAAGAGTTACAATACTCGAAACCTAAAAAGAGCTTAGGCAGCCACTTGGGGGTAAAAAAAAAAAGCAGAATACGAAAGCGAGAAAAAAATTAAGACCCTGTTAGAGGTAAAAATGCAATTAAATTTTATTTTAGTACTGAAAAGCCAACAACAAATAAACTGATTCGCGAATAAGAGTGAAGCAATGAAACATGATAACGTGATAACGTGATTTTAGTGCTTGCTGTTCGCCGGGTGATTCATTATTCGCCGATTGGGATGGGAGAATTGAAGATGGTGATGTAGTGTTAGATTGAGAGATCTGATAGGTTGGCACTAGTCCTTTAAAGACATAGGTTTGAGGGTGGGAACTGGAATAGGCAAGAAGCTGAAGAAAGAGAGAGCGAGAGAGCAAGAGAGAGACAGAGAGAGAGCCAATGGGTTTTTGAGTTTGACTAAGAGTATAAGAAATAAAGACATATAGGATATAGAGTATAGATAGGTAGGTTAGAAGGTTTGACATGAATTGTACTGGATTACGAGACATATGAGCCAATGTATTGCTCTGATAACGTATCCTTCATAACAATATAATAATAACGAAAGCCACACCCTGCTATTTAGCACATTAAACCTACTGAAACATGATGATAAATAATAGAAAAATAGTAATCATAAAAATGTCAATAATATCACCAGAAATGGCAATGAACGAGACCTACTGAACAAACGGCGAACCAAGAAACCGTTGCCGTTGAGTTTCCAGCCTTCAACAATACTAATCCAATCTACTACGTAGTACATTCTGCCAGATGAAAATAAGACGAAAGCGCCGTAGACAATAGGGCTTTAATGCATTATGAGCTAAAAATACTAAAAAGCTTCAACCGTTTTGCTACGCAAGTCTCAACTTTTGCATCGCCTCATTTGCCAAGGACTGTAGCCGTTCAAATAATGGGCTATAATTTTCTTGGACAAAATGCCACTTGCTCTGTAGGCTTCTAATTAGCAAGCCCGCACATCAACTAAAATCTCAAATAGTAGATCACCACACCTGAGGATAATCTTGGACACTAAGTTGGATACTTCCTTGTCATATATGATATCATTGTTGTAGCCAAACTTTATTTAAATGTACTTATGCTGAAGGTAATACTTCTTAAAGCTAGTACCTGAGGATAAACTACTAAACCCCACCTATAGACAATCTAGTCCGAAACAACTATAGCCATTTTTATAGAGCAGTGAAATTTATTAGTGCGTTGATGTGATATTTAAATGGTTGCAGTGTAATTGCAATGGTATTCTATTAAGTTGAGTAGGTTGGTTTCTTGGTGTACCCCATCATGTCATGTCAGGTGACTTTTCTAGTGAGCCCTATTTTCTGCGCATCGAATGCATTATAGTCATCACTAGTATACTCATAGAAACCTGCTGTCTCCTACTAGTATCTTTTTGTCTCCTACTGACATCTTTTTGTCTCCAGCTTTTTTAATGGGTTTCTACTTGTTTCCTACTGGTTCTTTACTGGTCATCTACTGATTTCCTACTGATATCTTTTTGTCTCCTAGCGGTTTCCAACTGGTTTCCTACACGTATTCTACACGTATTCTACTCGTATTCTAATTGTCTTCTTCTGGTCTTATACTGGCATATTATAGTCTCCTGCTGCTCTACTATTGGTTTCCTACTAGTTTCCTACTAGTTTCCTATTAGTTTCCTACTAGTTTTCTACTAGTTTCCTATTAGTTTTCTACTAGTTTCCTATTAGTTTCCTACTAGTTTCCTACTAGTTTCCTAATTTTTGTGGATATCATGTGAATGTTATGTGAATGGTTCAGCACGTATGCATGAAGTGAAACACATACCTGTCTCCAAGTATTTGAAATGTTCTATATGATTGACATTAAAGTACCAAGATATAAAAATTATTAGTAGACAAGATGACTACTTATACTAGTGACTCGGCTAGTGCTTACTAGTAAGCTGTTATTCAACTATACCTATTTTAGACTGCCTGTTGCACCATGCCCTTTAGCGCTAGTGTTACCATCTGCTTCAGCCTCTCATTTTGCAGCACGTCAATCAAAATGAAAATAATAAAAAAAAAAAATAAGGTAAGCCATGGATCCAAAGGCTATACTTAGATACTTAGGAACAATGTCTCTATAACTAGCCCTGTCTATATAGGAAGCTGCGAAGTCGTAAATTTCTTATTTTTCGCAACCCTTCATAGATTGTCAGCTTTGTATGTACAGGTAAACACGGTTCCAGGTATTCTGGGGACTAGCCCTCTTTTGGCGTAGAAGAGATGGTGATAACCGAAATCAGACTAGTTCGGCTCGGGTTAACTCCGAGCCTCCGATACCGTTATCATGGACTATTGACTTAAAATATGGTGGACCCACCCAGTGTAAAATTAATTCTTATTTCATAGAAAACTCTTTCTAAATATGTCTATCTTGGAATATGTCGAATCTACTTTAGGTACTTGGTTTTACAACTATAAAGCTGGGGAAAAGGTACTTTTAATTAACCAACCCGCTTTTTCAAGCCTTCCTAGAACTGCTATTATTACTAGTCCAGATTTTGAAGATGGATCACATTTACCTAAATTTACATCAGTTGACGGTGATCTGCTTAATCCAGAATTAAATTTCGAAGTCACTAATGACGAAGTAGAGTCAATTGTCTTGTTCATGGAAGACGCTGATGCCCCAGTGATGTTTGCAATTACTCATATGATTCTCTATGATTTACCAACTAAATATAATCTCAAACGTGGATCTAGCAACGATACTAGCTCTTCTTTCAAGATTGGTTTAAATATTAGAAGACGGTTGGGATACAGTCCACCAAGACCAATCAAGTGTCATGGGCCCCATGGTTATTACTTTGAAGTTTTTGGAGTAAACAAGAAGGCAACCGAAGAATTGAAAAGTCTTACTTCTCCTCCAGGTTACAAGCAAGTTGTCAGCATCATCGAAGGCAATACTTTAGAAGTTGGTATCATTAAGGGTTTATACGAGAGAAAGTAATTGTATATAATGAATATCTGTAATTAATATATTTATTGTATTTATTGTATCTATTGTACATCTACTTAATGACTTAATATGAAAAATGCTCTATCTACCGACTGAAGCTCTATAGCTTAATTGTCTTGTTCTTCATCCTCTTCACCAGCCAAACCCTTTTCAAATACCTCCTTACCGGTTAATCTTCCATTATGAAGAGCCCTATAAGCTTCTTTATCTCTCTTTTCAAATTCCATTTCTTCTCTGAATTTCTGTCTCCAGCCTTCAAAGGATTCCTTTGTTACCTTAGTACCTTGGAACTTCTTTTGTTCTTCCTTTTCCTTTATGGACACTTCATGGTCGTGTGCCTTTTGAGTTTCATCTACTTTCAATTGGAATGCCTGTTCTGCTTCATCCTTTAATTGTGATACAAGAGCAAAAACTGAAGGCATACCCAAATTCAATTCAGCTTCTTCTTCAAGCTTAACTATAAGCTTACGGAGGTCATCTCGATCAAATTCGACCGATTCAGCCAAATTAACGGCTCGTCTCATGGCAATAGCATCTTCATCTTCGTCAGAGTCGTATTCATCGTCGTAACCTTCGTCATCCAGATCTTCTGCAACGGTAAGTCGAAGCTCTGGTGCTACTTCTGGATAAGTTTCTGGGTATTTGACATCCAAGAGAAGGGCATGCTTTCTTTCAGCTACTGTATCCAAGTTTACTTTTATAGTAAAGTGACTGTCGGTTATCGTTGTGAGTTCATCTGGATATATCAGAAGAAGAACTTCAAGCTCCTGTTGCTGTTCGTCAGCTGGATCCATGTTGTCTACTTGCAAAGCCCAAAATTTAAAAAATTAAATTCTTTGATTTTCAAGCAAAAAATAAATTCGATGATTTTGAGAATTTCTGTGGGATCTGAAACTTGGAGAATTTCCAAAGACAAGAAACCAAGAAAGAAACCAATACAAAGAGAGTAGTATAATTTGAAATCTAGATAAAGAGGGTAGTAGAATATTCTACTTTGTATTTTTTATTCAAATATTTATTTTTTATATTCTTATTTAAGAGATGTTAGCGCAAATGGGGGACCGTTGTTCTAAGGTCCCCTTTGTAGTGCTCTCTCGGTTGATTCAGTAGCATGTATACACAGTAATTTGCGTACAAAAAAAGTCGATCTAGCATAATTTTCCGATCAAAGTAATTTACATAGGGGTAGGTCTGGTTCAGATAAGTAACCATACGGCAGCACCAATGATGGATACAGCAATGATAACAGTGATGATACTGGCACCAGCAGTATCCTTAGTATGGAGATCCAATGGCTTAGAATTAGTCTTTTGTTGACCAAACCCAGTCCATGGCATAGAAAGAGAAGAACCACCATCACTAGCAGTGTAAGGAGCAGGACGATTTCTGACATTCAAATTAATCATCACTTCTAAAGCACTCATTTGTTCTCCTAATCCGTAATAACCATCGTATGTACCATTAGTCCAAGATAACCCACATGTATGACCATCTCTACCACCACTACAAGAATTAGCTGCAGCGTTAGCAGAATCAACAAGCCATGGTCTAATATGTTGATCAGAGATAGGGAACATGATAGAAGTTAAACCCAAAAATCTTGCAAAATAAGCTTTAAATGAACGTTGATCGTTATTACATGTAATTTTAGTAGCACCTTGACAAGCAATTTCGTACATGACAGAATTATTTTGGAAGAAAATTGATGAACCACGGACTAAAGCAGCAGTACGATTATACCATATTTCCTTTTCAGTATAATTATACAAATAAGCAGCACCTGCAAGGAATAAACCTTGATTATAAGACCAAACTAATTTAGTAATGTTGGTACAATTACTTTCAACTTTAGCACCATCATAAACGAAATAATAAGGATCACCTTGATTTAAAAGTCCACCATGGTCAGCCCAATATTCACCTTCCATCATCAAATCGACACCAACCATCCAATCCCAAACTCTTTCAGCCCAATCAGCATAAGTATCATTAGCAGTGTATCTTGCTAAACGGGCACCAATATGGAATAAACAACCATTAGAAACAGAATTCTTATAATCATAACCGGTATTCCATTGGAAAATTTGCCATCTGAGACCACCTCCACACAGAGATTCATCCCATCTAGCAGTCATAGTATTGAAAACAGCTTGAGTTAAACCTAACCAACTTACAGAGTCAGAATCAGGGTTAGAAAAATTTCTTTCGACGGCTGCCATTACTGCAACCCCCCAAAACCCTTGATCATCGTTACCTTCAGTGGTAGATTGATTTAATGGGATATAATTATTATTATCGCCAACTTGATAAAGTAAAGCTTCTTTAATGGTATCTACATAAGTGTCATTATCCATGTAGAAAGTATAATCAATTAATGAACCCCAAGCTCCACCGGCTTCCCACCAATAGTAAGGGGAAGTGAACATACCAATAGTACCACCAAATTTATAACCTTCATAATAATCAAGAAGACCGTAAGTGATCAAAGCAGTGGCCTTTTTAATTGAGTCCAAACTATTGGTGTCTAAATCAAGGGCACTTACCGATCTAATGACCCCTAAGCAAAGTGCCAAGAATAATACCTTGATATTCATCACCAAAACTTTAGTTCAAACAACGAATATATATGTATATATGTATATATAATAAAACGAAAGTTCGAGTCAAGAATATTAACTAATCTTATCTTATATCTGTACAGAAACTATTTCTATATTTTGATACCTAAGGCTTAGTAGTTCTTGTAGTTTTTTTTTACTTTTCTAAGATCAGATCCTTTAGGGAGCTAAAAGAGAGAAACGCCAAAAAAAATAGCGTATTCAGGGAGATTGAAAAAAGAAACTCCAGTGATATTTTTAGTCAGAAAATATCCGCAATTTCGGCAAAAGCGTAGTGAAATTGCATGGAAAATTGATGGAAAATTGATGGAAAATTGATGGAAAATTGATAGAAAATTGATAGAAAATTGAAGGAAAATCGCGTATTGGAAGCTTAACTTTATTAGACTTCATTAGTAGCAGAAAGGCAAATAATAAGCAATAAGCAATGAGCAAAATGCGATAAGCGCCATTTGAATGGAGTATAAGAGAATAAGAACAATAAATATATTAAAACTTCTACAAAAAAGTAAGAATCAAATATTTAGTTTATAAACGACAAAAGCATATTTAGCCTAAAAGACCGACTATAAAACACAGTAATCTTGTTTCCCTTAATCTTTTCTTTCTTTCCTCTTTATATTATACATATTAAATTTCACCTTCATACTGCACTGATCAAGTTTTCAAATTGTGGGAAATCAGATGCAAATGCTTCCTTGGTAATTCCGCTCACTAATTCCACTATAGTACTTGGGTAATCTTTACCTTTATCTTGTAAAATATCATACACTATTCCGCCAGTTGGATAGTTGAAGCCGGCATTTTCAACTTTCCCGTCAAGCTTAACTCCTTGAACGATTTTATGGATCAATTCAACGAGTTCTTGTGGATATTTGCTTGATGTAGCAGTAGCAGCAACAACAGGTGATACAGCCTGTTTCTTCTTATAATCACTTTTAACTTTAATAATAACAATATTGGTAGCAACACTATAAGAAACAAAGATTTGCGGTAACCCGGAATCACTTAAAGTTTCTTGTTTGGCCTTATATAATGCTTTAATCTGCTCAGTTTGTTCATAGATATAATTACCATTCTTAGCATTGATGATAGGAGCTGAATGACTTGTAATAGCCAAATTAGAAGAAACTCTGGTGAATTTATGTCCTGTGGCTGCCATAACAGTATTCAAATAAATACTTTTAATCCCGTTAAGAATCATTTCTCTAAATTGTCTTTCATTGTTAACATTAGCATCAACAACATCACCTAAATCATAAGTAATCACTTCCTTAACAAAAGTTGTAGTTTGCTTTTCAACATTTTCTGGAGATATCTTATATAAAAATGTAATAAAATCATCATATACTCCTCCAGTACGGAAAGGATCTGTACAACATTTCTTACAAATATTATAAGAACGTCTGGCTAAATCAGTTTCAATTTTACTTGAACATAAATCACAAAATATTGGCTTCAATGGTTCATTATCAAAAGCCTGAGTAACAGTTCCATTAGTAGTACCAGCAGCAGCAGCACTAGACGTAAAATTTTGAATATTGCTTTGATTGTTATTATTATTATTATTATTATTAAGGTGAAGATTATTGTTATTGTTATTGTTAATGTTATTATGAATATTATTATTATGATGAATGTTAATATTGTTATTATTAACATTGGCCATCGAATTCATATTTACAAAACCATTACCATTTAAATTCATGTTCATGTTCATATTCATATTCATATTGTTGTTATTTATATTCCCACCAATTAATGAACCATGATTATTGGCTTGATTTGATGAATGACCATAACCTCCATTCAAATTATGATTGTGGCGATTATTACTGGTATCAATGAATCCACCTTGAGGATTTAAAAGACCATTGGATCTGCTATCATCTTTGAAATCACGATTTTTCGAATAAGAATTGGAAAACCCGTCATTAGCTTTAGAACTATATTGAGTGGAAGCCCTAGTAGATGGTTTAGAACCTGAAGAACCATGGAGTATTCCATTACGAATTTTCTGAATAAGACCTTCGTCAAGATCTTCCGTTTCGTTGAAAAACTCTTCAGCCCACCCGGTAGGCAGTTGTTCTTGCATTTGTCTCATACCATAATTGATTGTTTCTTCAGTAAGTGGTTTCTTCAGTTTCTTCTTTTGACGTTCAATAATTCTACATTTGGCACACGTCTTATATTGCATTACTTCAGGAGGTTCATCGTCCAATCTTTTTCTCTTACAACGACGACATCTTCTGCTGCCGTCATGTTCTTGCTCGTAGTAGGACATGGTTGACGGGGGTTATAAGATAAGGGTTTTTTCTGATCCAAGTTCAACCGTTTGTTTGGTTTGGTATGGTTTGTGTTTAGTTTATTTTATTTTATTTTATTTTTGATTTTCGATTTTCGATTTTCGATTTTGGTTTCGGTTTTGTTTTTTTCTGATAAATCCTCCCAGGTTATGCCTGATTCTTATCATTTAGATTGCTTGTAGCAGTGGAAAAATTGGCCTTTCCCGCTAATTGGGAATCTTGCATGAGGTCACTGGGGTGGTAGATGACTTAAAGAGGTGCTTATTAATAGCTCCAATTGCTTTTAGATTCTTCGAACAATATATATGATATACAAAATTTGAGTTTAAGATGGCTGGAAATTGGTTTAGATATTGCTTGTTATTTCCCTACTATACATGTTTGAAATTCATGTTACTGCGAGTCACCTCAGTGCTCCGAGGATTTCAGATTTCTTCAATTGACATTTCTTGCGCCAAAATCTCATTTCCTGATAAAAATGGATTGTAAGAGAGCTTGGGCTACTGTAATATCTATTTTGACTATTCTGCTTACGAAAAAAAAAAAACTAATATTTTTAGTCAAGTTACTTTTTTCTTTTCACCGCAATCACATCTTATTTTGATTGTACATGGATTTCTCTACGTTATCCACCTAAGTAGCTTCTTTTATTTAATCTGCTAGTTTATCTTTATCGGACAAGCATTTAGGTATTCTCAGACAATTTGCGAACATCCATGTTCATGTAATCATATAATCGAGTAATCATGTAATCACCACATACTTTGAACTGAGCTCTCGGGGTCTCCCGATAATATTACCGATCGTTTTCCTCCCTCCCCCACCTCAACCTTCTGGAATGATAGCCTTAGCCGACGCTGAACCGACGCTAAACCTATACTACTAGGAAAAGAAAATTGAAAGTAAAAGAAGTGAAATTCAAACGCTACGATTTCTTAGAAAGTATCTACATCAATCTTGGCCTTCACTAAAATTAATTTTTACAAGCCAGATAATTCAAAGCTCGGCGGGTACTAATTCTACAGGAAGACTTTGCCCCACATTTTCATGGCAATAAATAATCACCATACTACCATCGGACGTATCGCATAAATATCAAGCAAGTATATAAATATATATATATGAACATGTTACTTTCATATATATGTACATTTTACTTATATACATGTATACTTTTAGATACGTACGTACATAATACAATCTAATATTCAGTATAGTGGAAATATTTCCTCTGACATGTCATGTTCTGACTCAAGCATACCATCTTCTTATTTCTAATCTTCAACATTTATTGCGTTTCTTTTTATTTCCTCCCGGTACCGCTCAGCCCGCTGCCGTTGCGTACTTGACTTACCAAGTCATTCATTACATTGCATGCTCTATCTTTCCTTCCCATTTGCTCGTTTGCTCACCACATAGACACCACTGCCCGTTCGCTCTTTCTATCTCTCTTTCTCTTTGCCCCCACTGCCTCACTTCTCTCTCACTGACTGCCTCTTCCACAAAAAAAGGGGGCAGCACACGCAGAGAGAGAAAGTCTAATTTACATTTCATTTTCAGATAAAGGAAAAGATAGATAGACCCTCTCCCAACATAACAGAAATTGCAAACTCAAGTTAGTAATTTTTATACTTATTATTATTATTATTATTATTATTGTTATTGTTATATATAGACTTTAAGGATAAGAGAAAATAGATTGATATATCTGCCATGTCCAAGTCTATTGTCCGTTCAGTTAAAAATGTGGTGAACGGTTATTCGTCAGTGCAAGTCCTTGTACGAAATGCCACTTCCAACGATGCTCTGGGCCCAACTACTTACGATATGGAAGATATCGCTCAAGCTACTTACCAATCCCAAACTGATTTCTTGGAAATCATGGATATGTTGGACCGTAGATTGAATGATAAGGGTAAAAATTGGCGTCATGTTGCCAAATCTTTAACTGTATTGGATTATTTGGTTCGATTCGGTTCTGAAAAATGTGTTCTTTGGGCTAAGGACAATATTTATGTAGTTAAAACTTTAAGAGAATTCATACATTATGATGACGCTGATATTGACCAAGGTGCCTTAATTAGAGTCAAGGCAAAAGAATTGGTATCTCTTTTACGTAACGATGAAAGATTAAAACATGAAAGAGAATTGGCTCAACAATCGATGGGTAACGTTGACGATGATAGAAGAAGAGGCAATAGAAGTAGAAGAGGTACAAATGTAAGATCTCAAAGAAATGGTGGTGGTGAACCTTACGATGATGATTTACAAAAAGCATTGGAATTATCAAGACAAACCGCTGAAGAAGAAGATCGTAGACATAGAGAAGAAGAACAAGAATATGATCCAGATTTAGAAGCTGCTCTTAAACTTTCTCGTGAAGAAGATGAAATGCGTAAGCAAAAAGTTAATCAACTGCTGAATTTGCTTGATTTGACTGACGAACCTCAGGGCCAACAACAATATTATGTTACAGGTTATCAACCACAATATGTTCAAGCACAACAATATGATATGTTTGGTAACCCTATCCAAGCTGGAATTCCTAATGGATATTATATGCAACAACAACAACAACCACAACAACAATTCATGCCACAACTGCAATTTACTGGCTTTAATTATCAACCTCAACAACAATTTCAACCACAACCACAAGAACCAATGCAACCACTTAAAACAGGCTCTAATAATCCATTTGCTCTTCAAAGTGAGGCTCCTCCAAAGCCTTTACAATCTGGTCCTACATTGTTAGATTTGCAAAGACAACAAGCTCAACAGCAACAAGCTGATTACTTGGCTCAACAACAAGCTCAGCAATTAGCACAACAACAAGCACAACAGCAAGCACAACAAAGACAATCATTCAGTTCTAAGTTAACTGACCAACATTCAGAATTGAATGACTTACTTGCTCAAGGTACTGGTGTAGATACTTTTGGTAATACTGGTGCTACCAGAATCCCAGCTCAGCATACAAAGACTCAACAATTTATCAGCTCTTCCGGTACTGGTATTAGACTGTACCAAACTGAAACTCGTTTGAGTTCTAACGCTACTGGTAACCCATTTTTGAATACCGGTATAGGCTATCAATCTCAGGCCCCTCAAGCTGCACAACCTCAAGCTCCAATTAACCCAGCATACACAGGTTATGGCTTTGGAAATGCTAACCAACAACAAAGAACTGATGGTCCAAGTTTAATTGATATCTAGGAAACTTCGAAAAAGCAAAAAAATCTGAAAGCTCTTGGTGCATTATGAAGCATAGTGTTTGTACTATTATACATTGATTCTAAACTTTATTGTAGATACCTTAACCCTATAAAATTAAATTAAATATTATGTATAGTATGTAAAACCTATTTGTTTTTTACCCATTCCTCTGATTCTATTACCTTAAAGCTTGTAAAGTTCATAGTCTTGTAACTCCAGGGTAAAGATGCTCTTAACACACCACTCCCATTTAAGGGCTACTCCATTCATGCAATGTTTTTTGAATGCTGAAACTAGTTTAGCATCCTTAGTTGCATGTGCTATGAGTAAAACTTCATCTTCAGTACGAAGCAAAGAACCAGCGCTACCGGAGGTAACTGTTTTGATTTCTTTTGTATCTGGGGTCTTATGAGATTTTAATATTCTAGATATAACCTCAATCCCACCATCAAGTTTCGTAGAAAGATTAATTGGAACTCCAGAGAATACTTTTCCTCTATTAAGCAGCTTTAAGATATCGGGAAGACTTAATTTAGGTGAACCCAATGCATCACTGACTGCCTTGCTTTCAATGATTTTATGTAACCAGTAGTCTTCAATATTAATTTTTTGAAAAATATCTTGTTTAACTGGCTTCCTTTTAAGTTTATCAATTAATTCAGTAACATATTTAGGATGTACAATATATTTTGTTTGACCAAAACACTTCAAGAATTTTTCAGTTCTGAGGATTCTAGGTGCCACTATTATATCAGTCGGTTGAGTTTGTGAATAATCATTTAGTATTTTAATTCCAATTCCTTTCAAATTTTCTATATCCGATTTAGTTAATGTGATTTCTTGTTCACATCCAGTTAAAATAGCAAATTGATAAACTGGTTTATTATTATTATTAATATTATTAATGTTTTTGGGTTCAATTTCTAAATTGACTTCAATATCAGCTATTTCATTTTTGGACGACTTCTTGAAAGAAGGAGAAAGTGACCCTTCAAGTTGATTCATAAAAGCTTTTTCTTTTTTAGCACTTTTGGTCATTTCTTGGTAGGTATTTAAATCAGTCATATCAGTATGAAGCTTTTCAGCTGCCTTTCGTGCCGCTGAACGTCTGGATCTACCATTAGCATCAATTGTATCTTCAAGTTTTGTCGTATCGCCAAATATCTCTTCATTAATTTCATCAGCCTCTTCTTCTTTCTCTTTCTCTTTTTCTTCTCCTTCAATCTTCTTATCAGTGCCAGTACTTTTATTGATTGTTGTTTTCTTTTTCTTTTCAACTTTTTGTCTTTTCCTAGGCACTTCCTTAGCTTCTTCGGATTCACTCATACTATCACTTATAATATCTTTTTTACGATCTCTTACCAATGAATCACCCTTTATTGGAGTTGTTCCAATAAGCTGTTGTTGATCTCCTACATTATATCTTGAATCTCTCCAGTCTGCCATTTTCCATTGAGCAAAGCAATCTTCTAGCCATAAATGATTGACAATTTTCACATCTGAGTCCCATTTGTGCATTACAGCATCGTACTTCTTCCCCAGAGGGAAAGCAGCAATCAAAAAATCATTTTCTTTTGTAAGAGTCTTGGTGAATGTACCACCCATGGTTTCAATTAAATTAGATAGATAGTATCGAGAGTCTCCACTGTAGTTTGTGATTGATATTTTCAAGTTTCCAAATCCCGATAAACCATTTGGTGGAACTGGGTAGTGGAGAACATTCAGATTCAACGGGTCAACCCATTTACCCAAGACAATAACGAAATACAACCAACTTAAGGTTCCAAAAATCAATTTTGAATTCAAATCTTGATAGCTTTCATGATCTTTTGAATTTCTAAATTGAGCTATACATACATCTATTTTATTATTCAGCGATGATTTATCGATATTTATAACTTTACCACCATGGTTTTCAATAATAGACGATATCATGGTCAACGATTTCTGGGATAACTTGTAATCTTCGGAGATGACAAATGTTAAATCTTTGAATAATTGACTATTACCTAAAGAAGTCATATTTGTTTGATCGATACCCCCATTCGATTCGTCAATAAGATACTTCGACTCGCCAAGCTTAGTAATTGCTTTTATAGAATCTTCAAACCAAAGAGGATCTACAATCTTGACATTGGTTATGGCACTGGCTGCTATAAGCAGCTTATCGTTATGCATATCTTCAGCAACTAGATGGGTAGTATATCGAGTCAATGAGTCAAGATATTCACCGCCGAACGCCCTAGTAGTTGAATACATAAATTTCTTCTCTGAGTCAAGGGAATCAGCTACACATAAATACACATCTTTCAAGAAGTAGTTCTTGACTGGACTATAAGGCTTATAGTTCAATAATCTTGATTGTTTGATGGAGTCCCAAATCCACTGTGGATTAGCCAAAGGGATCATGGAGTTTATGGCGGTTTCATATTCAGGAAATAGTGGTGGTTCACTGATGTTATTAGCAATAACATGAGTTATTGAAGTGGCAATACTTGGTGATACCAGCTCAAAAAAATTACCGTCAGGAGCATGTTGACTCTTGAAAAAAACCTGGAGATCGTCGTTCTGGTTAAGTATACGTTCAATCCCCACTGAATCAACACCGTTCTCTCCATCTATTACGAGAAACAGTAAGCCTTCAAACATGGCAGAACGCGTTCAAGTTGGTTTGATTTCTAAAACCTTCAAAAGCGCGTTGCAAAAAGCAGCAAAAATATTAAATAAAAAACAAAAGATTCTCTAAGTTATAAATATGAATATAATATAGAGATGAATACAATATAATTTAAAGAGAATATGGATACAATAAAAATTTAAAGAAAATAGGATACATTAAAAGATGAATATATTCATATTCATCTTTCCATTCACATTTCTATTCATCTTTATTCTACACGGATCAATGCAAAAGTATATGTATTTACTCTTCGAAAATATTTCTCTGTTCTTGAACAGCTTTCTTAGCCCAACTTCTACATAAGATACTGGCCTTCATAAACTTTCTACTAGCATATTTTTTGAAGAATTCATCGTGCTCTACTGGGGCCACAAGAAATGCAATAATTTGTTCAATGCAAAGTTTCATATCACTAAGACGGTACCCGCCCGAATAATGGATTAAATTACCCAGCCAAACTGGATCTTTACCTAAAATTAATCTAGCAATATACATTGCAGAAGCTGAACATAATGAAGGTAACATCCCCATAAATTTATAATCTATAATACTAATTTCCAATAAATATTTTCCTAAAGTTCTCAGTTGAACATCATAATCATCTGCTTTAGAAATTCTTCTTAAAAAATTCATTGGATTTGGATAACTTAAATCAAAATTTAAAACAGTTAAAATATATTTCTCTGCTTGTAAAATTTCTTCTTCTGTATAACTACCATCAGTGAAATATGCATAATTTTTAACCAGTGGTGAAAAGACTTCTTCATATTTAGCTGCAATAAATAATGAACCAGTTGCTAATAATTGTAATTTATCAATTTGAACAACTTCAACTGACATAAATCTATCCATAATATTAATTGCAAGAAATAATGTTTCTGGTAATAATCTAAATCTTAAATGCATTTCAACTAACCAATCAACAAGAATCAGTCTCATTTTAGGTTTCAATTGTTTCTGTTTAAACAAATATTGTGGATCTGGTAAAGTTTTCAATTCCAATTCTCTTAAATAAACAAAAATATCGTTAACGTATTCACTTACCATTAATGGATCATCTAAATCTTCTTCATCTAAATCTTCCCATTCATAGTCAATCACATTTTGAGGTTTTAATTTCTTATAAGTGACATCGTTATTTGGATCTTGGGAAATATGAAGCTTTTCTACAAGATTAGTAGATGATTCAGTAGCTTGTCTTTTCTGAGGAAGTCTTGCAGCAACGATGGCAGATCCACTGGAAGTTTGCTGTTGTTGTCTAGTAGACGTATTATTGATGCTATTATTATTATTATTAATGTGATTGTTATTATTATTATTATTATTATTTTGAATATGACGATGATGTTGATGAATTCTGTTAGTATTATTATTATTATTATTATTGTTATTAGTGTTATGACTATTATTAAAGGCTATCTCCGGGTTGGATATTAACGAAGATGAACCACTTGCAGCATTTAAAACACCGCCCGATGACGAATTAGTCGGGTTATTAATATTTGTTTGAATGACAGTAGCAGCCATAGAAGATGCTGTAGATGATGACTTGGTATTAGTCTTGCTATATCTATTCACATTACTACTCTTGGAGTTCGACGAACCAGATGCTATGGAATCAAGAGTCTCCGAACCTAGAAGTGAATTAGAAGTAGTGTGAGGTGGAGGTGGAGGTGGAATATTCGAATTAACTACATTACTCTGACTGAGAATGTTTCGTTGTTGAAGTGGCTGAATTCCTCCTCCTAAAGGTCTACGAAGACTTTTGGTAGAAGCAGTTGAATTGGCTTGTTGGGTAGCAGAAACAGTGACAGAAGTATTAATCTGACTATGAGTATCAACCATCATGACACCAAACTCAGAATCTCTATGATTCGTCTGTTGTTGGAACCCATGATTTGCTTCTGGAGCAGGGGCTGATGATTTTGATCGCGTCAATCTATAATCGTTTTCGTTATTAACAGTTTGCGGCATGTGTGATGATTTGTTTAAAATAAAAGAAATCTATGAATTGAGGGGGTTTAAAGGATATCGATGCTATGACGTTAGGAGGGAACTTTCGTTGTCCAATTTGTAAATATAAAAAAATGAAAGTAAGTATGTTTAAAGAAAAAATGCTGATATGAAGTGATATCTAGTGAAGTATGGGAGGTTATTCTTCAAATGTATTTTAATAGATCGTTATTTAAAATATTAAAGCGATTGGATGAAGGTTGATGGTTGAAGGTTGAAGGGGGGGGGGTGAGGGGGTATTCACGGTATGTACTTTACAAGAAATGGTTCAAAATTAGTGGAATTTTCGATGCAATTATTGGACCTTCTTCTTCTAGACTCCTCTGATTCCTTGATTCCTCGATTCTTTACAAAACTCGGTATGAATTTAGATAAAATGTATGGACGTCGAAAACCTTTTGAGTGTTAGATAGATAGAATTTTATC
This sequence comes from Kurtzmaniella natalensis, assembly GCA_030574355.1. NCBI lineage: Eukaryota > Fungi > Ascomycota > Pichiomycetes > Serinales > Debaryomycetaceae > Kurtzmaniella > Kurtzmaniella natalensis. Next base: position 75,297 of record JAJMEV010000011.1, on the reverse strand, counting down.
AAGTTTCCCTTTTCTTTCCCTTCCACTATTTTTTTTTTCTAAATTTATTTTATTATTTGGGTTTAGTCTCTTTCTATAACGATATTATGTATTTTCCTATTTCGAGTAGGCAGCGTTTCTTGTTATTTTTTATTGCTGCGTTAGCGTGGATTTTTATTATGGCGGTTAGGTTTACTTTGTTTTTTTTTTTTCTCAATTTAACTAATTTTAATATTTTTGTATTCTAATCGTAAAGCTACAAAAATATGTTTTTTTGTTTTTTAATTTATTTTTTTTTTAATTTATTTTTTTGACTTACAAGCCAAGCTGTGCTTTTACATTAGCTGAAATACATAAATTATGAGTTTTATTTTGATTCACTTAATCTAAATGGTTGGTGTTTAACATTTTGCTTTGCTACAAGCTTACTACTTACTTTAGTTTATTTTTTTTCCAAAGGTGTAGACCACTTAACTACCCAAGCCACAGACACCATTTCCAAAAACACTTACGAAAACGTCTTATAACTCCCGAATTTACGAAACAGAGAAAAATAAAAATAAACACATAATACCACTCATTACCTCATTATTTTTGAATAGTGTTCCACACTTGAAAAGTAGTAGTCACTGAGAATTGGGGGAAATACTTTGAATGATTATTATTATTATTTTTGTTATAGTATTCTATAAAGTTGCTTTTTTTTACTCTTTTTGCTATTTTTTACTATTATACATCTTTGTTTTCTTTTGTTTTTTTGGAAATTTATTTTATCTCATTTTTTATTATCATGTTTTATTTTACTTCATTCCTTCTAACTATATGATTAAAGTGAAACTACTCTCTTACTAACGAGCGCAAAATGAAATTTAAATCGCATTTATAAAAAGATGTATACAATTTTGACTAATTGGGACCCTGCCCCTGCCAAATACAGAGATATACAGCGTATATTAAAAAAATTTGAAAAAATATATTTAGTGAACCTGATTGACCGCACAATTTCCAGAACAACCATTACGAGTGTAACCCACCAGGTATATATTAGATTTTATAGGTTATATGTATCTCAACTTTGGCACCACTGTACTGCAACAATATAAGTCAACTTCTTCACTCTTTTGGGGCGACGTTTTTTTTGTTTATTTTGCTTTGTCTTCCTTTGGTCAAGTAGTTCACCCATTTCCTTCAAGTATACAGCCTCAGGGTAAAGACATAAACCCTCCTCAGTAAAGCGGAAAAATAAAAAGCATCATATATAGATATTTATTAAAAAAAAAATAATTAGATACTTCTGAATTTCATTGTTCAAGGCTGTTGGAAGGTTGTTAGCGTTGTGGAATACGTTCCCCTCTGGAAATTCAGATAGGGCACGTATTCAAGGAAGGACAAAAAAAAGGAAGGTAAATCAAATACTTCCGTTGATTTCTGGGCTAAGGCTCGAAGTTATGAAAAAGGGATAAAAGAGTAATGTAAGTATTACTAAACTATAATAAGACATTTTAGATCTACATGAGTATGGCTTACATTTCAATATTAATGGCAATTTATGTTGTATGTAAAATGAATTGTATTGATCTATGGAACATTTAACATTCACCGGGCACATGAATACAAGTTTACCAATGTTTATGTGATTGATTTAAGCTTTAAACAAAGTTAAAATACTTTAGACTATATTTTTTTTATTTACCAAATGTTTTCCCGTTTCTGTTATATTTTTTTTTATTTTATTTTCTATTGTGATTCCTTACATGAGACACCAAATTCGTGCGCTTTTATTTTCTTTTATTCTCGATTCTCTCCCTTCTCACTATCGGCGCCATTTCCGAATTTAACTATTTCACCTCATGAACGATCTAATCGGGTTATTTTTTTCTTCGATGCTTCAAGGCTGATAGATGGAATTGATGTGTTATTCTTCCATCGACGTCTCCTCTCTACTTCGGACCAAGTTTAGGATTGCTATTGTATTATTCTACCTATTATAGTCACGTAAAATCATTGTCATGTCTACATGTATACTTTTTTTGTTTGAATAATTTGGTTTTATTTTTATGATGTAAGCGAATAATTTTGTTAATGTGCTTCAGCTAACGTCATTGAATCTTATCAAAGCGCATCTCTACTGTGAGTAGCCCTTGTATCTTAGCAGAAAATTCAAGGAAATTCAATTTACTGAAGGTTTACAGTCTTAGAAGCGTTTACATTCACAAATTTTCGTATGATTCTTTCTTTACACCAATATACATTTATGTTTCATTTGTATACTCTACCTATTCCATTTATGTTTTACTTGTACTCTACGTATTCCGTTGCCCTCTTTTTCTAGTCCTTGAGAATGTAGAAAAAAAAAAAAAATATAAACATAAATATATAAGATGAAAAGTTCAATTGAGAGGGGTGGCAGTGGGGAAGAGAAAAAAAGGCGATCTTAGCCTCCTTCTGATGGTTAAACTTACCGTAATTTTCATCTTTTCTTGCTATTTTAATGAGTGGTTAAACATCTATTGTTGAGAAATTATTCTTCAGTCTTATGCAGATGAAATCGTTTTTTGCTCGCCAGTTTAGGAAATTTCCAATCACGTAGTGAAAAACCCACAACTTTTTATTTTATTTTTAGGAAGGCTTATGAGAGATACACGGCGATGATAAAAGAAGATGGAATTATGTAAGTGAGGGCATATATTTATCACACATCCACCCACAATTGAGAGCACTTCCTCAGTAAAAATAATAAATACTTATATGTTGTGTAATCTTATCCAATAATTATTAGGGCAAATACGCGTAAGTAAGATTCTCAAAGACTTTGCTTAAAACTGAATTTAGTTACTATCATTTTTTATACATAGTTAGAAACCCTTCCATAACAAAAGATGAATAAAAAGAAAAAAAAAGTAAAAAAAAGAAAACAAACGCTTGTCGGTATATTTATTTCTTACTTGGTCGGATTCCAAAAAAATTTATATGTAATCATGTAAAGGCATGCTCTAAAGAATATTTCATCTGCAAGGGATAAGTGTGCTTGTGCCAACGTACCTCAAGAATATGAACAGAAACATATGGAATAAGAAGTTAGTTTTACTCGCACATTTGAAACATATGCAAAAAAAGCTAATACTGAACAAAAATATGATTTCCGCTCCAACACACATGACCTTGCTAAAAAAAATACCAGTAAATAGTTGGAAAAAGGGTCGGCTAGCTCTGGTCTAACAAGTGTTCCAATATTTTATAACTTGTTTCTAAATCCATTGGCATCACGGATTTAGTTTGCGGTTCTCTTTGCATGGGCCCAGGAATTCGAAATTCCATTCTGCAAAAAAATATATACATATACGTAAACAACTACTGTTATTCGGGACATACTTTCATGCTACCTCCTATACGCTCTGTTACATCTTTTTCTCTCTTAGTAGAGCACATCTATTTACGCCTCTTTGCTGTATATAGTATATACGCGTACTACAGATTGTTAGAGACAAAGTGCTGCATTTATTACGTACTACTGATTATGCTGTCAAGGAAAAGCCTCCTAGAGGGTCCACTTATATTCTCCAATTAAATTTATTGTATCCAGACTCTCTGTTTTCTTCTTTTCAGTTACGCAAATTTCACACATTTTTTTCTTATGCTCTGCTTCTGGCGTCTTGGATGATTTTTTACCATTATAAATATAGCAGCTTACATTTAAAGCATCTTTTGACTTGGAATCATTAGAGTCTTCAATTTCTTTTTCTAAATCTGTAGTTGCAATAATATTCTCTTCTCCTTGTGTAATTTCTTGATTTTGCTTATTCTGCTGAATTAAGTTTGATGATGATCCACCAGTTGCTTCTTGAACTTTGGAAACAATCTGTGATATTATGGGGATTAATTTCTCATAATCGTACTCTGAACTTTCTACATTTTTTACTGGATTTGCTTCTGCTTTCATAGGATATTGTTGTTGTTGCTGGTGTTTTTGCTTAAGATTTGGATAAATCTCTGGGTCGTTATTAGTATACTCATATCTCTGGTCAAACTCATTACTTGTTGATGTTGTTGGTGCACTTTTAGATCTAGCAAATTTAACTTGTTGTTCCTTTGATTCCTTATTGTAATTAAGAGTTTCTTGGTATAAGGTTCTATACTTGATCAACTTGGCTCTCAATAAATCTCTTTCGAGCTTCATAGTTGGGTCTACATATTCTTGACCCATTGATGTTGTTGTCGCATCAATAACGGGAATACTATTAATATTTTGGTTTTGCTCTTGCTTTTGATTTTGATTTTCAAGTTCTGATCTTAATTCATCTATTTCATCTCTAAGCTTATCTTCATTGCTTTCTTTTATCTTCAACTGTGCAACCAATTTAATATTATCGCATTTCAATCTTTCAAGTTCATCAATAAGCCTGCTAATTGATGTAGAAAGTAATCTAGAATAGCTCTCTGCTTCTTCATTGGCAATTAAATTAGAAGGCAATCTTGAAATAAGTGAATGCGTGTATCTAATTATATCACCATCATTCCCCATCATGTTCACATTGAACCCATATTTGTTTTCTACAATATAATCATCACTATTTGACGTGTCTTGGTGATGATTGCGACCACTAAATACATTTCTAGGTGGTGATATATCATGTCTTGTATTGTTTATTTCACTGTACACGGTAAAATCGTGTGCTGGGGTGGGGCTATAATGATCTGTTGGATTTAGATTTGAACTCAGTCTTGAGCCACTGAAATTTACACCAGAATTACCTATATCCTCATACTTCTTAATGATATCTTCTGTGGATGGATTATACTCATGATTATCGTCAAAACGTGCCTTCGAAGGACTCATATTTGGCTGCTAAACTTTTAATCAAAACAACAAAAATGTGATATTAAAAAAAAAAAATAATTTGATTGCAAAAAAATAAAAAATAAATAAAAAAAAGCTTAGGATCACCAGAGTAGAGAGATGTTTCAGATGGGTTGATTCAGCAAATGTCGTAGAGTTTAAATACAAAAAAATACGTTAGTTGGAAGAATATTTATTGATAATGTAAAAGAAATCGACTTAATATATTATATTACACGTAGCAATACTTTCTTATACCTTTTCTATATTTCATTACATATATTTATTTGCTTACCATGTATGTAATTAAATATGGTTCATCTACTTCGTCTACTTGACATCAATATGGACCAAATAATCCAAAGATTTGGTGACAGCAGCAATATGCCATGGGATAAGCGAATTCGATATATGTTGAAGATTTGTGTGCAGATCTTGGGGTCCCTTTTCTCCAGTATTACTCTCTCGGACACCCAATATATAGTTAAGAGCAATCAAGTTCTTGTACTGAGTAAGAATGATTTTCATTATAGAATTCAACTTCCAATAATTAGCACAACTTAAAAGATTAACTTCATATACTAAAAATTGAGATTTAGAATCATTAGCATTCTTCTTAAATCTCTTGGCTAAATATCCAACCTTCATACCTAATCTGGTAGGAGAATTAAATGAAGGCAATGCCACTGTCGGTAAGATAGCATAAATTTGTTCTCTTGTATCTACAAGTTTTAAATCCATTGAATTTGAATTAGACAATTGCAATGAATTCATGGCCTTATTCATTACTCCATTGCTTGTTGATCCACTTGGATTATTATTGTTCTCATAGACACTAAGTAAGTCATTATTACCTCTAGCTAAATGTGAATTGGACGACGAAAATGTTCTGTAATGGCTATTTCCAGAATTATTGACTACTCTACCCGTCTCAGCGGATAAGATGTCCTGAGGCGATAAGAACCCACTGCCAACATTTCCAAATTGTTGTGGAGAATTATAATTAATGCCAGAGTTGAATGGTGAAACTGAAATACCAAAGTTTGGAGAAGTGGTAGTAGATTCCGAATCGGAAGCTTGACTATTAAATGTCCGCAAAAAATCATTATTGGAAACTTTCTCTTGCTCTGTTTCATTTAAAGGAATTTCAATTTCATCTTGACTTTCTAATGAAACTTTCGGTCTATCATTAACTGAAAGAACAACGAGAGAAACATCTTTATTTCTAACACTTAGACGTTTCCAATAAACCAATTCATCATCTGGGATAATACTATTAATTCTAGTCAAGATTAAAAATTTCTTGCCTCCAAATCCTGACATTTCTCTTACAATATCTTCACTTAATATTTTAAACAACTCATTTGAAATATCCCAAATATCCTCACAAATTTGATTCATATCAACAACTGCATCCTTTCTAGTTCTAGCCAATACTGGAGAACAGTACCAGGATTTTGTGAAAGTTGTTTTCCCCAATGGATCGGACCACGCTGCCGAGAGCCAATTCTTATCAATTGATCTTTCATAAGCTAAATGAAGGAATATCTGTCCATTATAAGATGTACCACTACTGAAATCTTTCCCAGAAAGATCATAATCTCTACCACTTCCCCCCAAATTTGAAAACTTGAAATCACCTGCTCTAGGAGGTTCTTTTACAAGCAGAGTGAAAATTGACTTTTGTTTCACCATCAGGAAATTTCTTTTGGTAATGGATATCATATCTGGACAATGATTGAAAAGATTCATTGCTACTTTATATATCGCAAAGCTTGATAAATAATTCAAGGAAACCTTCGAGTCCATAGTTGCAGATTTCATCAAATATGATCTTGGAATAACATAACTGAAAACTTCAACTAAAGGAACTTGATGTCGGTGAAGAGCTTTTTCAAAACTTCTAATCAATTTAGAAATTCTTAATAATGAGTTTATAGATTCATCATGATTCACAAACATAAGTAATAAAGGTCGGTCAAATTCAAATCTATTTGATTTATTTACTAAATCAGCTCTAATTTGCTCAGCAAATAAAGAGAGTCTTTTATCAACTTGATGATAATACTCTCTAGTGTTCGTATGTATAGAAAGGAGACCATTCACCAAAAAATCAGAATTTGTTGGCACATCTGCTACCCCCATATTTACAAAAGATATATTACCAAAATTGCATGACTTATAATTCCACGACAAAGAATCAAGGAATTTATGATATCCAACATTATTATTACAATTTTCGGCAACTAATAACATTTGAAAATTCTTTGGCCCATGTATTGGTCTTAAATTTAGATATTTCCAAAAGTTAAGACCCACTGTATTCAAGTTCAAAATAACATCATTTTGCTTTAATACTCGAGCTTTTGGAGGAGCTAGTTGATATACATTTTCTTCATCATTATCTACTGGAGTTGAAATAGAGTTATTATTTCTTCTAACAGTGTCAATGAAGTTCAAATATTCTTTAAAGCTATTAGAATTTCTTTCATCTTTGTAATGAATTGAGTCCCACTCTAAGCTTACTTCTTTATTTGTATCTTCCTTAGGGTTTAACAATTCATCATTAGCAATTTCATCAAGAAAATCTAATTCGTTAGCCATTTCCGCATCCACGTTTTCAGATTTAGGCTTTTCTGTTTTTATTTCTTTGATTTCTTTCAACTTTTCTGTAGTAGATTTGATAAAGTTCTCATCTGTAAATTCGTTTAGACCAACTTTATAAGATAAAGGAAATAACTTTTCAAATTTAGATTCTAAAGATGATGATTCTCCATTTATAGGCATTACTGAATTGGATCCTACCCTTTCTGGAATCTTAATACTAATTTTCTCATCAATCAGATTCAAATCATTATCGTAAATGAGTAATTTACAAAGGCTAGAAAGAATATCATTAACATGCTCCACCCTTATAGTCATTCCACGATTTTCTAGGCTATGTTCTTCTTCAAAATTATCATCAGGATCCCCATTCCAGCCGTTTTCATCGTCTTCAATATTATCGACATCCATTTTAAAGTTTTCAGAAGACTTAATACGAGAAGATTGAAAATTATTCAACAAAAAGACATCAGGTAATGTTTGAACATTAACACATCTTAAAATAAGAGGCAAAAAGTTCGAAGATTCTGAAACAGGTGGGGTTGTTGATTTTGATCCAACATTTGGAGAGTCCACTAGTTTCTGTATTTTATCTTCATGTTTAATAAGAGCATTATCATCTGTGGATATTGCCTTTTCATCCCCAGTTAAATCTTTCCCACCGTAAATTTTACTTTCAGAAGATTTGTCACCGTAAGTACTCTCACCACTAGCGATATCATCATCATCGTCATCATCACCATTGACCACTTTACCTTCGGTGTATGAGTGAACACTCTGTGAATCAGAGTTCTCATCAACAGGAGAAACAGAACCTATATTAGCTCTAGAATTAGACCCAGGATAACCAAAAGTAAACGGTGATTCAAATTTTTGATTTCCAATAAGACTTTGGTTAAGCAAAGGAGTTTCTGTTTCACCAATTGAATTCATCTGATATGCACTGTTCCAGATCGGTAATGTGCTATTAAACATATTCAAGGATTCGTTATTTGGCTCTTGAGGTTTACGATTACCACCTGTTGGTACGCCCAGCAATAAATCTTGATCGTTCTTACTTTCAAATATGCTTGAAGTTACATTTAATTGCAAAGGAGGTGATTTTGGTGCCATTTCGATTTCATCAACATCACTTTCTTCTTCGAAGTTATCATCCTCGTCATCGTCGTCTTCATTATTATTGTCACCATTGTCTATGCCCTCCACTGTATCATCAGGTAAATCATCTAACAGCATACTTTGATTCATTTGTTGCTGCTGTTGCTGTTGCTTCTGTTGCTGCAACATTGAGAGAACATCATGATTATCATAATCTGCAACACTTGTTGCTCTAATAAATTTTCGATCTGCATTCAAAGGCTCTTTAGTTACGTAGAATTTCCCACCTTTGCCGTATTTCTTATCAATATTAGCTTTAATTATAGGGTTAAAAATTAAGGGCAGAAAGATTGAACCTTCTTCAGCATCTTGAGATGACATATTAGAACCTATACCCGAAGTAGCCATATTTACAGGAGGAATTAAAGGAGTTGGCATAATAGCAGGAGGAGCACCAGGGTCACTGTAAGATGGAGTAGGTTTGTACTTGGTAAACGATTTAGCTATAGTCATTTGGTCCTTTGGAATGTCAATATAAGGAGCAGTATAGTCACCGGCAGATTTACGTTCAGGATCACTGAATTTCTCTTCTGACGCCACGTCACCTCCAAATTCTTTAGCTTCGAAGCTGGATTGATTTGAATTCACAGATGATCCAAAAAGGTCCACATTTCCTGATTGGTCAACAATCAAATTCTCCGTTTGCTCTTCATCTCCAGTATTATTATCATTCTCCTTTACATTATCTTTGCTTTTGATTTTTTCATTAGAAACTTCATTATCTTCATCTTCAGTTAAGGTACCAAACAAATCATCCAGCAGAGCATTTTCTTCGGCATCCCTTAGTAGTGTTTCTTCATTATTCTTGTTTATATCAGACACCAAACTTTCTTTCAAATTTTTATCGACATCTTTGCCAACGGGGAGTTCAGAAGTAGTATTAAATATTTCGCTAGCATTATTCAACCCGTTATCTTCAGTAATTTCATTTTCTGAAGCCACGACATTCGAACCTCCTCCACCACCACTTCCAACACTAAATGCATTTATAGCCACTGGCAGTTGGCGAGGAAGCCCACCACCCAGGGAATTAACAGCATTGTGTATGAAATTTAACGGAGATGCATTGGTAACATTCAGATGGGAAATATTATAATCCATATAACTCAGGAGCAACTCCAATGGGTCTACAGAAGTCCTTGTGTTAGATTTAGCTATTAAAGTTTGAAGGTTAGCCGGACGCAGTGACGACGGTGTAGGCGGCGAAAATGACGGAGAAGCGGCCTGATTTATAGCTAGGTTACTAACGTCAGAAGATGCAATATCAGTGATGGGTAATGAAGAATTGATATTGATATCTTCATGTTGTCCAGACTCGATGTAACCAAATTGCAACACACATAGTTGCCATGGCCACATGATGAACTTTTTATTTTCCACCAGATGAATGAATTTAGAAATATTGGAAGTTTGGTTATTTAAATGTTGTAAATTAGGAACCAATTTAACCCAAATAATCAGACTCGTAGTTGATTTATTTAGATTTTGTTTAGGAGAAGAGTTTATCTGGTCCATTTTAAATTTTTCTTCTAAATCAATCCCCATATTAAGTTTAATAAGTTGTAATATTGATGCAGCATTTTTTGGAGGTTGTGTTGAAAAGCATTGAATTGGGTCTTCTGGATCAAAGAAATGACATCTGATACCAGAAGGAATGATATAAAGAACAGAAGATTTTGCCAGTACGGACCCACCTAGGTTGAAATCATACAATACTGAAGCATCATATAAGGGTAACGAGTTCCTTTCATAAGTATTTATTAATAAATCTCCCAGAGATAGTAAAATTGGATCGATATGAATGATATGTCGTACAGAAGAATTCAAAGTAGAATTATCATTAATCAATGCATAATTCCCAAACAATTGAGCTCCACCAAGACTTGAAAGACGATAAAGAACTAATTTTTTAACTGCTTTAATGAATGTTAATGCAATGAATGGGATGAATTTCAAATTAGATTGTCCATCTTTTATATGATCTTCAATATTATCGGTAGTTGCCTTAACTGGATTGGAAATAATCTCTGAACTAATTACCCCGGAAGCCCTTATTTCTAAATTATAATTCTCTAAAACTTTGAAATTGTCATGCTCCGTATGAGAAAACATAAAACAGTAAAGGCATTTACTGTAATAAGTTATTAAAAAATCAGGGTATAAATGTCGAATTTCTAATTCAAGTTCAAGTAATACCAGATCACTAACGTTAGCCTTGGTAGAACCATTATCGGCAGAGGTGAATATAGCATATTTTATTGATGATATATGTCCAATTTTATAAAAATTGGTTTTAACCTTAGTCGGATCTATTAAAGAAGCCATTGGTAAATTTTTTTTTTGGATCCTCTTGGTTCTATTGAAAATATCAATACTGTCAGGTAGAAGGTTAACGTTGCCAGTTTACCTTAGCTTCTACTTTAGTCTTTATGGTTTTGGGAGCGCTGGAAGTGAGAGATCAGCTATTTTTCAGTCATCCGGGGAACAGTCGAGAGACAGCAAAGAAAGAAAAAGAAAGAAGTAAGGCGAAAAAGAGAGAAGAAGATAGGTGCAATCAGAACAGGAGGAATAATAGCAATATGAACATTAAATTGATATTAACAAAGATTTTAGTGTCAATTGCTTAATTGGGGCCGTAAAACCGTAAGTATACATGAATAAATGAATACTTGTACGTCAGCAGCAAGTATCAATGCACCACTATTTGCGCTGTCCATGCTATGCTATACGTCAATTGCGACATGCACGCTATTTGCGCTATTCACGCTATACGCTATTTGAGCTACATATCGAACACTACAATACATTCACTGTACTTTTATTTTTATTATTATTCATCACTCTAATATTGTCCAAGATTGAAATTAGACAATAAAGATACTTCTATCTCTTATAACTTTTCATAACGTAAAGAATTGGCCAAGACATCATCGCGGAATTTATCGGGACCTAAAGCAGAGGTATGTCCCCAAGGCTTTTTCGAATTTTCATTATCAATTGCGCAAGCAAAGCAGCCTAACCAGCCTTCTCTAGAATACTTCTTATTGACTGCATCAAGAGTATCAGCATGGATGTATTGTGAATTTAATCCCACGTTATCTAAAATAGTCGAGATTTGAATAATCAAACCTAATGAAGTAATGAAACCTGTTTCGCCCAAATCTTGATGACGAATAATAGCTTCAGCAACTGCTTCTGCGTATTCATTATCATTTGAATTTTTCAAGATCAATTCATGCGAAATAAATCCACCATAAAATTCAAATGATAACTTTGTAGCGGCCATATTTTTATCAGTTGTAGCAATATCATGTAAAAGAGCAGTGACATAGACTACTTCAAGGTCCAAGTCCCATTCTGGGAATTGATCTTTCAAAATAGCCACACTATACTGATAAACTCTCAATGAGTGACGAAGTACTTTTTCAGGTAATTCTTCCTTAGCGTAGTCAAATACAAATGTAGCCAATTTAGAATTTGGAACTGGAACCACCCCTTGTGGGGTTGGAGCTTTTGGATTTGGGATAGCAGTAGGGATATCACGAGGAACCTTAACGAAACCGTATTTAGACATAGTAAAATATTAAAATAATTAGTGTAAAAAAGCTTGACTTTCTATTTGATTGTCAATTGATTGATAGCTTAGATAAACAGCAGATTATGAAATTCAATTCTTTGACCTGGTTTATATACCCTTTTTAATTTCTACAACCCTGTCAATGCAATTTTTAAAGTTTCCCTATTATAGAAATGGACCTTTACAAATACGCATATTTTCAGCACATTGTTGCTATGGTCTAGCCTTCCAGACCAAACCTAAATTATTATTTATAGGCTTAACTTTGTGTAGCGTGAAGCTACTAAATCATGATTAGTAAGACCCAAGCGGGGGACACTGGCGAAAATTAGGGGGAAATTAGTGTCCCAAACACCGTTCTGCGGCTTTCCTGTTATTTTCTGCCTTACAATCTCCACGAATACTCACTAATTGCGGGCCGAAAAAAGGCAGATTGTGGCCCTTGTTCTTACGATATGAATAGTATCAAGTTATGAATCAATGAATGGGTAAGCATTCACGAACCAGTCAATTGTAAATTTATCTAAGCAGTGATTCAATTATTTTTACGTATGTACATATGCTGTAACTCATCCTCATGTGATTAATCTAGAACCGTGTTGTATTTAAAATCATGGACTTGGATCCTAATTGTATCTGTCATCTGATACGTACACTATATCCTCACAATTCTTAACTCCATAGTTCCATAGTCTCACTAATCTCACCGCTCACCTCTCCCACATTATAACTGCCACTCACGCAAATACCCCAGCACTTCCCAGTTTCTCTAATAGTACCTATTTGGGTTGTGTTTTTGTTTTGGAAACCACCTAGATCATGGAGACAGACGCTACCCGTAAGTAATTGGATCAGTGAATGAAGATCTTAGATGATGATACTAACCTAACAGCGGTTTTAAAGGCATCTGATTTGCCGGAAGAAATCCAAACAAAAGTCTTTGAGCTTGCTGCTGATGCCTTGGACAAATATAAAGTAGAAAAAGATGTTGCTACTTACTTGAAGAAGGAACTTGATCTGTTATATGGACCTACATGGCACGTAATTGTTGGAAAGAGTTTTGGATCTTATGTGACCCACGAACAAGGGTTCTTTGTCTATTTCTACATTGGTCCTTTGGCTTTTCTTCTTTTCAAAAGTGGATAAACGTTTTAATGACAAATGGGTAACGACAATAAAAACATATAATGATACCAATGGTAATAAGAGTTGTATAAAGATTAGGATGAGTAAAGAGAACATACTGGAAGAAAAGGCAAAGGAAAACAGTTGATTTTCTTCTTGAAGTGCCAGCTCAGAGAGAGAGAGAGCGAGAGAGAGAGATGTATATATAGAACACATATATAAATATATCATTTAATTAGTATACAGATACATAATACAGAGCCACACACCTCTATTCTAATTTCTTTTCTTGACCAGATAATAAAGTGAAAACAGGAGCATCCAACTTATCTCTACCCTTCAAGAAGTCAAGTTCCATAACAAACAAGTACTTGGCAATTTCGGCACCACTAAGCTTGACTAATTCACCAGCACCGTAAGCAGAACCACCAGTAGCCAAAATGTCATCAACGATAACAACTTTAGAACCCTTTGGAATGACATCTTTTTGAATTTCAAATCTGTCGGTACCGTATTCCTTTTGGAATTCAACTTGGTGGACTGGACCTGGAAGTTTACCTGGCTTTCTAACTGGGATGAAACCAACGCCTAAATTTAAAGCTAAAGTTGGCCCAAAAAGGAATCCTCTACTTTCTAAACCAACAATGTAGTCAATTTTTTCATCTTTTAAAGCTAACTTGAAAGCAGTAATAAGTTGAGTGAAGTCTTCTGGGTTAGCGAAGATTGGTAAGAAATCTTCAAACAAAATTCCTTCAGATGGGAAGTTTTCAAATTTTCTTAATTTACCTTTCAAAGAGGCAGCAATATTGGTAATTTCAGTAGACATTTAATGTTTATGTTTATGTTTTCTATCGGTATCTATACAAAGGAGGTAAGAATTCCAATCTCGATGGGTTCCAGTTTGTCCTGGAAAAGAATTAGGAAACGTCCGTTGCACGTGATTAGGCTCAACTCCGATGAGTAGAACGATGAGGAAGGAGAGAGAAAGAGAACCACAGCAGACTTAGAAGTACTTGGAGAGGTGATGGGTATGGAAGCTAAAAGTTTACAGGTGTGTAAGTATAGAACATATGATTATATATAGATTCCAAAAAATTACTTTTTGTCTCTTCTTTTCATGGATAGCCGTCGGCTCCACCGCTGCTTCCGGAAGACAGATTTACAGACTTTATGCATCAAGTGCTCGCAACGAGTAGCTTCTGAGACATAAACGATGAGCCCGTGGGAATTTCCACACCACGTGAACCGATTAAAACCCTAAGCCATAATTCCCAACGTGCATAACAATACCAGTAACAATAAACAACTGTAGCCTTGATAGTAAATTATTATTATATTATTAATGATAATAATAATGGTTGTTGCACCGATGGGTATGATGTCTACTACATGTTCCAGGATGAACCTTCAATTTCTTCATCACATCTCAATGCGTCTTCATCTGTAGTACAAGTAATTATCGGCCGACTTAAACTTGATACCATCTTGATCGATTCTCCACTTACCCAAGGATCGTAGATAAGCTTGCTAACGCTCCTAACAAAAGGGTTGAACCAAGTATTCGATTTTTCCGCTGAAATTTTACGTACTTGTGGGTTCACATATTCAACGTAGTACGGTTGAATGAAAATCTGACCGGTTTGATTTGCCTTAATTGGACAATCGTAAGACCCAGTAATAACAAAAGATTCACCAAAATATCCTTCATAACCCAAACCTGCTCCAAAGTATGTTAGGAAGGAAAACCCGTAACTTAAATCAAATATTTTAACAGTACCAAACATCTTATTAAAAGACGCCGAAAGAGACCCTCCATCGCCATATTGCAGATTTAAACATGAACTAAGTGGCCTTGAAGGTCCTAAATACAGAAGAACCAGATCACTTTTAATTTCATACCATTCATCCAACTTTTGGTCTTTGAAGTTTGGTGAAAATTCAAACGCCGTATACTGTAACCCACTAGATGCTGTATTTAGAACACTTGAATGAATAATTAGTGATTCTTCATCTTTCAAAATTATTACATTGTGGTGGGCATTAAACAAATCCATCAGCAATGAAGTTCGATTAGAAATGTGAACCACATTCGGAACATTGAGTGGGGTGATATACTGCAAGTCATACTTTAGGATATTTGCCATAGACCCAACAATGAAGAGAAAATCAACCAATAAACATTTCATATAAGAAGTCATCGGAAGCATATATATTCCAATACTGTATCAATACACCAATTTATACTGTACCAGGACTATATATATCCTAAAACTATATCAATATCAATATCAATATCAACACTATTTTAATATTTAACAATATTTAAGAATACAAAATAACTCTATATATATAGTATTATAGAATTTTTACTTATACCCTTTACTTATACCCTTTATTGTTCTGCAACTCTTACATGCCAACTTCTGGTATGCTTGCTTTTCTTGTATGTTGCAACTCGTCCCAATTAGGAAGAGGTCGCCCATACCCACCTGGTCACTGCATATAACAGGTACTGCACATAAGCATCCGTCATCCACACACTCGAAAATTTCACTGATTAACCTCCAAAACAGGAGCTCCTCCAAGTAACCAGGACATAGCACAACGTAATGTCTGAATCCCAAAACGAGGTTACTGATGGTTCAGTATCATACAGAGATGTTGATCACGATGAATCACCAATTTCTGTCAAGCGTCCAAGAGAAGAAGAGGACGTAGAAGATGAAGAAGAACAAGACAACAACGATGAAGAAGACGAGGACGATGAAGAAGATGAAGACGACGAAGAAGAAGAATTCACCAAGAAGAGAAAGCGGAGAAGAGCCAACCAATTTCTTGATATCGAAGCCGAAGTTGATGACGAAGAAGAAGATGAACTCGATGAAGACGACGAAGAAGCAGAACTCTTAAGAGAACAATTCATTGCCGACGATAAACATCAAGGTGGCGATGAAGATGGAGCTACTGATGATAGACTCCATAGACAATACGATCAAAGACGTCAAGAAGCTGAAGACCAAGACGCCGAGAAATTGGCTGAAACTTTGAAACAACGTTATAGAAAAACCCATAGCGTTTATAGAGGTGATACCACTGCTTCAGGAACAGTATCACAAAAGCTTTTAATGCCTTCCATTAATGATCCACCAATCTATGGTATTAGATGTTTACCTGGTCGTGAAAAGGATTTAGTTAGAAAATTGTATGAAAAGAAACGTACTTTAGCCAACACTCCTAATCGTTTAGATATTTTGACTGTTTTCCAACGTGATCTGTTCAAAGGTTATATTTATATTGAAGCCAAGAGACCAGAAGCTATAGATAAAGCATTAACTGGTATGGTCAATATTTATGCTAAACAACGTATTCTTGTCCCAGTCAAAGAATATCCTGATTTGTTGAAACAAGTTAAATCCCTGGATATTGAACTCGTTCCTGGTATTTACGTTAGAATAACCAGAGGTAAATATAAAGGTGATTTGGCTATTGTTGATAACTTGTCGGAAAATGGTCTTGACGTTAGATGTAAAGTGGTCCCAAGATTAGATTACGGTAAAAACGACGATTACGACGAATCTGGTAAAAGAATCAAACTGAAAATTCGTCCTTTACCACGTCTTTTCAACGAACAAGAAGCTCGAATGTACGATGGTGAACATGTTCAACCGGGTAGAGGTGGTCATCGTGCCTTTATCTATCGTAACGAAGAATATAATGAAGGGTTTTTGTTCAAGGATTTCAAACTTAATTTCATCGAAACTAAAGATGTTCACCCACGTTTAGAAGAATTAGATCGTTTCCAAACTGGTAATGAAGAAGATGGTTTAGATTTATCTGCTATCGCTGCTTCATTGAAAAATAAGAAAAGTGATGGTTCTGAAGCTAGTGCTGCATTCCAACCAGAAGATAAAGTTGAAATTCGTCGTGGTGAACAGGCAAAGACTATTGGTAGAGTTGTTACTACTAGTTTGAATGAAGTTACCATTATTGTTACCGATTCTGGTGATCCAAAGTTTGTTAATCAAAAACTTACTGTCCCTGCAAATGATTTACGTAAAGTTTTCGCTGCTGGTGACCATGTTCGTGTTATAGAAGGTAAACATACCGATGAAACTGGGTTAGTTATTAAAATTGATAACGACTCAGTGGTTCTTTTAAGTGATCAAACCAATGAAGATGTAAGAGTATTTGCCAACTATCTTATCAAGGCCACTGATTCTTCTTCCACTGCTGTGGCTCTGGAAAACACCGCAGGTTACGATCTTAAGGATTTAGTTCAAATTAACGCCCTGACTGTAGGTTGTATCGTTAAAGCAGATAAGGGAATTTTCCAAATATTATCCCAAGATGGAAGACTTTTACTGTTGAGACCAAGTGGTATTGCTTCCAAGATGGAATTGAGTAGAAGAGAACAATTTTCTACTGACAAGACTGGTTCCACTATCAATATAGGTGATACTGTTAAAGAATCTCTTGGTGATGATAAAAGAGAAGGTACTATTATCCACATTTACAAGAACATTTTGTTTATTCAACTGAAAGAAATCATTGCCAATTTAGGTATATTTGTTACAAACAACTTAAATGTTAGTACAGTCACCACAAAGGGTCTGATGATACTGAAGAATTTAGGTCCAGATTTAAACAAAATGAATCCAAATCTTAATTTACCTCCACCAAACTTACAACTTAATTCCAGAGGCAAAGGTGGTCGTGATAAGATTATGGGTCAAAATGTGGTTGTCACAAGTGGTAATTATAAAGGTCTTATGGGTAAAGTAGTTGATTCTGATGATGTATTCTGTAGAATTGAATTACATACCAAGCTGAAGAGAATTAAAGTTAGAAAAGATTCTATTAGTATTCTTCTTAGAGGAGAATCTATCCCATACTTGCGTTTCATTGGTGCCCAAAGAGGTGGTAATAACAACGGAGGTCCAAGAGGTAACAATTCTGGTCCTTCATTTGCAAGTACTGGAGGCAATTCCACTTGGGGAGGTTCTTCCACTTGGAATAATAAATCTCGTACTGCTTATGGTAATGCTGGAAGTAACTCTGTATGGGGTAATGCACAAGGCGCTGGTGGTGCTACCCCATCTATAGCAGCTGGCGCTTCCACTTGGAAAAACTCTGGTAATAACTCTGGTGCTTCTACTTGGGGTAAGACTCCTGGCAACGCCGGTGCTGGTTCTACCTGGGGAAGTTCTGATAAAAACAATGCTGGAGGAGCTAATTCTACTTGGGGTGCTTCAGCCGGAGGAAATTCATCCTGGGGAAGTGGAAATGGATCTAAAACTGGTGGTGCCGGCGCCAATTCAACCTGGGGTTCTAGTGGCACTGGTGCTAATGCTGGTGGTGCTGCTGGTGGAAACTCTACCTGGGGAGCTGGAGCTGGTAACTCCACTTGGGGTTCCGGAGCTGGTAACTCTACTTGGGGATCTTCTGGAGGAAATTCTACTTGGGGTAATAAAGATGGCAAGAGTAAATGGGGTGGTAATTCTGCCTGGGGCTCGAAGTAATTGTGTATCATAAAATAAAAATATAAGCTTTTATTGAATAAAATTGTATGTATTCTATTAAGTTCATCTATAAAACTGAAACCTCTATAATCCTCTAGTGGTTTTAAATTGTATCGTAATCGTCTTTCCTTCATCTTTTATATTATTTTATCTACTGCTTTCTGATTTACTACTACTCTATCTTTTTCTGTTTTCACAACCTGGACAATTGTGTAAAGACTCATGAACAAAGACGTCACAGTCAATGCAAAAGTCTTCTTTACACCTAGGACACCTATACCGTGAAGATGTTGTTTGTTCCAATTTATTTTCGTTAATAGCCTTTGTACCTTCGGGGAAAAGCAAAAGGCATCCATAACAGTGTACGGATTTATATGATTCAGCCACTGGAACCTGGACATATTCAATTATAGGTAACAAATGATGATAAGAACGTGCTAAATGGGTAGAAAGAATTAACATAAGTCCACATATAGGGCATACTGCTGGCAAATGTGATACTTTATTGGAACATTGTGGGCATATGTAACCTACTGAGTTCTGAGCTTTCGACGAATCCAATTGATCTGAAATTACTTGTGCTACCGCCACATTAACTGCATTTGAATTGGTACTTTCAATACCATCTTCTCTATCAGTTGTTGTAGCAAATAAATGGGGTAAACCTAAAGTAGCTGGGGTAGGTTTAACAGCCAGAGGGAACCCCATTTTAATCAATGGGACTTTGGCATTACGTAATTGTTCAGCTTCAGTAGCAGCAGAAGATTCAGCTACTGGTAATGGGACCACACAGTTTAAAAGTAATTCTCTGAAATGTTGTTCATTCAATATAACACCATAATTACCTAATGTACCAGTAGTATTTTTAGCTACCACATGATTAGTACGATTTACAAGTTCTTGACAAATAGCAACTTGAGCAGATAATCCAATCACTCGTACCCGGATATCATCTTTCACAAGATTATCGATAGTTTTATGTATATCACCAGGATCTGAAGTGAAAAGTGCCCCCAAAATAACCAAGATTTCTTTGGAGTTTCTATTATTGGCACCAAATGACACTTTCAACAACAGTCTAGACATTTCTAAAGCATTTTGAAGCAGCGGGTCACCTTTAGGTTCGTACCTGGAATGTTGACGAAGTTTCAATTGTCTGACTTTCTCCAAATGTTGTTGAGGCAGACCAGAGACATCACTGATCAAATAAGATATACCATTTCTCATAAGTACTATCCCTAATTGTGAAATTGGATTTTGATCGAAGAATTCATTAATAAAATCATTCATTTGCAGTAAAAGCATACCAAATCGAGTTGGACGGAAATCTTTTTCACTCATTACCAGAGACCCATCAATCACCACCACTACCGTACGAATAATACCTCTTTGGAAAGGAATTGACAGTAATTTCATGATTTTTTTCTTTCTCGATTCAATCATGGTTTGAATAATCAGATCTAGAGACCTACTATCATCTTCATCTTTAACTATATTCCACAGCATTTCATATTGTTCTTCCCAAGAGAACCCAGCTCTCTTAGATGAAGCCATTTGATCATCCTGATTGTGTCCTGATTTGGAGGTCTTTGTCTTCTTTCTTTTAGGTCTACGCTCATCGTCCGAGTCTGACATCACATCGTCTCTATCTACTTCGGCATGGTTGTTACCATTATAGTCCTCGTCCGAATCCATTTGTGTCTACAATACGTAATTTATTTCTTGAAAAGAATCTAAAAATGCTGCTAATATTTTATTTTAAGCTTTGCGCACGAAAATCAGCAGCCACCAGAAAGATTAAGGCTCATATTGATCATTTGCTCTCTACTAATATACTTCTACTAATCCTCTACTAATTAACTTCTACTAATATGTAACTATTCGTTGTGTATGAAAAATCTGTTTCTTTATTATTTTATGGTTTCTATCAAAAATCTATATATTATCTATCATTATTCTATTATTTGGTCTATTGTCTGTTTGACCCAGTTCCTTAGTGCAACATTATACCGCACTTTTCATTTCAAGTATTTCTTTATAAGTTTATGTCAACCTTCTTCTCTTGGCTTCACTTTCAGTAGTCAATATCTTCTTGGTGAACTCTACTTCTCCAGAATCGTTGATGTCGTAGAACATCAGGAAAAACTTTTCCAAATCTTCTTCTACTTGCACAGCCAGTAACAGTTTAGTTCCCGGGTATAAATAATCTAATTGAGGAAGTGCAAGTACATCCTTGCTATTTATCAATTGTGATAAACTATACCCTTTACCTAGAATTGGAGTGATCTCTTTATTTTCCTTTTTTTGGTCAAATATCGGTAACCGTTCTTCACCATAAAATTTCCCAAACTCGTCTCTATTCATATACATTTCGTAGTTTATATTAGGATATTCTTTATTTTCCAAGTCCTTATTTTTCTTGATCAGTGGGTCCGGCGACGATTCGTTCTCTTGAATGTAAAAATTTCGAAGTAATTGGATGGCCTCTGTTCTAAGAAGTCCTGGATAACCGTTATAAACCGGTTTTTGAATCAGAAGAACAGTCCCATTACCACCAAATCTATCATTACCACATCCATAGAGAACTCGTTTTATATTGATTTGTTTTAATGCTGCTGCACACATGATACATGGTTCAACTGATACAAATAATGAAAGCTTTGAAAGCAGTTCAACTTTACCATCCAATTTCTTAGTGGCCTCTTCAATGGCGATAAATTCAGCGTGTCGAGTTCCATTAAGTGACTTATTTGTATCATTAAATCCCACACTTATAATCTGATTGGTACTTTCATCTACAAGCATACATGCCACTGGAGTTTCACTGCAACGAAGTGCTCTGTATGCTACGAAAAGGCACTGAGCCATGAGTCCAAACGCTCTCGTCATATCTGAAGAAACAGAACCCATCTCTCTCTCTCTCTCTATCCTATCTGTCGAACTAGTCTATATCTTTTAAGATATTCATATATCGTTAATGTTGGAGAATCAATAATTTTGTTTGTCTTTGGTCTTATTCCTGTGGATAGCCCATCACTTCTCTTCTCAGCCCTGCTAGATCTTTCTCGAATATATATATGTCTCATATGTCTCCCAGTGACTCGGTAAATCGTTAACGTCTCCTCTGTGGTTCCTGCACTCCTTGCCTTTTAATACCGTCAGGTGGGTTTAGCCTTGTGCTGCACAGGCTGTGTTTACAAGTAGAACACTTTTGAGGTTTAACTAGTTTAATTTATTTTTATTAATATCATCATTAATATTATTGTAGCCCCATGTCTGATATGCACAAGCTGCTCATGAGCAGAATTAGAAAGCAAGAACAGGCATTGGGCCTTGGTCTGCTTGCTGAAGAAACAGAGATATCAGCGTTTTCTGCACCAATTCCAAAGCCGGCAGTGGCTCCGTCTAAATCTTCTTCTATAGAACAGGCTATCGATAAGTACTATAACGAAAAATCCAACCAGATATTCACCGTATCAGAGAACTATAATGGCTTCCAGACTTATTTTGCTCCAGGAAGTGATCCGACGGTTCCGATTTTCGTATGCCACCATGGAGCTGGATCTTCTGGGTTATCGTTTACGCTTTTGGCTGAAGCACTTCAAAATGGTTGGCAAGAGAATACATCTGAATCTGAATCTACTTCTAAACCCGGTATCTTTGCGTTTGATTCTAGGGGCCATGGGCTCACTACTGTTCCAACCCTGAATTATCTGCTTCAGCAACTTACTGATGACTTCAAATTCGTATTTACAGAATTCCAAAAGAAGTATTCTTTATCTTCACTGACGACATCAAATTTCTTCTTTATAGGCCATTCCTTGGGTGGTTCTGTACTCACAAACTATTTACTTCAAAACCCAGAGGAAAGCAAGAATGTAGGAGGTCTTGTGATGCTTGATATAGTCGAAGAAACTGCCACTCAATCGTTAACGGCAATGCCTCTGTTTATCAAAAGACGCCCTACAACTTTCATTTCACTTCTGAGAGCAATTGATTGGCATATAAAAGAAACAGGACTTCTTCATAACTTGGACTCAGCTAAGGTAAGCGTTCCTGCCTTATTATATAAGGGCAAAGATGGTAGATATTATTGGCATACAGATTTAAGTAAAACACAACCTTTTTGGGAAACATGGTTCAAAGGTTTATCGAATAATTTCATAACTTGTGGTCAGCATGTGGCCAAGTTGTTGATTCTTGCTGGACATGAAAATTTGGATACCGATCTTATTATTGGTCAGATGCAAGGTAAATATCAATTGATTGCATTCAATAATACTCCATACGCTGGTCATTTCATCCATGAAGATATTCCTAGACAAGTAGCCTTGAGCTTAATCGATTTCGTAAGAAGAAATGTTTCGCCAGAGGAGTATATGAAGAAAGAATTGGGGTTTGTTCCTAAGTGGGGCGGAGGTATTAAAAAGTAAAAAATAAATGAAAAGAAGGTTTATATAGACAAAGTAGGGTATTGGAAAATATATTTATATAGTACAAGATTGTAGCTTTTTAATATCAATATCTATTTCTATATATATCTATTCAACATTATTAATCAGTTCTAATAATTTCTCTTGTTCAGCAATATTCTCCACATATTCATCAATCTTCTTACTAGCATAAGGGAAACGAGGATTAATTAAAAACGGACGCAAATCAAATCTATTGTCATCAGGAGAGTATTGTTCAGCATGGTAAGCAGGGGTCATGGTTGTCATCTTATGTCTATTGATAGCATAAAAGAACCAAAATCTTTTAACCTTTTCTGCAACTTGGTCTGCTGTCATGTTGTATGGAGGTTGAGACCATTCATGGAATAACTTAATAAACATGGCCAAAGGTCCACATTTTTCAACTTTACGTAAACGACCGAATCTTGAAAGTTCATCATAACTCATACCCATATCAACTTCGTCACTTTGAACATAATCTTTGGTAATTGGTTCCAATTCAGCAGTTGGGGTAGCATCAAGAAATTCAATAAGAATTGGCATATCAAAATTATTACTGGCCCATTTGATGAATTTCTTCAAATCAGTTTTAGAAATACCTCCAATAGGGTTAATATCAGCACTGGAACAATCATACTTGGTCAAATATCCACGCAAACATTCATCAACATTGGCACTACCCAAAACCAACAACCCACCTTGTTTAGATCTAGTCCAAGGTAATAATTGAGCAAAAAGATAACTCAAAACCATTCTTAATCGAGCTTGAATGTTTTGCAATGCTAAGTTTTCCGTTTGGGATCCACCAAAGATCTTAAAAATTGGCTTTTTACCGGTGGCTACTTCGAAAACATTGACCACGGAGGTAACCAAGGAGTCCATATTCATATCAATATGGTATGATCCAATGAATTGAGCCAATTCTTTAGCTCTTGCTCTAGTTTCTTTCGAAGAGTTTTCAGTACCCATGAAAGAAGAGTAGAAGATATGGCCAGCAATTTCTTGTGGAGTCTTTGGGATCCAAGTGGAATCCTTATGACACACAGCTTGAACATCGGCAATCACCTGTTTATCACCCTTTTCACAAGATTGTACAACTAAACGACACATCAGATGTACCAATACAGCGGTGGCACATGAATCAATACCTCCACTCAATGGGAGGAAGTAACCGGCACATTTGGAACGACGAAGGTAATCCCAAAGCCAACAAGCAGGACCCAAAGCGATTTCTTCTTCTGGTAAATGATACTTGACTGGTTGAGTTAAAGTTGGACGTAATCTTGAGTCAAACATCAATTTTGAAGGAACAAGTTCAATATCAGCTTCAATTCTATGGTAAGTGGATTCTTGCGATACTGCTTGTAATTGAGCCAGTTTCTGGGAACGATACGCTCTTATATCATCCAAATCGATAGTAGCAGAGATGACTTCTACATCATCAAGAGAAAATTGGGAACCTTGAGCAACCATTTCACCATTGACAACGATACAAGCACAACCATCGTAATATAAACGATCACCGTCACAACCCTTTTGATTGGAGTACAAGTAAACACCACCACATTTCTTGGTGGCTTCAGTGATGAGTTGTAAACGAGTATCTAATTTACGAAGTTCATGATGGGAACCGGACGAATTGGTGAATATTTCAACCCCATCCAATGCCATGGCGATATGTGGAGATTGAGGAGTAAATAATTCTTCACAAGTTTCAGCTCCAAAACAGGTATCCAATGTCTCTACAATGCAATCACCAAATGGTACATTACCTTGCTTAGTGATCTTTTGGATATGTTTAGGGAGTTTATGTTGTTCGAAATATTTAGGTCTATTCCAAGGGGTAAAATAACGCATTTCACGGTAGTTACCATCATTAGCCAAATGTAATTTAGGTCTAATAAGAAGAATTTTACCATCGTAAGAAATCATTCTACAGTTATATTTGATGGTTTTATGGATAATTGGTATACCAATATCAAGTAAAATACCATGGGTTTCTGGATTTTGAATGATTTCAGCGTACATATCCCACAGATGGTCATAGAGATCATTTTCAGCGAAATGATCAAGGCATCCGTAGCCACAAATTTCTAATTCAGGACCCACCCGAAGACTAGCACCTTGCTTCTTAGCTTCTAAAATGGATGTAAGAATTCTATCTCTGTTTCCTTCAAAATCAAGTGCCCATTGGTTAAGGTTGCACGTAGCAAGAGTAATATAGTGTCCCATTGATAAGAATTCACTATCAGATTATAATCAGAATCAATCGGATAAATCAGAAGTCAATAAAAATCAATTAGAATCAATCAGAAAATAAAATCGCTTTAATAATTTAATGCTTACTATTAATATTTTTTGAGTCATCTTTTTTTGCGCGAGCTTTTGGTGGGAAAACCGGGCTTTCAAACGGCTGCGAATTGGCTGCTTATCTAGCCGAGATAAGGATCTGAGTGGTGTAGAAGTATATTCTAGTGTAGAAGTATATTCTAGTGTAGAATTATAACTATAGCTGGACCCTATAGTTGGAAATTATAGCGCAAAAGTATGTCTCGATAGGATTGTACATTATAGTGCAGTATAACCTAAACAGTTAAATCTACGTTTCTTTGTTGCATATTTTTATTCACGATTTCCCTATCCTAAAGTATCCTATTTTACCGTGCCCTATTAGAGCACATTTTCATATTTTATTTGCCAATTGAAAACCTTCAAAAATTCAAAAATTCATTCATTCAAACATTTGTATTTACTGGATCAATTCCTGAAGCAATGTTACATTGGTGCATCAATCTTCTTTCATCACCACCATCGCTTCCCAAGCCCTTCAATTCACCGGTGACACTGTGCCAAACACCACGGTTAAAGAAGATAACAAGATCACCTTCAGTCCAACTATGAGCCAAAACATTCTTTGGAGAAATGGCCGGTCTCATTAATTGATGAGCCTTCTTACGAGCTTCTTCTAACCCTAAAGTTACAATACTGCCATCCTTTTGCTTGGTGTGAAGCTTAAATAAACAACATCCATGTAGTTGTAAATGTGGTTCATTGGTAACTTCATTAGTCCAAACCATTGGTAACTTCTTAATCTTGGATTCTTCCCATTCTGGAAGTTCATCAAATGGGGTTTCCTTACCTTCACTTACCATAGTAAGACCATCCAGAGTAGCTCCAGCAGGAGAAATGAAGATATATGGATGAGGAGCATATTCAACGGTAGTGTTAAGAGCAAATTTCTTATCTTCTTCCAGTAATAATTTGAAGGCAATAGCACCACTGCTGAAACAAGTTGCACCTTGGGTAAGTTCTAATACATCACCACTATCATCTTCATAAACAATTTTTTGATGTTGAGTGGCTGGTGGAACCTTAATCCCCAATAAAGTAGTGACTTTTGGTGGAGAAAGTCCATACAAGGCAGAGTCAATGTGCCATCTGTAGAAACGAGTTCTGTTTTCATTTTTGATTTGATCAGCAGTAAGTGGGGTATGGTGGAAAGTAGTATGTGATGGGTGAGTTAAACTGATATCTTCACCGTTTTCATTACCTGGTTCATCTTTACCAAACTTACCTTGACCAAGAATTTGAACTTGTGGTTGAGATTTAACCGATGTACCATCCTTACGAAGAACTGATTTATCGTGTCTAAATTCCTTACCATGTCCATAACCTTGGTAACCACCATCAGTCTTTGGTTCTGGGATGGAGGTATCAAATCTCTTGGTCAATACATATTGAGATTTAGGTGCCAATTCCTTTTGCTTTGGAATAACAAGAACCAAGTTTTCATGTAAGGCATCATAAAGAACTTTAAAATCTTCTTCATTAAGTTGAGATGGATCATTGTTGGCGTAATCAGGAAGCAGAATGGTTGCACCAAATGGCTTATCCTTTAAAGTGTTCACTTCAATTGAGGTGGAGTGCATTGTAATAGAGATTTCAAAAGTTATTAATTAAATTTGTCTTATATCTTATAGATCGACAGTGTTTTGCTTTTGTTTGATGAGTTGTTAAATTCACTTCATTTCGTGTTTATTTATAATGATAAGCCTTATCAGCAACCTTAAGTGGATTTCCTAAATTGGATTTGTGCTCCGCGGGGGCTCCGCGGAAGACCCGGTTTTATGTATGATCTGTCCGCGGAGCTCACTAAGACGTGACAGGTCGTTTGGAAAATCGGTCTACCGAAACATAAAGGCCGGTTTGAAGAGCAACAGTCAATCGGATTTCAGCAGGCAAAGTTTTTAAAGTAATATTGATGTCATGGTCATATACTGGAGGCGTTTTTTTCTTGTTGTGGAACACTTATGTGGATAGTTAGTTGGAGTGTAATTCGTGGTTGTCACTATTGAAGTTAGGCCGATTTTGTTCTGCTCTCTCTGTCTCTCTCGCAATAAAAGAAAGAGGACCCTAACAGGGCCGGTTTCCCCACAGTTTTTCATGATCTGGGCTGCGGGCTTCTTGTTGGTGGCGCGAAACTACCTATCCACTATCTCTGTAAAAGTGATCCACGAATCGGTATTGGCTGATGCAGTATAGGCATCGCTGGCGCCATTTTGACGCTGCATTTTCCACATCCAATCATAGAAGCACTACTCTTAATACTACTAAGTCTTGATTATGCCCGTTTAATGCCTGAAATTTGACGGAATCCGAAGGCCACTTTGTTCGTTTCTTGTTGTTCTCTTATGACTGTTTGCTACTGACTGTTTGCTTCTGTTCTCGTACTTGCTTTTCGCCGTAAAAAATATCGTTAAAGTTGCTGCAATTTTGTCTCACCTTGGCCTATTTTGACACATAAGAAGACCAGATATGAGATAGTTAATATTTACAGATGTATTGAAAGCTTCTAGGATTAAGATGAATATGGGTTCTTATATGAGGTTGCCATAAAAGATAAAAATTGCTATAATAAAGCTAATTGCTACAAATATACCTTCCTACTCTATGTATTACTCTTTTAAAGAATATTTTCTTGAAACTATACAGACACCGATAACACAGTTATAAATATTACAGGCACGGCATTGATAAATAATATAATGAACTAAACCCATGGTCTTTGCACGTCTGGTTTGACATCTAGCCAAACATATTTCTCTTTGAAAATCAACCCCACGTAAGTAAGTGCTAAAAGGATGGGCACTTCCATCAATGGACCAAAAGTTGCAGCTATTGCCTGTTTACTTCCCAGTCCATAAACAACAATTGCAACTGCAAGACTTAATTCAAAATTATTAGATGCAGCTGTAAATGCAAGTGATATAGTATCAGCGTAATTAGCCTTACATAAGTTTTTATTCCATTGCCCTTCTTGAACCCATTCTTCGCATCCACACAATAATTTTTTCTCTTCTGAAATATTACCACCAGTATTATCCGTTTGGACAAAATTATGTGAATACCATCTTAAGAAAAAGAAAACTCCAAACCACATAATTAGAAAATATAAGGTTAAAGGAATGAAGCACTTGATAGCTGAGCCAATATTTTTAATAAAATCATATCCTCTTTCAATAAACATTACAATAATAGTATACAAAAGACCA
This sequence comes from Kurtzmaniella natalensis, assembly GCA_030574355.1. Classification (NCBI taxonomy): domain Eukaryota; kingdom Fungi; phylum Ascomycota; class Pichiomycetes; order Serinales; family Debaryomycetaceae; genus Kurtzmaniella; species Kurtzmaniella natalensis. The sequence goes on along the minus strand of JAJMEV010000011.1, from coordinate 46,492 downwards.
ATAGCAGCCCATGGACTTATAAAAGGTAAGATCTTCTTTTCATAAGTTGTTTTCCCCAATATTCTTAACCCACCGAATCTGATTAAAAATCCAGCGACAAACGGAATACCTAAATATATGGCAACACTTTTAGCAACTATTGAGTAAGTGGAAGGGACAGATAAATTATCAGTAAGTGGTTCATTAGTCATAGCGTAATTAAATAAGAGATGGTAAGGAGCAAATAAAATCATTTGCAACAGACTATTTATCAATACAACTAAAGCACACAAGTTATTATTTCCTGATGACAAATCGTTCCATAACATCACCATTGCAATACATCTTGCCAATCCAATTAAAATAATCCCAGTTCTGTATTCTGGTTCATTAAATAATACCATCCATGCCAATCCAAACATTACAAATGGCCCTACTATCCAGTTAATCACTAAAGATATAAGTAACGATCTCTTATTCAAGCTAGCCAACTTACCAATATTCTCCCATTTTATCTTACAAAGTGGTGGTACCATCATTATCAAAAGTCCAATAGCAAGTGGCAATGAAACTCCTTCCAACTGAGCAGAAGAATTAAACTTAGTTCTACTACTTGGGACGTATACTGATAACAATATCCCAAGCGTCATACTTAGTATGATAAGCAAAGGGAGTAACCGATCTAACCACGATAACCTGTTCCATACATATTGGAGTGTCGAATACATATTCAGATGACTAAAGCTATAAAATATTTCTAACTTCGTATTCTCTATACAATAGTAATCTTCTTTCTTCTATTATTTTGTGAGATTCGTAGTCTTCATAGTAATCAAGTAAAATAGACTGGGTCCATAGTGTTAATTTACACGCCGTGCTTCCCCAAAAGAAACTTTGCCTCAAATTATATGGACAGTTATAAATGTTAGAGATTCATAGTAGTCATTTGCTTATCTATCGAATGTATCCGTAATATCTATACGTATTTATTTATATCTATATGCATCTGTATATATCTATATATATAATCTATATATGGTTATATTTGTATTATGCTCTACACCAGTACATCTCATTTGCATAGGCTATAATTTTTCGTATACATAAAATCACCATCTTGGTTTCATCCACTCATTTATATATATTTGTCAAAGTATACACGATAATCATCTAGCAATCAATAGAATTTCTATAAGTAAATCGCTCTCATAAACATGCATTGTCAATAACGACATAACATAGTTCACTCAGCTTTTCTCTAGTTTAAGTAGAATTCTTTCTGGGTGAACATCCATGTAAGACTTACAGAACTAACAATCAAAGGACCAGCTAAACCTTTACCTAACTTACAAGTACCGTAAACTAACCATTCACTTACAAAATGGAAACCTGCAACAGCAAAAGACCACATACACAATTGGTAAATTTCTGGGTTGTTGACTAAATGATAAGCACCATAGAACCTAACAATTGAGGTGATAAATGTCCAGGTTCCAAAGGTACGAGCACTAAGATTAGTAACTTGGTCGTTTGGAGCAGTTTCGTAAACTCTTCTAGTCAAAGTAAGATCCTTACTGAGGTAAGTTTGAAATGAATTGAAGATAGAAACCACTGAGATGAATAAAAGCCAGTGAGGAAGAATCCCCCCATTGGCAGTATTGGGTGGTATTATTGATTGGAAGTATGGGATCATAATTGTTGTAAATTTGAAAAAAAAAGATAATAATTATCTCTCAAATTTGTATAGTTCAATTTTCGATAGACGTCTACTGAGAGAAAAAAAAAAAAGGAGTACCCCCTATATCATGATCAGGATAACCAAATAGTGACTACCCTTATTTTACGATTTTTGTACAGTAATTGATCTTTTACAAAGTATTTATTCGTGGGCTGGCTAACAATTTGTATATTTATTTATTTATTGATTAATTGATAAATTAATGGTTTTCAACAGTAGGGTCTTGACTCTTTAATACTTCCACAGCTGGTCCAAGTAAACGACTGAAACCTGACTTATCTAAGGTTGCAACAGTAACATTTTCTAAAGCCTCTACGGTAGCTTGTCTTGGTAAATCATTTAATAAGGCAACTTCCCCAAAGTAATCACCTTTAGTTAAAGTCTTAACAACACCTTCACTTGCCTTGGAAACTTGACAAGTACCATTTTCAATGAAATAGAAATTTTCACCCTTTTCGCCCTCTGTAACAATTTTATCTCCTTTATGGTAAGTTTCAGTCAGCAAAGCATCTGCCAATTTGGATCTATCATAATCGGATAAACTAGATAAAACTTTGACATCTTTCAAGAAATCTTCATACATCAATCTTCTACTGAATGTTCTTTGTAAAAGAATTCTTCTAAAGGTAGTTCTGTCCAAAGCCCAACATGTAACAAATTCAGAACTAGCAATTGCAGTGGCAGCTCTTGGAGAATTGTACATTAAAGCCAATTCACCGAAAGAAGAGCCAGGACCACTTGAAGCAACTTTTGAACCATCAACATAAAAATCAACAGTACCCATTTCAATTATATAAAAGAAATCACCTTCATCACCTTGTTTGATAATTTCAATACCTTGATCAAATTTCTTTTCAGATAAGGCTTGGATAACAGTTTTCTTGGATTTTTCATCCAATTGCTTGAACAAGAAGTTTTGAGCTAAAGTTCTATTCAATGAAACTTTTTGAGAAGCAGAAAGATCGTTAATAGGTGGTTTCCAAGATTCATCTTTAAATTTATCTGGATTTAAAGCTTCTGCTGAAACAGAAGTTCTTCTGTTGGCATTGAAAGCAATTGGAATTTTGTTCTTTAATCCTGGTCCACTTTTAGGAGCAGAAGTTGGAGCACCTGGAGAATTAGGAGCACCATTGGAACTTCCAACTGCAAATTTACTAGAAAATAACCCAGCACCACTTGGACCAGAAGCAGCAGGATCGTTTGGATCAACTGGTTCTTTAATTGGGTTGGAAGATGAAGAAGAAGAAACTTCAAATCCACCTTTGAAAATACCCGAAGTAGGAGGGTGGTTTTCTTCATCATGATGATGTTCATGGTCATGTTGATGCAGAATCAGGTGTGGGTCATTATCGCCAAATGGAGATTTAAAATTTGGGTGTCTGTCATTAGCACCTAAAGAAATTGAACCATTACCACTTGAGTTTATATTTAAATTATCAGTCTTTGGGAATAAAACAATACCAGCATCCTTAGCCTTCTTATTTTGTTGCCATAAACTAGAACGTTGAAGTTCAAGTTTGGTATTGAAGTAGTTTGCACAGAATTGTAAGACATCAACTGGATTCTTATCAGCGATTTCCTTCTGTAACTGGACTAATTCGTCCGATACAAATTGGGAAGTCATTTAATAGTTTTTAAACAGTAACAAATAGATAGATGGTGGCGGGATAGCGAAGGGGGCAAGGAGATTGTGTATATCTGTTATATGCTTTGTGTTTACTTTGAAGTTCGGTGGCCAGGAAAGAGGGGGCGGATTGTCCTTTTTTTTGTAATTTAATTTAATTTAATTAAGTGATCGTATCAGACAAACTGTTCTAAAACCACTGGTCAATGTGAATTGCTTAACTTCTTCTTCAAAAGGATTAGCTAAGCTGGTTATTGAATTGAGAGTTTTTAATGTAAAATTATACTGTAGACCACACTAATTTTTAATTGATTAATCCTTCAAGAATTTAAGGATTTATCAATGTTCTCCCATTTTTGTGTAACTCTCCGATAATCAACACGCAGGAATGTCTAAGCAAATTTATTGATCAGTAAGTGAGTAACTGAGGAAGGGGAAAGAGGGGGGAAGGTAAAGGGAGGGAATTAGGGATGGAAAATAATTGAAATTTCATTAATTCAAGGAAGTTATGGATGAAAAAAGGTGGCAGTGTAAATATTTTGTAGACCAGGAATCTACCAGAAAGAATAAGAGAATTAAGTAAATTATGATATATATATATATATATATTATAAATTGTAAATAAATTATATACATGGGATATAAAACGTCATATAGTGTTATATAGTGTCTATATATAGATGTGTATGAACAAATTAAAGGGAATGTTTGTATATATATTTTTTAATGTTTGTGTTTACATATGTTTGCACATATTTATTTGTTTGTGTGCTATTCAGATTGCAAAAAGGCTCGATAAGAGATTGTTTTCAGCTGTCGTGTAGCCAATTTAGAATTTTGCAAAACTAGAAAATTAGCAACAATAACTGCAAAACATGATAACAACAGCGTTACAATAAGACATGAAAGGGAAAAGAACGGCCTAGCAAATGAAGATGTAAATTGCGATACACGAAAAAAAAAAAAAATAGAAAAAGAGAAGTAGCTGAATGTATTGGTTGACTTTGTATACTGTAGCTCTTGCTAAAAGGAGCTAGAGAGATATTCACTGAAAACTGGTAGATAGCCATGTGGAGGACCACGGTTTGATGTGTACGCTATTATCACTCTTTTTTAAAGAATCTCATATACTTTAGAGCTTTTTCCAGTCATATTAGTAAGACTCTAGGGTAATTGGATAAGGAGAGTACGCTGAATTTGATACGTTTACTGGTATTTAATTAATTTTATTGTTATATTGGGCATTGTTGCGTGCAAACATTCTCTTTTGGTTCGTAAATTGAACTCTAAATAAATCAGGGCTGGTCTTGTTGTTGAAGTGAGGCTGCTGTCTTAAAATATTGTTCCAATACTGGGTCTGTTAAGACCCAATATCGAGCCGTCATTTGCCAAATTGATATAAAAATTAATTAAAAAATTAATAAAATTAAATACCATACATCATATTTAATCTTGCTCTTACATTATTGGTGATTTTCCATGGTTGTGCATAAATTGATGAAGGGACAGAAAAATGCAGTTAAAAATGTAATCAAAAATATAATCAAAAATGGAGGAAAAAATGATCAAATGATCAAACGACAAAAAGAAAAAAAAGTGTAAGATCGCATTAAAGTACATGTGGCAGAGTTGAAATCGAATTCACAACCCAGTTCGACGTAGTTTTTCCTGGAATAAATTATGTTTTCAAATCAACATATTTTTATGTTTCCATTAGCAGTACAGTTTTTCATCACTCTTTTCCTATATCTGATGCATCTGAGATTGTCCATGTATATTTCGCAGTTTATTACTGTATGTGTAGGACTAGCAACAGCTTGAGCCCCAGTTAGGAAACCCACGAGCATGAACTTCTAACAGATCCTCGCAAAAAAAAAAGTAGAAATCTTCCGCTTCAGGAAATGAACTTCAGCAAGACTCTTTCAGCGGGGCAGTTTCCAATTTGTTCTCCGATCTTGTTCTCTGTGGCTTATTGTACTTTCTCTATTTCTTTTCTTCCGACATATTTCAATAATGGACGAGTACTACGAATATATTATACTATTATTATGTATCTTTATTTTTCATTTTATATTGTATATCTTGTTTTGTATATCGTGTATATATTTTCATTGTATATCTTGTATATCTTGTATTTTGTATTGTGTATTGTGTATGTGTGTTGTTGCTTAATCTTAATCGACTCGAGCTATGACACCACCTAATTTGCGCTGTACGCAAGCCTTTGTTCATTTTCTGTACCACAGCCAAATGATGGCAAATAATTGCGGACGAAATCTTCAATTACAGGGCACACCACATTAATTTTTGTTAAGCTTTTTCCGAGAGAACCCTGCTTCAACAGTAAATAATAATGGTCCCTGGATATGACCCTACAACAGAACTATCAAACATTTCTTCTAAAAACTTTTATCTTTAATTTCCCTATTATCTTGATATCTCTACTATGATATCTATGATATTTTTTTGCCTATAGCATAATTACTTAACTTCTACAATCTATTTCCTCCACCTTGTCCTTTTTGCCATTACTTTTGTTATGCTTATTGTTCTCGAATTTTCCACAAGCTGTTCTTTTCGTTTTTTTTATTTTTTCTGTTACATTTCACCTTTAAATTTTTTCCCCAGAATTTCCTAAAACGAAACGTGACTTTATGCCACGTCTTCCAAAATGTCTTCTCGCGTCGTACATATAAATTGATGTTCGCTTGGAATTTTGGTGAAACTTTTTTTTTCCTTTTCGTTCATTCACAAAACACATACAAAAAAAAAGCATGAATCGTTTCTTAATATCAGGAGTAACTCTCTTGTATGTGCTTTTTGCCGTAATTTTACCATTACGTGCTTCAAATGGCCAAGGTGTTTTGGTTAGAGCTGAAGATGATGCATCTTATGGTACCGTTATTGGTATCGATTTAGGTACCACTTATTCTTGTGTAGGTGTCATGAAAAATGGTAAAGTTGAAATCCTTGCTAATGATCAAGGTAACAGAATTACTCCATCTTATGTTGCCTTCACTGAAGAAGAAAGATTAATTGGTGATGCCGCTAAGAATCAAGCTGCTGCTAATGTTCACAATACTATTTTTGATATCAAGAGACTTATTGGTTTAGATTTCAAGGATAAGGCTGTTCAAAAAGAATTAAAGCATTTACCATACTCTATCGTCAACAAAAACGGTAAACCAGCCGTTGAAGTTAAGTATGGTTCTGATGATAAGGTTTTCTCTCCAGAAGAAATCTCTGGTATGATTTTGGGTAAGATGAAGAATATTGCTGAAGATTACTTGGGTTATAAAGTTACCAACGCTGTTGTCACTGTTCCAGCTTACTTTAATGATGCCCAACGTCAAGCTACCAAAGATGCTGGTACGATTGCTGGTTTAAATGTCTTGAGAATTGTTAACGAACCAACCGCTGCTGCCATTGCTTACGGTTTAGATAAGACCGATGAAGAAAGACAAATCATTGTCTATGACTTGGGTGGTGGTACTTTCGATGTTTCCCTTTTATCTCTTGAAGGTGGTGTTTTCGAAGTTTTAGCTACCTCTGGTGATACTCACTTAGGTGGTGAAGATTTTGACTTTAAGATTGTTAGATACTTGGCTAAGCTTTTCAAGAAGAAGCACAACGTTGATGTCGCTGGTAACCTTAAGGCTTACGCTAAATTGAAGAGAGAAGCTGAAAAGGCCAAGAGAACTCTTTCTTCTCAAATGAGTACTAGAATTGAAATTGATTCTTTCGTTGATGGTATTGATTTCTCTGAAACTTTATCTAGAGCTAAGTTTGAAGAATTGAACTTGGATGCTTTCAAGAGAACTTTAAAGCCTGTTGAACAAGTTTTGAAAGATGCTGGCGTTAAGAAGTCTGAAATTCACGATATTGTCCTTGTTGGTGGTTCTACTAGAATTCCAAAGGTTCAAGAATTATTAGAAAAATTCTTTGACGGTAAGAAGGCTTCTAAGGGTATTAACCCAGATGAAGCTGTTGCATACGGTGCTGCTGTTCAAGGTGGTGTTCTTTCTGGTGAAGATGGTGTCCATGACATTGTCTTATTGGATGTTAACCCATTGACTTTAGGTATTGAAACCACTGGTGGTGTAATGACTACTTTGATTAACAGAAACACTGCTATTCCAACCAAGAAGTCTCAAATTTTCTCTACTGCTGCTGACAACCAACCAACTGTTTTGATTCAAGTTTACGAAGGTGAAAGAGCCTTGGCTAAGGATAACAACAGATTAGGTCAATTCGAATTAACTGGTATTCCACCAGCTCCAAGAGGTGTTCCTCAAATTGAAGTCACCTTCTCCTTAGATGCCAATGGTATCTTAAAGGTTGAAGCTACTGACAAGGGAACTGGTAAGGCTGAATCTATCACCATTACCAATGACAAGGGTAGATTATCCAAGGAAGAAATTGACAAGATGGTTGAAGAAGCTGAAAAATACGCTGAACAAGATGCTGAATTAAAGAAGAAGATTGAAGCTAGAAACTCCTTAGAAAACTACGTTCACTTATTGAAGGGTCAAGTTGCTGACAACTCTGATACCGGTTTAGGTTCCAAGTTAGATGAAGATGACAAGGAAACTTTGGATGATGCCATTAAGGAAACTTTAGAATTCTTGGAAGACAACTATGACACTGCTACTTCTGAAGATTTCGAAGAACAAAAGCAAAAGTTGATCGATGTTGCTAACCCAATTACTTCCAAGTTATACGGTGGTGCTGAAGGTGGTTCTTACGAAGGTGGTGCTGATTCCAAGTTTGGAGATGATGATTCTGATGACGAATTTGACCACGATGAATTGTGATCAAGGCCAATTCATAGTAATGCGATTATAAAAAAAAATTATATAACATAGAGGTTGAGCTACAATATATACTCAACTGGCAAGGTTGAAGTATACAGCTCGTTTAATTATTATAGGTAATAGGTCCTTATATAAAATATCCAATAACCAAATGTAGTGAAGTTCAAAAAAAAAAAAAAAGAGCTACCCGACAGTTAAATCAATTGAATATCTATTTGCGCTTAGGTAAAGGGATCTACCCTTGCATAACTTCCCACTCTCTCGTATTTCTAAAATTAACCTCTCTGGGACTGCATTGTAATTACGCAATGTAGTTAGTGGTTTTTTGTTGGAGTACGCTAAATACATTCTATAAATGGAAATGGGAATTCGTCAGTAACGAGCGCAGCATTCAAATACCAATAAGCATTAGAAGACTTAGTAATTCATATATATATATATATATATATATTTGTACAAGAAAAACAATCACGGTATTTATGGTATTTAGTATTAAAAATTATTTCACCCTTTCAACTCTTACTCCTTTACCGACTTTTCGTATTAATTCTTCCCGAAATATGCAGCAATCAGTAATACCCATGAAGTTGCAACTTCCGGTTGGTACACGTGAAAACCAGGCTTCAAAAATTTTCACACCTGACATAGGAAATTTCTTTCCCAAAGGTGGAGAAGCACCTCTAAAGCTAACAAAACATGTCACATAGAAAGCTTCAAAAGTATGTATTATTCGAAAGTGGAGATATACTTCCTGTTAAAACCGATGACTTTTCGTGAAAATGGGTGGAAATTATAGAGTTTCTGCTATCTTTAAGTTGCTTGCTTAAAGATCACAACATTTAATCATCTATCATGTAAAATATTGTAATGATCAAAATACTAACATTTTCCCTTTAGAGAAGTGGAAGCCGTTTTCAAGAAAATTAATGAAGGTGTAGACCTTTTCAATTACTATTATGTACGTCATGAAGACTCATCTAACGATTCCCAACGAGATAAGCTTGAAGCAGATTTGAAGAAAGAAATCAAACGACTCCAAAAATTCCGAGATCAAATTAAAACATGGCAACTGAATGATTCTATAGAAGCAGCTGTTCAACCAAATAAATTACAAGAACATCGAAGAATGGTTGAGGAAGCCATGGAAAAATATAAGGATGTAGAAAAATCCCTGAAAATGAAACTGTATTCTAATCAACTGATTTTATTAGCAGCCCTTGAACTGGAAAATGGGTTAAGCCATGAAACTATAGAAGCAATCGAATTTTTAGAAGAAGCTATTGAAAAAGTTCAAGAACAAATAGAATCTCTTGAACTGGAATATGAAAAGCTTAGTCAAAAAAAAGTAAGCAAGAAAGCATCAAATGAAATAGAAGAAAGGAAACAAGAAATAGATTCTTTTATAAATCGAGATAATTTCCATGTATCAAAACTTGAACATATTAGTATGTTTTTGAAAAAACGTCGAATTGAAGGTAACCTTGTCAATATGATTAAAGATGATATCAATTTTTATATTGAATCCAATCAAGAACCTGATTTTGTAGATGATGACACATTATATGACGAAATTTTCAAAGAAGCTGCCAAATCCACGGCACACGTGGAATCCCATCAACAAGAAAATGGTAACACTAGTGGAGTCTTCAATGAACTCAATGACGTACAAGAAGGTGATCAATCTTTCAATGATAATAAAGGAATCACTATTAGTAGTAACAATAGTGGCAACTCTGGAACTGCTTCACCAATACCAAATTCACATTCTTTACTTTCGAATGTCAACGCTAACAGTTCCACTGCCGCCTCTCTGCAGAGTGCCGCAAGTTCAGCTTCCCCACATCGTTCACATTATCCTATCAATACCAAGCAACTGCCCGCTCCTGAAAGCCCTGAAATTCTGCACCCTGGAATAATTAAGACCTTGAAACCAGCTACAATTCCACTGAAACCTGGAAACTTGAAATGGTCTGCAGCAGCCGCAGGAAATGGGATTAAAAGGGACAATCAAGAAATAAAAGCTAGTATTAATAATGATCAACAAAAGCAAATAGGTTCCCAAAGTATTGTAAAAGAACAAGATCAAATCCAATCACAACTGCAAACCCAATCTAGTAGTAGCATTACTCCTTTGGATTCATTCAAGGATAGTGGTAACGAAGAAATGCCTTTTGAAACTACCATTAAATCAATCATTCAAAACTCTGATCTTCCAACTGCTGAGGTAAGCCTTTTCAGTGACTTTAATTTAGCAAGAGTACCTACTGGTATTCAAGAATTTATTTTAGGTTTTAATGCTTCTAAAGTAGGAGCTGATGATAACAATGATTCAAGTCTCTTATATCGAGGTACAGTGCTGAATCCCTTTTTACCCCTGACATCCAAGGCATATTTACCAAGGGTTCTTAGAAATAGCTTTTATCCTTCTCTTAGAGAAAAATCAACGATTTCTCTGCAACCACAACTGGCCAATAACTTAAACCTGAAGCAAACCCATAATATTCGTCCACCATTGAACCTTGTTCGTTTCCAATTATATTGGAATAATATCAGAGCCACAAATACATTCCAATCATTTATAACTAAAATTCAAGCGTTACAAGTTCAAAATACTCGTGAATCAATGAATTTAGCCAATGAATTAACTATGGTGTTATTTTATGGTTACTATTACGGCTGTGTACCTATTGAAAACGAAATTGCAGAATTTTATTTATTCCAATTAGGCTGGAAACCATATAAGAACAAGATTCAGTCTTCTGGAGAAGTTAAAATTGGGTCTCTGGCATCATCCCCTTCTTCTTCCGGTAATAAGGAGGTGCTGGAAACGAATGGGAATAAAAATGATACTTCAAGAGAATTTCTACATTGGTTTAAAGAAATAAAAATTGACTCAAAGACCCAACAGTTAGGATCAACAGTTGAGTTCGGAGATTACAAGGTTTTCGATTTGTTAGGATGGGATATTTACTTGAAGACTAATTTTAAGTTTGAACACAAATTATCTAACGAAAGCCCTCTAAAGAGTATATACAACAAAAATGCATTATAAGCATAAAAACTAATACCATAAAGTCATCACTAATTGCGTTTATATGTAGAAAATTATTCTAGTATTCGTTGCTTCTTGCTTCAAATTGCTTTATTATTAAACATTCTTCGTACTTCATATGAATTCACTCAGTTGAATAGCTGAAAATTCCAGGCTTACTTGTGTTGGCTGTGATTCCACATCTGAAATATCCAGTTGATACTTCAAGTTTGAACTTGGTGACGAATGTATTGCAAGCTCTTCAACATTTACGCCATTCTTGTAAAGTCTTGTTGGAACTTCACTTCCAGAATTAATTAAAAGGTATGGCTCCAGGCAAATGACTAAGGGGTCTTGGCCAAATTCAGAATTCAATGTACAGTCGAGTTCACTGATATCAAAGGAAACTAAATTATTTTCTTCTTCCTGTTTGCTTCTTACACTTTCAGGTAAGTCGGAAGTCACTAGCGGTGTTTGTTTACCATCAACACACTCGTTGAAATCCTTTAATGACGTTTCTATAGCTATTGAAGTAATTGGTTTGATATGTTTTCGAACTAATCCTTTCTTGGAAACTTTCCATTTTTCCGTTTGGGACGATGCTTTTATGACTTTAGAAATCCTGGAAGAGATCAGTTTATATTTGCTTAAATTTTTTTCTAGAGTGATAAATGGTATGGGTTTCTTGGAGCCCATACCTGGCAGAAATTAATCTCTTCTATATATATATATATATATATATCCAGGAATATAGTATGATAGCCAGAACCAATAATATAATTATAATCTAACTTATTCGTCTGTATATATGTATTTAAGTAACCAATTTGTCTCTCCTTCCAGGTACTTCCACTTAGCTCTAATAATATTGCGCCTTTCACTGCTTATCTTCTCACTATGGCTGCAAAACTTCCTGGATCCACCAGGAATCGCCAGCGGACTGCAAATAGCCTCAAGGACTGCATCCGAGGCGCCAACTTATTCTGTGGGGAAACTTGAACGTGATAATATAATTAGCGGTAAAAAAAAATCCTTATAGGAAGAGGAGTGTTGTGCTTGACGGACTGTTTTCGATTAATCAGCGTATAATTCGGGTTACTTAGAATACCGCATGCCTATTTTCTGATAACTACGAATAAAATAAGCTAATTAACAACGATATTACTTCCATATTATTCTAAATTGCTTGATATAAAATATATTAATATATACATATCAATCCTGGTATTGAATATTTCAAGTTAATTCAGAGCTACTACAGAGTTACTTGAGGCTTATTTGATCATTGGTTTCTTTATTATTAGTTACCCTGTTTGTATTCATCGATTACATATTGATATTTGCTGAAACATGGAATATTACTCATCCCTTGATGCCTCCCAGCTTGACGCTGAAACCCCAACTCTTTTTGAGTTGATTTCTGCCAATCAATTGGAAGCACTTCTTTCGCCATCGTTACGTTATGTTCTTGCCCACTACGCGGCTAAATACCCCAGATATTTACTTTACTTGGCTAATAAATTCGATGAACTTAACTTGTTGCTTCGAGCTTCATTAGAATGGTACTTCATTCATTTTTGGCACGGACTGTTTACTGAAAATTTCTATGGGATTAAAAGGGTCCAAAATGCAAAATTTCCTCAACTTAACTCTCGTCTTTCAACGGTGGCTATGTCCAAAGTTGAAGAAAGAAGAAAATTAACTAAATTACAAGAATTTGTATCGGTATTTGAAGTAGCAGGAACTGGATATCTTTCCGAGAAATTAGGCTATGCTTTTGAAAGATGGTACCCAAAATACATTACTAACCAGCTTAAACCGAAGGATCCTCTGGATAAAATAGATGTTTGGAAAACTGAAATTAAAAAAATCTTTGTCAAATGGTATCCTTGGATTAAATCTTTACTTCGAGCGGGTAATTTTGCTACCACCTTAATGTATCTTAGTGGTAACAGTAAATCACCAACTTTACTTAGTTATTTATTTCAAATGAGCTTTGCAAGATTAAATCAATATGACTATGATCGGAATGATCCAGTTAAGATAAATGAAAGAAAATTGGCTACTGGGAGGTTTTCTAAAGAACTCCCCAATAGAATCAGACCACCAACCGGGTTTGAAAATTTTTTGAAAACAATTAATTCATCTATAACAAAACCAAGTTGGAAGATAATTCGATTTGCATTAGGTACATTCTTCCCATTGGTAATATTTGGGTTGAAGTTCTTAGAATGGTGGAATAATTCAGATTTCACTCAGAAGATCGCTAAATCTCTGGGTAATCTTTTAGAAGATATTTTACCACCGCCTTCGACTATAAATAAGATGGAAGAAGAAGCTACTTCAAAGCAAACCCATAAGTATTACAAACTGGGTAAATTATGCCCTATTTGTCATCAAGAAATAACCAATCCTGCAATTATAGAAACAGGACATGTTTTCTGCTATACATGTATCTACCTGTATCTTTCAAATTCACATAAACTCAGCAAGAAACCAAAAGATGTTGAGTCTGATTCTGATGCTGATTCTGATTCTGATTTCGATGCTGATGCTGATTCTGAGCAAGAAAATGAGGAAAAATCCGAGCAATCCACAAAACAGGAGTCTACTATCGATATTAATAGGGGCGGTAGATGTCCAATTACTGGGAAAAAGCTTTTGGGATGTAAATGGAACGAATTGAAGCAAGAATGGGATATCGAAGGTATTCGAAGATTGATGTTCTAATCAATCGAATTCTATGACCTTGCCCTTTTTAATTTCAATCAACTCCACAGCCATTAGTCCTATTTTACGAGCTACGATTTTTAATAATTCACATTGCAATTCACATTGCAACTCATTTAATGTATGAGTTGATGTTCCACGATCTTCATACTGTAATACTTCCTCCTAGTATATTCGTTATATTAGGAATATATAGTATTCATTAATGTAGACTACAAATATAAACTCAGATTATTAACCTAAACCTGTAACTGAAGAGGACGAAAATTACTCTTCAGAAGTCACCTTGGGACTTCTTGTCTTATCGCTATCTCTGCCTGCTCTTATCTCTGGCCATCTCTTCTGCTGATGTTGCGATCTGAATTACATTTTAATTTTTTTTTTTTTTTGCGTGAAAAACTACAACGTGGGTTGAAGCCGTAGTAATTTCAGTAAAACTTTTTGGAGTTTAGGTCAGATCAAGATGTCACTTGAAGCCATCAAATTCGATAGGGAAAGCCAGGAATTGGAGATTTTGGATCAATTATTGATTCCTTATCAAACAGTTTATATTCCAATCACTTCCATTGAAGATGCTTACCAAGCTATTAAGAAAATGCAAGTGAGAGGTGCTCCAGCAATCGCTATTGTAGGTGCTTTCTCCATCGTTGTAGAAGTCAAGAAGAATATTGAGACTTTCACTTTAGATAATCTTTTGAAACAAATTGATTACTTGGTTGAATCTCGTCCAACTGCCGTTAATCTCTCTAATGCTTGTAATGAAATCAAACAAATCGTTCAAACTAAATATAATGATTTAACTGTTAAAGTTGATACTAATGTATTATCAATTGTAAACGATTATGCTATTAATTTATTCGATGAAGATTTGGCTAATAATTTCAAAATTGGTGCTAATGGGTTGAAATATATTTCTGAATCTTTGAAAACTGATGGGTTTAAAGGTCCATTTTCTATAATGACCATCTGTAATACTGGTTCCTTAGCTACTTCTGGTCATGGTACTGCCTTAGGTATAATAAGAACTACTTATGCTGAATTACAAAAATCAAAATCAAAGGAACCTTTCTATTTGGAAAAAGTATACCCATGTGAAACTAGACCTTATAATCAAGGTGCTAAATTGACTTCTTATGAATTAGATTATGAAAAGATTCCATTTTCCTTAATTTGTGACAATATGGCTACCTCTTTGATTTCTTCTTTAAATTCTGCTAAAACACAAGTTAAGAATCTGCTGGCTCCAGTTAAATTCATCATTGTAGGTGCTGATAGAGTTGTTCAAAATGGCGATTCTGCTAATAAGATTGGTACTCATCAATTGGCTGCCATTGCTGCCTTTTTCAACTCCAACCCAGAAAACGATAGAATTAGATTCATTGTAGCTGCTCCAAAGACTACCATTGATAGTAAGACTCAAACTGGTTCTGAAATTGTCATTGAAGAAAGACCTGCTAATGAGTTGACCACTTTGAAAGGTCCAGTTCTTTTAGAAAATGGTCAAATCGGTGAAAAACTTACCGTTGGTATTGCCACTCCAGGTATTGATGTATGGAACCCTGCCTTTGATGTCACTCCACATGCCTTGATTGATAGTATTGTTACCGAGAGTCTACCAGTTTATGTTAAAGATAGTCAAGGTAACTTCAACTTAAATTAGAAATTTTGAATGATATTTAATAAACAATTATTTGCTACACAACCATTAGTCTATTAATATTAATCTTTAGGTAATATGATCTATATATCGATATATGAGCGTTTATCATTAACGTTTCTTATTCTTCTTCTTGTTATTCTTCTTCTTCTTCGGGGACTTTGGAGCCAGTTGTGGGGCTGGATTTTCAAGAGATTCGGCTTTCAATGGTTCCGCTTCTGGAGCTTTATCGCCATTCAATACCTCTTTCTCTTCTAGAGAATCTGGAATTGATTCTTTCAATTCTGCTTTCTCTTCTGCAGTTTCTATCTTAGGATCTTCCTCAATTTTGTTTTCTACTTCATCTTGTGAAATATCTTTTGGTTCTACTTCTTTGACATCTTCCTTGGTCTCTTCTTCCTTAGCTTCTTCCTTAGCTTCTTCCTTAGCTTCCTCCTTGGCTTCCTCCTTAGCTTCTTCCTTAGCTTCTTCCTTAGCTTCCTCCTTAGCTTCCTCCTTAATTTCTTCCTTAGCTTCTTCCTTAGCTTCTTCCTTAGCTTCTTCCTTAGCTTCTTCTTTAGCCTCTTCCTTTACGTCTTCCTTTACGTTTTCTTTGACCTCTTCTTTGACCTCTACGTTTTCAGCGGTATCAGGTACATCTGCTACTGGCGAAAGTTCACCAGAACTTATCATTGCTCCAACTTGGTCAAGTTCATTTGTACTTTCAGGGTTTAAGGAATCCTTCTCAGTTGAAGTATGCTTTTCTATATTATCACTAGTTTTATTATTAGACAGAGGATCAGTTTCAGTATCTATCTGCTTGATTTCAGAGTCTTTATCATTCTTTTCGTCCGCATTCACTGTTGATTCGTTTACCTCCTTAGGTGCAATTGTTTCTTGGGTTTCTTGCCGGGGAGCTTCGTACGATTCTCTTTGCTGAACTTCCTTTGCAATATTATTTCTCATTACTTCTTCCATTCTTGAATCTTCCTCCGTTGGCATTGAATTAATATTTTCCCAAATAACTTGGCCTGAGTTTCCATATCCTGGACTTTCACCTAACTTAACTCTGAAGTAATCAATATCTTTTAATGCAGTATTCTTCTCATTAAAATCTTTAAACTGAGGAATTTGGGTGCAAAAGCATTCAACAAATAATTTCTTGTAATTATCGAAGACTTGCAGTAAGATTAATGATACTTCAATTTCAGGTAAGTATTTCAATAACACTTTTGAAATAGTAGATGTATCCTTCACTAAGGTTTCCATATATTGGTGACATTGCTGAGGGTGGCGAATAGGTTGACTCCAATCTATCGTTTTTATGGTATTGCAATGATTTACTGTTCTGTCATACATCATAGAAATCAACTTACTAAAGATTTCATTTTGATGATCTCTATAATTGCTAAGAACTGTTGTGAATGAAACATCATCCACAGTCGGAGAGTCAATGTGTGAAGCATTATTGTTGTTATTGGAACCATTGGTATTAGATTGGTTAGGAGTAGAAGTTGAACTTGTAGTAAATGCAATTTTGATTTTGTCCAAGAAGGATATCACGAATCCAACTAACTGGATGCAAAGAGCCATGTGCTTAGGGAAAATATGCTTCAAGCCAGCAGTTCTGGTGGCCCCAGCTCCTAAAATAGCTTGAGAAGATTTTGAATTTAATATTTTAAAGTAGTTCAATATGTAATTTTCAATGGTTGAACTACGATTCAGGAAAGCTTTAAGCAAAACAAAGTAATCTCTAGTTTGACTAATGGCAATAAGACCGAGCTGTGGGAGCATAAACAGCAGTTGAACATCAACATAAACTCTTGATTTGGAAGTAATCTCAGATTCACTCGTCTTTTCATCCTTTTTAATGTTCTCTTCATTATGAGGAGAAATATCCATTGACAGTAACCATTCATCCATGGCATCACCTTTCTTACCTTGAGATTCTATGTATTGTGAATAAGAAATGATTTGGTCAATTTCTTTCTGGGATGACAGAAGTTTGGCTCCATCTGTCACTTCCTTCCAAATTTCTTTGGTACTTTCAGATACAAGACGTTTAACGGCATTCAGATGCATACGGTGAATAAAATAAAGGGCATGATTACGTAGCCAATCACTTAAAGTATTAGCAGAGTTACCAGGGTTGAAGTTAGGAGAGATAAGTTCACACTCGTATAAAAATGCTGAACATAAACTATAGAAGTGAAGATAATCATCAACTTTTAGATCAGCAATTTGCTCCAGACGAACATTAATAATCTTAGCAAGTCTTATTTGAGTGATTTCAATGGCTTTAGAAAGGGCAGATGTAATATCTAAAGACATGACATCGATGGATTGGATCAGTGGGCCCGAATATGATAATGCCAAGTCTAAAAGGACTTTTTGATGTAATGTTAATCTTCTTAAGCATTCTGATATATTCGTGAAGATTTTGGAAAGAAGTTGGGAAAACTCATTATCAGACATTGATTTGATATTGGTGGCCAACGATACCAGTGTTGTATTCGAAGACCCTATATTGGTTGGGTCATCATCAGTCATATTTTGAGGGGTTTCCGAGGAGGCCCTGGAAGTGACATTACTATCCAAAGGGGATGCTGCTGTATCAGATAATTGAGAAGTAGCTTGTAAATGAGTCTTGCGGGGCAAACTTACTTTAATAATATCTTTAATTTCAGTAATTATATGGTCTTGATATTCAATGTATGCTTCTACAAGATAACCAGAATTAGAAAGGTTAATAATGAAATTTTTAAGGATTTCCTTGGTGGTCTCAGGAATTGATTGATTCAAATGCTTATTAGCAGAATTCTTGGATTTTTTTTGGTACAGTGAAAGTCGAGAGAGTGTTTCCGATTCAGGGATTGTACGGTAATGAAGACGTAAATCTTCCAATAAAGTGTTGGTAAATGCCACAATATATTGCTTCAGACAAGTCAATTTGAGTTTATGTGCGTTATTTTGTAAATCCCAAAGAGCTGGTAATGCAGACATATCTAAAAGTGGATAGTTTGGGTAAAACAGTATATCCATATCTACGGAGATATCATCTTTTGAAGTACCAGCTATCAAATGTTCAACAAGTATTATCTGGCTAAGGCATAAATTATAGTCTGACTTGCCAAAAGTAGATACACAAAGATCATAAAATTGTAGAATAGCTTGGATTTGAAGTAAAGAGTTTTCCAATTTAGCAACGTTGCTACGTTTTTTAATTTGATTAAATATTTTCAATGATTCTGAAGTGGTAACATCTTTTAAATGTTCCAATTTATGGAGTAAAGAATCAAAAATAGCCAATGAATCATTGGACTTGATTTCAATATCTTGAATTAAATCTAAAGTGCTGAAAAACAGATCCAGAGAATTGGATATTTCCAGTACAAGTTTCTGTTCAACCAAATCAAGATACTGTGATAATTCATCTTGGATATGAGTATTATTTGCCAAATAGACTTGAGTGGAAGTATGGACATCTTCGTTTGAATCTTTCAAGATTGTAGTGGATTCACCTACAATAGCTTTAAATGTTCTTGGATCATCTAAGTGGAAATCTGATGAAGAAAATACTTCTGGGATGGATAACTTATTATTTTGTAAATGATCCAACTCGGTAGTGAATTGCTGTAGTACGCTTTCAGTGAGCTTATTATCAGAAGTTTCAAACTGTTTATATTGAGTATCTTGACCATTTTCAACGTATTTGCTCAAGAGATCAGCAGTCTTTATTTTGGTTTGCAATGGCAGGAGTTGAATTTGAGGGATCACTTGACTATTTGGAGCTTGAAGGTTACTGACAGTTAATTGTCCACCGTTTAACGCTACATGGGTCTTGGGGTGTCTATTATGTTGCTTTCTAGCAATATCCGATCCGATTGTCAATTTGTATATCGAATTGGGGCCAAGGGGACTCGTTTTATCGTTTTGGAGATCATGCAAATACTGGGATTCGTCAGGGTTAAAATGTCCCTGGTTATTGGTATTATTATTATTACCACCACCATGTATGGATCCGGTGGTATTGAAAAAATAAGAAGAAAGTTGGAAACTGGAATCGGCGTCTATACTTGTTCTTATCGATAATGCTGAGCTTGAAAGTGGTCTTCCATGGTGATTTTGGTTAGACGACGAAAGAAGCAGAACCAGAGAATATGACATTTCCAGTTCATCTACAAGAGCCAAATCGTCATTAAGATTGGCAGAGTCAATGGAGTTCCTCAGAGTTCCGGGGTCGGAAGCATCGTCACTAGGTTCCACCATCATATGCAATTGTTGCCAATTCGGATGTGTTAATAAAATGTAACGTAAATAAACGCTGCTCTTGTGATTAAGCCTTGATTTGATTTTCCTAATAGGGAGAGACAACAAAGGCGACCAGAATGCCCATACAGCTTGCAAATAGAGACCAAGTGGGAAGAACTATAAGGATGCTGCATTCAAGGCTAGGAGTACCGCTGCCTTTCGCGCTACCTTTCGCACTGTTTCCGGGCTGCTCCACAGTGTTGCAAGGCCCATTTCCTGCACCCGGATGGCGCAATTGCTTAGTAAGAATTGCCTGAAATAGCAGAGATTGAAAAGTTGATAATTTTAGCATCTTCTAAATAACATCTAGTAGACAATGACCGAAGCCACCAAGCCAGTTTCCGATAAACCAAAGCCATGTTGCGTCTGTTTGGACGAAAAGAAGATCAGAGACGAATGTTTGCTTTTTAATGGCCAAGAAGGTGGAAAATGTGATGAGTTTATTGCCAAGTACAGAGCTTGTATGAAAGGTTTTGGCTTTGAAACCAAATAGATTATTGATTAATGAATCATAGACTCGCTACCTGTTGTTATTAGGAGTCGCTTGTACATATAGAGGATAATTACATCCTGAAATAAGAAAATAGACACCAATAGAATACGATTATTATTATTTTTATTACTATTATTGTTGTTGTAGTTCAGTTCATTAACTCATATATTCCTTTCATCTCTATGAATATCTCTATGTATATCGTTTAGCTTATAAATATTATATCTCTTCAACCCTAAGCACTCTCAAATTCAACTTCAACCTTAAGCGCTTTCAAATGTCCCGTAATTCATTGCCTTTCTAACATCATCTGAATCTTGATGCTGATGATTTAACATCTCATTGGTTTGAAGTAACCACTGACTTTTGATAATATTGTCTATCAATATTAATTGTAAACAATTCATAAATATTGGCCATACAAACATGACAATAAATATTTCAAATTCGTCAGGATAATCAGTAAGCCAAAAGAGTAAAAAATGATTGGTAATCCAAACTAATTGGTTGGCAAAGATCTCTATAAAATAAAAAAGAATAACTTTAGTCGTCATAAGTGATCCAAAATATATCCCTAATTGTTTGAAATATGATCTAAATGATGGTCTTCTTGGATTTGGACCATATTGACCAGATTCGATATGAGTAACATGAAATTTATCGGTCAATATACGGTTAACCAAATGAAATATTAAAGAAAACACAAATACTCCAATAGTACAATCAAAGGTAATATTTAAAAAATACCAATCACAGGCATCATCGTTGGTTTCATCATCAGGTGGTGTTGTATTACTACCATCGTCTAGTAATTGTAATAAAAGTGCCGTAACAATTGGTTTCTTGGATTTCCCTTTAAGTACTGAAATGCATAAGTTGACAACATGAAGACCCATGGCCCCAATGATTTGCTTCAGTACATCAAACAGCCAAACATGCCAAGTTCTACGGATAGGATATTCATAAAACCGTTTAAAGATCAAACACAGTAAACATAAAAGGCCAAGCAGTGCTTGTGTAATGAGGGAAAAGGTACTAATAAGTTCACATTTGCCGTCATCTTCAGGGGGTGCGGGGATCCTTGGATGAGAGGGACTTGTAGTTGTATAATTAACACATGATGGGACCAATGAAGCTATCAAAAACTGTAGGAAACGCTCCATATCCATCTAATAAGATAATAATATATAATGTAATGTGTATATAAATATGTATATATATTATGTATATACAATAATATTTATAAGTAAATGCTTGCGATTAGCAACTGTTGATTATGTAATATATGCAATTCAAACTACTAATATTAGTCTGGTTTCGTGAAACGTTGGTTTGGGTTATCTAAACTCGATTAATGATGGTATTTATAAAATTAGAAACCACAAAAAGAGAAAACGAGATAAAGCAATAAGCAAGCAAAAGCAATACAAGAATTAGTGATGCTGTTTACCAGCTCCCATGTAGTGGCGTATCCCAACAAAAACCAGGAAACTACACCCACGCGTGCGCATGGTAGATGAATGTGAGCAGAATAAAGTTGTGATCAGGAGGAGCCGGCCAGGTGCGAACAAAGAGACAAAGAGAAACAGGAAAATCTGTTCATAGAAACCATGAATCTTTCTATTTAGATTCAATTTATAATGTGTTTACTGTGCATTGTGCTTACTGTGTTTACTCAATACTGTGTTTACTTAATTCTGTGTTTACTTAATTCTGTGTTGCTGTGTTGCTGTGTCTGAATCTTAGAGACAAGCAGCGCAACGGTAATTTAACTGTTCCGTTTTATATTAAAATTAAATATTATCTATTGTATTTGCCTTTTACAGTATTTTGTATGGGCGTGTTTCTCATTTTGGCACTATTTGTCCCTAAAAAAAAGTACTGACTATTCTGCGCAAGTCAGCAGCTCAGGGCTACGAAAGCGGAGAATTAGTGCACACACACACAGTATTTTCTCCATATAGCATTGAATGTCAGCACCTGCAACCGCTTTAGTTTTGCCATTCCAAAATATTTTATACATTAAATATTTTATTGCTGTGTTTCACTTTTTAATATTGTTTAGATAGTTGTTTTACATTCGGAATTACTTTATAGTCAGGCTTGTTTTGGGCTTTTGACTGAATTTTCGATCTCTATTATTCAGTCACTTTTTTTCATTATTTTTCTCTAGCTAACAAGAAAGGTCTGCAACATTATATACCAGCTTACCGCAATTCAAACAGAAATTAGCTAACAATACATACACATACATATATATATGGATATATACATTGTTGGATTCCTACATTATTCAATTTACATTTTCGTGTATTAAAATACCAAATTTTTCTATGAATCATACAATACTGTGGCAGTATTTCTTTTCTTTTCATTAATATGTATATGTACGTCCTAATTCTTTTTAGATATAGTAGATTTACCACCTCTTATGATATAATTTGAGCCGTATAAATTCTTACTCGTATCTGATTCATATCATTTCATCATCAAGAATTATCATTCTTTTAGTTCTTTTTTATCGTTTTTTCATTTCTTTTATTTTGTAACCTTTCATTTACCTTCCCCTTTCCAATTACCTAATAATTGATTGGCAAATCCTTTAGCTTGTCCAACCAAATTCACATTCTTATTATTAATGCTGTTATTTTCCATTGGGCTTCCATGTATACCATTCTGTCCAGCTACATGAGCTAATGAAGCATAGCTTGGTCTTTCCAATGGTACTGATTCCACATTTTCTATAAATTCATCTTCAGATTCACTCTCAGAATCAAACATAAATGTACTATTACCACTACTTGGTTGAGGTGGTGGTGGTGGAGTCAGATTACCCAGAAATGCATTGGCTGACGTCGTCTGTGGTGGAAGTGGCGATGCTTTCCGTTGCGTTGGAGCTGGTGTAGTTACAGGAGAACCTGATCCAGAACCAGAAACAGAGCCTGATCCGTTTATGGAACCAGAGCTACCAGTATTAGATGGTTTTGTTCCAAAGAACAGCTCTGAAAGAGCAGTGGGCATCTTACTACTGGAATTTCCTAAGAACAGAGCTGAAAGTGAATTGGAAGAAGGTGGTTGCTTAAACAAACCAGATCCAGATCCCATGCTGGCTTTCATATTAACTGGTATCTCAGGAGGTGCAGCAGCAGTCATTGCATTTGGTCCGAAAACCAGTTGTACCAATGAATGACTTGAATTACGGGCTGAAATAGAAAGTCCACCTTCATTATCAGAATCTGATTCCGAGTCATCATCTGAAAAATCAAAAGGTGTGTTTTTGAATCCACCCGATGGTAAACTGGAAGGTGTAGCTGAAACAACTCCTAAATTCAGATCTTTATCTTTATTATTATTATTGTTGTTGTTGTTGTTGTTGTTCAAAGAGAATGTACCATAATTATTTGGAATTGTAGTTGCTTCAACTTGAGGTGAATAATGCTGTTGTTGGGGTTTATCTTGTTGTAATCCATTACTTATCACTGCAGGATCAATAATAGGAATTGCATTAGAATCTTCATAATTGAAGTTTGAACCTAAATCAATATCTTCAGGAATATCAACAATATCTGCTTGTTCGTGTTGGTTATTTTGATTAAAATTTGCATATATCGCATGATTAGGATCAACAGTGTACACTGAATTATAATCATAATAATAGTCATAACCACGAGAAGACCCTGCTTCTACATTGTGTGAAAGACTTGAAGTATATGGATTGTCTTCGTCACTTTCTTCATCAGATGAACCATGATTAAGTGTGGTTGGTGGAAGTAAGTGAATAGTCTTGTAGCGTCTAAGAGATAATTTTGAAACTGAAGATTGTTCACTAGAATCAGTTGAAGATTGATTATTATTGGATTTTTCATTACTGTTATCGTTTCCTTGTGTTGCAACTGATAATGGTTGTGAACGCAGTGAGGAAATACCTGGTATATGAGCTGATGAAGGAGACCTTACTCTTAAAAAGAATCCTCCTTCATCGTCTTCATCGTCATCTTCATAATCCTTATCTTCTTCAACTAAATCGTCATCATTATCGGCCAAATCAGCATCTTCATCGTTTTCATAATCGTCGGAATCATAACCTTCATAGCTGATGTCCGAGTCGGCATCACTGTCGTCAATATTAACGGCTATACACTGCATAACCTCATCATTAAAATGAATATGTCTATCCTTCTTAGAAGGAGTTTCTTGCATTGCTGTAAAGTTGGAACCATCTTCTGCATTTCCAGTGGTGGAATCCTTTGATCCATCATTTTCAGATTGATCTTGCTGGGATTGTAAATTCAAACTAGATCCTTGTTCCAGGTTAAACTTATTTAACGAACTACTACTACTACTTCTATACTGGGAGTTTAATTTATCGGATATCGCTTCAAAATCATTAAAGTCGGGTACTTCATCACGCAGCAGTTGTCGTTTATGCCTTCTAAATTTGTCTTGTGCAATTTTCTTTTGTTCTTGTGCTTGTTTAACTCTATTGGTTGCTAATTGAAGTTTCAAAAGGTTCAGATGACTAATAATTGTTGCTTCAACGGTACGATGCTTCAAAATTGGTTTTGGACCACTTTTAGGTGATTTACGGGCTAATTGTAAATCACCAGCAGTAGCAGATGTAGTTGTAGTTGCTCTTCTATGATCCTCATCTTTTCTACATTCACCTTCACCTTCATTATCTGACGTAAAATGATCGTCATCTTTAACAATTGGACCATATAACCAAGTGACATCACTTTCTTTACTCCAATTAACTGCTTCTGGGGAAATTGTCTTTAAATTTCCACGTCGTTGTGCCCAAGTACGCCAACTAGCATTTTCAAGTCTAGCCAGATCAGCGACATCTCGACGCTTTTGAATGATATACCTCCAAGATTTAGAAATATCGGAAACATCCCATTGATGGGAAAGGTAATCCACATGAATTGAAGGTTCTTCTTGAAGATCTGTATCATCATGAGGAATCATGTCAGGGCTTTGCACTACAAGTGGGGGTGAAATGGTTTGTTGTTGAACTTCAACTGGAACTTCGACTTTATTATGGACAGGAGGATTGATATTATAATTCGATTGAGTTGATGGTTGATCACCTAAACCAGAATAATCATCATGGAATGACATATTCGAGGAGGAAGCAAGAAGATGTTCTGGAACATCTTCTTCTTTAGTTGAAGTATTCGAAGACCCATCAGCTGGAGTCGTTGGTTGAATAAATTCATCCAAAAGACCCATAGACCTCGTACGCTTCAACTGGAAAGTTGTGTTTTCGAAATGATCATCATCTTGAGCCTCAACATGTTGGGACGTAGTAGCTCCGCCTGAAAAAACTTCACCGGATACCATACTTCAAAGATAATTATGCAAATTTAGGAATCAAAGAGATTAAACAAAAGTTGTCTGGGGTAAACTTAACTTTATAATTACTGAAATGGAGGATGCTGAAATTGATAATTCAAGCTCACGAGTCGCTGGGATGATTTCTTGGGGGTTGTGAAGTGATGCTTCTTTTCTTTGTTTCAATCTATTCAAATATGGAATGGATTTAATAGTAGTGGAAGAAGACGTTTATGGTTTATTAAATTATCTATACTTCCTTTAGGCCGTATTCGGACTGAACAAAAAAATCCTTAGCTTCGTTTTTTTCTATATAAGAATTGAAGGGATTACAAAAGCTGGTTGATAGTGGTATATAGTCCAATATTCGTTTGGTCTAGCAAAATCAAAAACGGGGGTTGGATGTTTCCTTCGAATAATGTAATGGGGTGGGGTGGGGGTGTTGTTTGAACGGAAACGATGCTGATTGTATCCTTGGTTTCAACAACAAAAAAAAATTAAAACGTAAAAATTGTTGTGTTTGCAAATCCCTTACACTATATAAAACAGGGGTCGCCAGTCGAGTAGTATAACTCGTCTAGCTTATTAGTGGAACCGTAAGACCAACGGAAACTAATTCAGGTATTACAAAAAAATAAAAATGAAAGTTTTTTGGTTCCTTTGAATATCCAAAATGAACTCGAGACACAAGGGGATGTTGGTTCGTGACTCTCGGACTATTTTGGTTTTGTGTAAAGTAATAGTTTTGAAATGATTTCTTTTTGTAATTTAAGAACTGAAACGCTTAGGTGCCAGGCATGAATACCAAAAAAAAAAAACAGAGAAGGGAAGAGGATAACCAAAAAATTGCAGAGTCGGGGAAAAAATTGACAAGTTATTAAAAGAGAGAGTTTGATATTATACGAGTTGGAAACAACAAATATATGGCAAGTTCAAGAATAAAATAATTAATACGAAAAAAAAATATATATATATATATATATAGACACACTATTTAATTTACTTTTCTAAAAAGCTCCGAGTCATCTAATTTAAAATTTGGGGCAAGGTTAAAAGAGACAAAAACCCATATTTGTAGAGTTAATTCCAATACCCCAATTCGCGCAGCCTCCCCCACGGTTCAATTTCCCGATTTTGAGAATTGATTATTACCAAAAGGAAAAGATATCCTTAGAAATAAAAAAAAAATTGGCAAAATGGCAAAATGACAGAAAATATTATCGAAGGATAGGAGAATCCCGGAAGGAATAAAATATATATGTATACCAAGGTAGCATTTTAGTTAGGAGAAGATGGAACTTAAAACAGGAAACATATCCATAATTAACGGGAAGGAACTAGGGTCATCAACTTTCCATGGATCAATGGATCTTGGTAGTTAGTTACCAGGGTATGGGGGATTTATTAATGTTGCAAATTGCAATGATATATATGAGATATACTCTAGTTATCTTGTAATACTTGTTGTATTTGTTCGCAGAAATAGCGGTATTTGTTAAATTTTACGTGGAACTTCAATTATTTGAATTACTTGGGGCTACTTATTTATTATTGTATTCATTTTTTTTTTGTTTTGTTTTGCTTTGCTTGATTTTTTTTTTTTCATCTCTGGTTGTATAAGGAAACTAGTACACGTTCTTGAAAGGGTATATATTTTGATTGTGGAGTATCATACATTACAATTTATATACTTTCCCTCCGAATATTCCATAGGGGGTACTGTAGTTCAGAAGAATAATCTAACCCCGGAGGTAACCAACAGTGTCAGATTTGTAAAGCTTAATGAAGCTAATTCGAAAATGTATTTGCCTTTTTTTTTTTTTGTGATTACTATGGGGTTACTTCTTGGGAGAAAAATTCTAAAGAAGGATGATGTAATTTGCAATTAGCTTTGAAGAAGGCCAGATTAAAAAGGGCCATTTGGCCTAAATTTTCTCTTTCGATACAAATATTAATATTTTGTATCCTGTGGTACGTAAGTTTATTTTAATATGCTGTGGCATGTACTTACACCAGACTGCAAGAAAGCTTTGAAGGATTGACATAACGTCATAACTTGACATAATGATATTCTCATCCGACAAAACTTAGGCAACTATAATAAGTATAAGATATAATAAATTCAATAGACGATGGATATTCTCTACTCCAAGTATAACAAAAAGAAATAAGAATAAAGGATACCGTATAAAAGATCGCAAACACATTGGTACTATAGTTCCACTTTGAAGTGAGGGTGGGTGGTTTGAAATTTGTTGGAGCATTTTTATTATTTTACATTATTTTTAATGCTAACCAGCCAGCCCAACCGAACTCCACATTTCCATAATAAAGACAATCTGCAATTCTACTCTACTATCTCTATTATCTCTACTATCTCTACTACCCCTATGATATTGTTCTCGTACTTAACATGTTTCGGAGAGCTAATAATTATTTACTTCAAACGTATCCACCTTGTGTCGTGGTTGTATCTTGACTAAGGAACCACGCCTCTCAGATGACTCCCCTCCCCCAAACGAGCCTCACTAAGTTTTTCCGAAATTGCGGGGAGTATTTTTTTTTCCTCATTTTAGTGCACCTTATTCTGTTTGTCTCTGTTCTTACATCCTTTCCTCCGGTATCCCAGCATACTTTTTCTGGGGGAGAAGCCGTTCGTTATCAAGCGGTGTATAAACATTTACTTGAGTTACCTATTCTCTACTGCGATTTCAACCCTTTTCCATAAGAAAAGTTCATTAATATAATAATAAAGTAGAATAAAATAAAATAAAATAAAACAAAATTACTTATTGTTACCGTTTGAGCTCTTTTCGTAAGCTATCGAGATCCATTTTAAAGTTTTCGTAGAAACTTCCATACCAGGTAATTACATCATAATTTGATTACTTTTAACTTTCTCAAGAAATCGGAGTCAAACCTAACTCTAAAATAAATCTAAAAAAACCTACTACCAAGTTGAGTCAATAGCCTGAAAATCATTCATCTATTGGCGTGAATTTGTATATTTAAACCTCTACAGTGTAATTACGTCTTATGGAATAGTTATGAGGACCCTATTAATACAGCACGTTTGTCGTATTTATTTGTAAAATTTGTGTAAAATTGGTTCTATGGTCTAGCGGTATGACGTTTCTCTCACTCAGAAAAGGTCTCGAGTTCGATCCTCGATGGAATCAATACTCCTATTTTTTTTTTACTTTCTATAAACATATATAATCATTATGGGGCCATACCTGATGGCAAACGAAATAAAAATTAAATAAATAGACACTTCAACCGTTGGTCTACACTGCAGCTCGTAGTTTTCGTATACTACAGTTTGTGGTTTTGTCTATTACAGTTTTCATAGTTTTGTGATAAAATACGAAAACCTTGATTTGGTTTTAGTTGTACTGATAGAAATGAAAGAAGAATTGAAAAAGTAAACTTAAAGAAAGATTTGTGAAGATAATAAACTACTAATACCGATTCCGATAATAACTAAATCAAACTACTCCCTCAAAAATTTCTTCTGAAAAATTTTATTAAAAAATGAATGTAATTATTTAATTTGCCGACTTATCTAACAATAAAATATTCACATTATATTAAAACCATATTTTTCCAAATTAATCCAAGAAAATCTTTTTTCCCAAGAGCTTAGCCGCCAAGTAATATCCAGTCAATAAAAATCTATAATTTAATCCTCTTCCTCACTAGTAATTTCTTCATCATCACTGTCTAACTCCTCATGATGACTAGGTGTACTATCTTCGTCATCATCGTCTTCTTCATTATTTGGATTCACATCCGCCCATTCAATGTATTTAGCACTCACAATTTTCTTACTTGATGGTAAGACCAATGGATCAAATGGGAAGTAAGCTTCTAAATCCAAAAATTCTTGCTTTTGCTTAAAATTGCTAACTGCAGATGGAAGAAACGATGATCCATTACTAGTTTGGGTCATACGTTCTCTTTTATTATGCTCAATAATAGAATAACAGTAACAAACGTTAAGTTTAGTTGCAATTTTAGCAAATATATATACCACAGTCTCATCACAGTATTTTAATGGGTTGAATTTTGTGATCATCATTCTTTGGAAAAATTTATCAAGTTCACATTCCCAATCAGAGTCACCATTGATAGGTGCTCCAGAGACATTTGAAATGGAAGAACCATCCTCTTTTGAAGATAATGCTGATGATGTTTTATATAACATTTTATGTCTGAAACAGAAAATATATAAAAGTGCTTGGAAGGCAGCATAGAATAATTTAAATCTTTCCATACCACCAGCAGTTGGTTTATTAATCAATTTACTACGTCCCTTGTTATCATTTGAAACATCGAATACTTCACATTCACGTTCAATAACAAACTTGTTTAACCAACCAATAAGGTAACTAACTACAAAGACAATTTGATGTCTAGAAAGATCCTTAGCACGAGCAATATATGAAGAAAGGTATTGCATTGCCTTAACTCGTTTTTCAAGTATTTCATTACTACTGAAGGCAACATCAATTAAAAGAACAAGGAAAGAATCCGAAAGTTCCGGTTGATACTGTGAAATATGGAAAAGAGTAAATTGGATCAGCTTTGTGAAATGGGTAGTTAAAATATGTGATTTAAATAATGAAGTAAGGGTATTGAATAAATAAACACCATTACCATCGTTCAATTCTTCTGATGTAAATGAGCTCTTGGTAGAATCGAAAAGAATCATAATAATGGAATCTAATTTAGTCAGAATCTTTTTAATGGAACTTGTAGTGGTAGTAAGATCCATCAAGTATTCTTCTTCTCCTTCTCTATCTTCGTCAATATCACTCTCAGCGTCGCTATCGATTTCATCGTCACTAGCGTTTTGTTTACTAGTATTCATATCGTCATCGTCGCCTTCATCATCATCACTTTCACCGGGCAATTCGTCTTCATCATTTTCGTCGTTACCATTAATCAATTCTTCAATTTCGTCATCTTCTAAATCATCAAGCTCATTTTGAAGTTCAACATCTAATTTGATACAACATTCAAAAATCATCTGCCAAATATCATATTGTAATTCAGGGCAATATGTTAATATGTACATTAAATTTTTAACATAATTTGTCAAGCTGGATGTACTTGATGCTAAATGATGAGGGAAATGCTTTTGAAGAGTAGCAGGTAATGAATTTACTGAAGTTGGAACGTATTTTAAAATGCTGAATAAAATTTCGTGATGTTTAAATTGGTCAACATTATCATCTACAAATTCAGAGACTAACTTCTTGGTAACATCATGCAAAAACTTGGGGAGGGATGAAACCAAAATTGATAAAAAATGCAGATATATTTCATTGAAATGAGTTCTAGGGGAATTATTATTAATATTGTTATTATTATCATTATTGCTATTATTATTATTATTGTTATTTTTATTATTATTGTCATTATCGTTATTATTATTGTCATTAGATGAAGACATCCATGGGAACTCGATTATAGCCATTATAAGACCATTACATCTTTTATTATCTAATTTTGATATGTTTGAAATAAGTACTTTAAGGGTAATAGTGAAACTTTCAAGTGACATCGAGTCTTTATTGTTTCTTGGAAGTCTAACTTTGGATGCTAAATTATCCATTTGATTTGAATCATTCAGGTCAAGCCCATCAAGAGCTGATTTGACAAATGCCAGATACATCTTCTCTGAAAACGAATCCAGTTCGGATAAACTTCTCATAAGTTCTCCTCCCCTTATTCTCTTCACCAGACTACTGTCCAGGTCTTCTTGTTTCCTTTTAGGTGGTTGTTGTATAGAAACCATCATTCTGGAGAATCCCCTTCAGGAGTTTTTTAATATAAATTAAAAAAAATTTATTTTGCTGCTCTTTTGAGATGTGTTTTTTTAAGGGCTTCTTTATTTTAGTAATTTTCCGGATTGGGAGATGAGATGGTAAGTAGATTAGAGATGAGATAGAGGAGAGCAAAAAAGAGGATCAATTTGTTCGAAAAATATTGATTCTGTGAAACATCTTCCCATTTGTATAAACAAGTACTTCCAAGATAAATATTTATTCTTTCTTGGTTCTTTTAAAATCATTACAATCATGTTAATGGTGTATTGTGGTTCCAGGAGTTGTGGCTTGCGCTAACAATCTCATCTCTGAAAACTCGCGTGTTCCATTTTGACATGCACTTATTTTATTTTTTAATTTTTCTACTTTAATTTATTATATATATATATATATTTCTTTTTTATTATGTTATATTATATTATATTATATTATAGTGTATTATATTATTTTTCACTTCCATTACTATAACGGTGACTGGATCCCCTTCTATTACTTTCCGTATATAATGTTCTCAAACATTTGATCTGCTTTTTCTTCAATTTGCTTTTCGTTCAAATCTCCTGAAGACATGGTTTCATCTAATGCTAATTTGTTTTGAGCTAATTGCATAATATTTTCATCAACAGTATCTTTCACAATAAGTCTACTCACAATCACTTCCTTTTCTTGTCCAACTCTATGTGCTCTATCTTCTGCTTGCCTATCATCATGAGGATTATAAGATTGATCGAATATAATTACATTGTTAGCAACCACCAAATTAATACCAAACCCTCCGGCTTTAGTTGAAAGTAAGAAAACTGGGATTGTATCATCTTCATAAAATTGATCTATAATATCTTGTCTTGTTTCCACACTAGTTTGACCGTCTAATCTTAAAAATTTGATTTTTTCTAATGAAAGAACAACCTCTAAAATATCAAGCATTTGTGTGAAAAGTGAAAATACCAATACTTTCCCCTTCGATTCTATAATTTCATGGACAAGTTCAAGTAATTTCTTAACTTTACCACTATCATACCATGCATCTTCCTCTAATAAGAATTTTGACATTGTCTTGGGGAATGTACGACAAAGTCTATCTAATTCAAAATCGGTCATAACTTCCATATCTTCAAATATATATTGTTCATTTGCTGTATGGTATTGAGGTTCCTTTTTAATTAACTTGGCCATTACCTTTAATTTATCAGTTGGGTAATTCTTCCGGAAAAGTAATGGATGAAGAGCAGCTTTCCTAAGAGTCATCATGGTATTACTAAATGAATTCATTGGATTTTCTCTATTAATTTTAGCCAATTCTTTCGGTGGAAGTTTTGATCTTCTTTCTTTTTCCAATTGAGCTTCTTTACCCATCCTTAACTGTTCATTATAAATTGCCATTTGATTTGGAGTTCCTTCAACGTATTCTATCTTATGGATTTTTTTAGGTAAATGCTTCATCACCTGGTCCTTTTTACGTCGTAACACAAATGGTGCCATCATGATTCTTGCATTACTAATTGCTTGTTGAGAGAGTAAAGGATTATAATCAGCTTTGGTACTTGCCTTCTTATTGAATAATCCATCTAAATCTTCCTTTTTATCGATAAATAATTGAGGAAGCATAAACGATAAAATCGATACCAACTCTTTCAAATTATTCTGGAGTGGAGTACCGGTCAATAAAAGTCTGAATTTGGCTTTCAATCTCATTAATTTTGAATATCTTTCTGAAGAAGAATTCTTCAACATATGGCCTTCATCATATACAATGACATTAGAATTCTGATGCTTTAAAAATTTAAAATCCGCGGAAGCACCTGTAGCCAAATTGTAAGTAGTTACCAAAACATCAAATTCGGAATCTTGAAGTTCGTATCTCAAATCTTCTCTTTCTCTTTGACTACCATAGTATGCTTGAACCCGAATTTCAGGACAAAATTTTTGAAACTCTCTAAGCCAATTTTCAAGAGTAGACGAAGGAAC
The DNA here is from genome assembly GCA_030574355.1 of Kurtzmaniella natalensis. Classification (NCBI taxonomy): domain Eukaryota; kingdom Fungi; phylum Ascomycota; class Pichiomycetes; order Serinales; family Debaryomycetaceae; genus Kurtzmaniella; species Kurtzmaniella natalensis. The sequence continues at coordinate 13,000 of JAJMEV010000011.1, read as the reverse complement.
AATAACTAAATGTGGTCCTTCAACTTGCTTTTCTTGGAGCAAGGCCATAAATGAAATGACTTGACAAGTTTTCCCAAGACCCATTTCATCTGCCAAAATACAAGAAAGTTTCCTTTTGAAAAGTAAATATAACCAATTAATCCCAACTTGCTGATAGTTTTTAAGTTCAACATTAGGAGCAAGCAATTTTGGCTGAGATTTGATATATCCTTTCCTAGATTTAACCACAATAATGTCATCATCATCTTCGGGTTTTGTGTCTGCATCGACTTCATCCTCTTCATCTATTTCTACAACTTCTATTTCGCCCTGGGTTCCTTTAACGTTAACACCCCATCCTTCCATATCTTTCTTAATTAAATCACCATATTCAGAACATTTCTTGATTAAAGAATTAATTGCAGTGTAACCTCTCAAAGAAGATTCAGTTGCATCTATAATTTTCTGGCCAAGTGATTTTCTGATCCCCTTCCTTCCCTTCAGGAGTTTATTTGCAGATGAATCTTTTGGTTCCATATCTTCAAAATTATCTTCTGAAAATATGTAAATATCATTATATGGACGTTTCTGTATAATCCACCCAGAAATTTTGGGGTCCACGTTACATATACCCATAAGATCATCTTCGGAAGCAGTATTTAAGAAATTTAATATTTCATTGTCAATACCAGTTAAGCCCTCGTGGATTTCCTCATCCTTAACTTGGACGTCAGAATCATCGTCATCATCTTCCAATCCGTCGTCTCCATCTTCCTCTTCTTCTTCTTCTTCCTCGTCATCTTCACCGTTATCATCGCTGTCTCTTTCATCCAAATTGATTTTATTTAAACGTCTTTTTCTGTTTTCTTTAATTTTTTGCTCCAAAATATCCAAATCGTCTATATCAAGGGATGCCTTCTTTGGTTGAGATTTGAGCAGCGAAGGAGGGAATGCAGAAGGAGTAGAAGTACCAGAAGTATCTGAATTCGAACTATCAAAAGATGTTGGGGTTCCACGAACAAGTTTCCTTTTCTTAGCGGCAATACCAGGACTTGAACCAAATAGACTATCAAGTCTCAGTTGCTTCATTTGTTGCATAGACTGTGAAGGTTTAAATTTATATTTATCCAAAATAGAAACAGTTGGCTTCTTGTGACTAACATTTGTAGAGCCTAAACCAGTCGGGTTTGAAGGCATTTCAGGTTTCGATTCAACTTTAGTGTTTGTAACCGGCATTTCTTTGATTCTTGAATTACGTATTTCTTCTGCTGAAACTCCCAGCTTACGGAGTACTTCTTCATGGATCAGACGAACTTGGAATTCATTCAGTAATTCTAATTGTCTTTGTTCTCTTTCTTTCAGTTTTTCAAGTTCTCTCCTTTGACGTGATTCAGCTTCTTTTGCAGCAATAATATCCGCTTTCCTGTAATTTTCTGTAAGCCATTTGGAGATATCTCTTAAGTTGCCTCTCCCTTTAACGAAGCCTTTAAAGATGGCACTTTCATCTAAATAGTAAAACAGTCTTCTAATCACCAGGAAGTCCTTATGGTTTCTAATGGCTTGTCTTTTAGCTTCAAGTTTACGTTCTTTTTCTATATCTATCGCCTTATTGTCATTCTGCTGATTATTAGATTGATCTATTTGATGATGTAATTGGCGATGAGATGGAGCAATGTTAAACCCGTCCTTCAGAGGAGAAGAATTTACCTTAATTGGAGATGAACTTGGCACTTGTACATACGATCCAGAACTGCCATTGGAATCGCCGTTTTGTCTGTCGTTTGATTCCTTCATCGACTCCCCACTTTCCCAACTCATGGTTGCAAATAAGATTTCAAACTCACCAACGCGTAGAATTTTTTGTTCTCTAAGAGTAAACGCGAATTTAGCTGCAATTCCTGATATTTAGCGGGATTTGCAACAGAATCGAAGCTTACGGGGGTAGTTTAGGCATGATAAGTGGGATTTCAGGGATCATTCATCACTATTCTACTATTTATCGTCAATGTTTCACTATAAGTGCTATACTACTATATTTTGTATACCAATACTAATGCTGTATTTACGTTATTTTACCCTACGTTTATACTATGTCTGATATGTTTACGCTATGTTTTATACTATGTCTGATATGTTTACGCTATGTTTTATACTATGTCTGATAAGTTTACGCTATGTTTTACACTAAGTTACCATGTTTGCTATTACTTTACGTTTATTTATATGTTCTCATTATCTTATTATACACTATAGGCCGTCAAGAAAATTAGGGTTGTTCTGCAATTTGGCCTTAAATTTGTCCCACCAAGTATCAAATGCCTTCATTGGCACTTTCCCGGCAGAATCGATGAAACCTCCCAAGTAGTTATAGGCATGAGTAACAATTCTATTTGCCAATATGGCTATATCTTGAGGCTGTGGTTTGGCTATTGGGGCAGATTTGGCTCCTGGAACTAAGGCGGACGAGGACCCAGAAGCCTTTTGCTTTTCCTCTGCTATTTGTCTTTCTGCTTCCATTGTTGTTTCTATGGAAATCCCAATGTTAATTATGGCATTTGCGTCCACATTATTATTATTATCATTATTAGTAGCACCTCCATTCATCATATCTATATCATCCATCATCCCCAGTTGTACATTATTGTTACTACTATGCCCACCGTTGAGTTTATAAATCGCAGATGGCTTTAATGGGTTTAATCCCCCTAACAATTTGAATTCTTGAGCTCCTGGCATTTGAATGTAAACTAATCCAGTGTAGCTAGCATCAGTAAATTCAGTATTGGGAAGAAGAAATAATGCCAAGTGTGACACATGTGATGCATTAGCAATTGATATTACGTATTTATTCGGACCCACTTGGTTGGCAAGTTGTATTGGTCTACCTGAACATACAGCTCCAAACATCTTATTCAATACAGATGAAAAAACCTATGACTTGGTTGGAACACTTTCTTTCCCTTTCCCTTTCCCTTGCTCTCAGCTGGTTTGCACCTAATTCTCTCCTGCACAAATAGTTGCTCGTTCTTATTAGGGCGCGTACTGCATGGTGCAGATGGAGGGCTTCTTATAAATTTTGTTGCGATGGTGGTTAAATTTTTTTTCTTCTTCTGAGGTCTTCCACTTGATTCTGGAAGATTCTTACTGTGTAACAAGTAACTCTGCTAGCAAAGTTAAGATAGCAAAGGATTGGTACCTTTCCTTTGCTAGTTTAGTTACTATATTTATATATAGGAAAATAAAAAAACGGGGTGATAAGAAGCCATATTGCCGTACTTGAAGGTCCTCTATCAGGATCTTCTATTTAATGTACTTGGCTCTTTTGGTGATACATTTGCCCTAGAAGAAATACGTCGAACATATTTTCCATCTTTGAGCTTACAGCATAGATGAATATGGGAAAGATACTTCGTGACATTATCTCTAAATTAAAATTATATTATATCTTTAATATCTTCAGTAAGTACCCAAGTAGTAGCGCAACCACCATAAATACTCTTGATTCTTTGGTTACTATTTCCACTAAGTGTAAACATTCTATTTAATTTATCACCGGTAGAATTGGTGGTACTGTCTTTCATATCTTCTAATCTACCACAATTACCATGTTCTCCCCATCCCCATGCATATACTTGATGGTTGTTTACTATACCAATCCCATGTTCACTGCCAACTGCAAATAGTTGGAAACTTCCTAATTGACCGTCATCTACTACTTGTCGTGGAAAAAATTGATTATGTCTATTGTTACCGTATGACATCAATCTTCCTTGACTTTCAATATGTAAAGAGGACCACATTGTATGTACGTAATCTATATGAAGTTTCTTTTCTGTTTGTAAGCCTGGAAACTTGGTTATATCACCTAGCACTTGAAGTTGGTTCCCGTTGAAAACTACTGAAAAGTCTCGACCAACGTTATAATTTATAGATTCTCCAATAATCGGATTATTTATTTTAGTTGGTATCCAAGTACATTTATTTCTATCACAACCTAATTGACCCTTTCTGGATACCCCCCAACCGTATAGATCGCCGTTTTTCAATTGAAGTATTGTATGAGACATTGAAGACTTTATTGATATAATTTCATCGGGGAAGTCATACGGTATTCTGGATAGTTTATGCGCTAATTTAATATCCTGGCCTAACCCCAATTCACCTTTATTACCTTCTCCACATGCAAACACCTGGTTTGCAGTATCGACTAGTATAGAAAATTCCCAGCCACAGCTTGCAAGTTTCCAATTTCCTGGTATCGCTTGGAATACAGTTGTATCGTTTCCAGCACATTGGCCCTTGGAGTTATCACCAGAACTATATAATACATTCTTTTCTGTCGTGATAAAGGTGTGGTTACCTCCACAGGTGATATTGATGATAGAGCCATCGAGAGAACCAATATCAACTGGAATCAAGTGGTCATAGTCCTCTTCATCCCCCAATCCAAGCTGGCCCGTACCGTTCGATCCACAAGTAAAAACATGTTGGACCATACTAGTTACAAGTAGTATTACCCAGAAATATTTAGTGCTTCATCTACAATTACTGAGGTGCTGCATATTTACAAACAATTAAAGAGAGAGGCCCTGGTCGCCGGGAGGTTTTTCTACATTGGTAGTGGGTACGCTCATTTCCGTTGATAGACAAGTGAATATTGAAGTATATATGCACATACAAGAATTCTTGGTCTGGTGAGGAGAGTTTACAAGAGTCTTGCAAAAACTTTCAAAAACTGTAAAAGTCCCGTGCACTTGGCAATTGTATTCCTAGAAATGTTTGTTAGGATCAAGTCACCATGAATGTCAGCACATCAAACGAAAAGAAGTGTATTACATGTCGTTATGTCATGTGGACTAATTGTATGAGTAATGCAATAACCTTAAGTGTCATGGGCGTAGTGGATCCTACCTAATTACCTTGGTATTAGGTTTTAAAAAAAATTAATGACTAAAAAAATATACCTAGTGAATATTGGAAATAGGAAAATAGAAAAATAGAACGTAGTACACTAAGAAGCCTGGCAATGCTTTGAAAAATCGTTTATGTCAAGGTATTTGAAATCAAATAATTCTCTACTATGCAGCAAAGTGATTCGTAAACCAATTCTTTCTACTTTAGCTCAAAGCCATATCACGAATGGCTCAGGTAATATGCAATTATCTCTTATATGTGACAGCTGCAACACAATAAAATGTTTATGCTCCTCGGAGTTCGACTACTACACGTACAAAAGACCTTCTGATCGCACATGAAAGCAAAAATAAAACTACATCAAGAATGCTCTAAGTAAGCAAAAAGTACATTACTCATCAAATTCCGAATGAAAACCCGAATACCGTTAGAGCCAAGATACTTTAATTGCTACGGTTAATTACTAAACTTCCTTAGTTGCGTAAAAAAATAAAAATAAAAAAGAAAAAGAAAGAATCAAAAAGAGACGAAATAGGCAAAAATATGAGACGCTCGCTTGTACAGGACCCACTGTGAAGAGCCATTCATTAGCGCCACAGTCCACTCACCCCATCGTGAGGCATTACAAACATATGCGCTGCGGCGATGCTGATTACAAACGTTTCCCTTGCCTGCGCTTAAAAATAATTTTCATCCGATCGGCTCGTAATATGGCACAAGGTATAAAACCAAAGGAAAGGAAGCCACTGTTGTGTTGTTTTCAATATTTTTTTTCTTTACCTTAGAATATTAAATTAAATTAAATTAAATATTTGAAGTAAAATGACCCAAGATTCTGCTACTCAATTCGGTTTTGGAACTCAAGCTATCCACGTAGGTGCTCCTATTGACCCAACTACTGGTGCAGTTATTGAACCAATTTCTCTTTCCACCACTTATGCTCAATCCAAGCCAGCTCAACCACTTGGTGAATACGAATATTCCAGATCTGCTAACCCAAACAGAGACAACTTTGAAAAAGCTGTTGCTGCTTTAGAAAAGGCTAAATATGCTTTGGCTATTTCTTCTGGTTCTGCTACTACTGCTTTAGTTGTTCAATCTTTACCAATTGATTCTCATATTGTTTCTGGTGGTGATGTTTACGGTGGTACTCACAGATACTTCACTCAAGTTGCCAACACCCATGGTGTTTCTGCTACTTTTGTCCCAAACTTAGCTAAGGACCTTAAGGCTAACTTAAAGGAAAACACTAGATTAGTTTGGCTTGAAACCCCTTCAAACCCAACTTTATCTGTCACTGATATCTCTGAAGTTGCTTCTATTTTGAAGATTCATCAACAAGAAACTGGTAACAAAGTTTTACTTGTCGTTGATAACACATTTTTATCTCCATATATTTCAAACCCATTGGTCCATGGTGCTGATGTTGTAGTTCATTCTGTTACCAAGTATATTAACGGTCATTCCGATGTCGTTATGGGTGTCTTGGCTACTAACTCTGAAGAATTACATGGTCGTTTCAGATTCTTACAAAATGCAATTGGTTCTGTTCCTTCTGCTTTCGATTCTTGGTTAGCCCACAGAGGTTTGAAGACTTTGCACTTGAGAGTTAGACAAGCTTCTGCTACTGCCCAGAAGATCGCTGAAGTTCTTGCTGCTCATCCATCCGTTTCCTTGGTTAACTACCCAGGTTTAAAATCCCATGCTAACCATGACGTCGTTGCTCGTCAACACAGAGATGGTTTAGGAGGAGGTATGATCTCTTTCAGAATTAACGGTGGTGCTGAAGCCGCCAGTAAATTCACTTCTTCTACTAAATTATTCACCTTGGCTGAATCCTTAGGTGGTATCGAATCCTTAGTTGAAGTTCCAGCTGTTATGACTCACGGTGGTATTCCAAAGGCTAGCAGAGAAGCTGTTGGTGTTTACGATGACTTAATCAGAGTCTCTGTTGGTATTGAAGAAACTGAAGACTTGATCTGGGATATCGAACAAGCTTTAGAACAAGCTGCTAACTAGAAGATACTACATCTAAATCTACATAAGGGAGGGATGAGGTAGGGACATACTGCGAAGAGAGTATGTATGTCCTATATATTTAATGTAATAATAACGTATATGATAAAAAAAATATATTGTAGTAAGTATTAATGAAAAGAACGTAGACAAGATCCTTACATTTTGTTCGTTACTTTAATTTTTGTTTATCTTTTATTCCCACCCCCCTCCCCCCTTTTTTTTGCTGCTCATCTTCCATTGTATTCTTTTGCAGCCATTTTCGCTGAAAACATTGCGGAAACAGAATTTTCTAAATGATACGAAAAAAACCGTAAATGCATGTAGTTTACTTGTAACGTGTTAATTTGCAGCAAAAATGTGGTGCATATAAACCCAGACGGGGTCCCAGAATTAAAAATTTCCTGACTATTGGCTTTATAGATAGCCATCAACTTCACCGAAACCTATACCATATGAAATACCCTTTCGTTATTTCTTTATTAATTACCAAAGTTCTTTGTCTGATATTGAACCTTGAAAACCCCCTTATTTGTTCTCCGCTGAATCCAAGGGATTGCTACCCTAAGATATTTGAGCCTACAAACGAGTGGCAAGAAATAAAGCCAGGCCAGGAAATCCCTCCAGGATTACACGTTAGACTTAACATATATACTTCTAAGAAAGAGGCAAAGCTTCTCGCCGAAGAAAGTACAACTAACAAAGAGACGCACACTGGAATTGGAAGCGATATAGTTATTGTTACACTGGAGGAAGAAGAACAAGAAGAAACAAAAGAAAAAGAAAAAGAAAAAGAAAATCTTCAACAGAAAGTACAACAAATGATGAATAAGAATCAAGTCACCGGGAAATCTAAAGTGTCAACTGGTGACCTCACCACATTTGATGCTGCTGTAATTGAATTACATTCTTCTTTCGATAAAGAAAGGTTAAATACTGCCCTTGACACCTTAATTGAATTAAGTCATGACATAGAATTTGGGGCTAGATTAACTGCAGAAATGGAACCATTCAGAGATTTACTCTTCCTTAATAAAAGAGTGGACCTGTATGAGCTTGAAGAAAAATCTTTAAGAATCATGGGTTCTGCCTTAAGAAATAACCCAGAAGCCATTCAGAATGTAATTCATTTCCAAAATACCGAATTTGTTAACGCTTTGTTTAAAAAATTAGAAACCAGTAAGCTGGATATCATCCAAAAGAGAATTTTAGGTATTATTCAAGCTTTAACTCAAAATAAACATTTCACTGCTAAATATTTCAATTATGGTGGTCAGGGACTCAATGACCTTATTCAAGTTTTCCCACAACTTGGAGAACAATCACAAGAAAGATTAATAAATATTTTAGAAGACAGTGGATTTATTGATTCACATGAAAAAAGAGAATTCCAGCAACCTTCTAAAGATTTTTCTGATTTCATACAATATTCATTATCCAATAACAAAATAAACTCTGAAACTGATTTAAGGCTGGCATTTAACTCATTGTGTTTTTTACACGAGTCCCAAAAGGATCTCAAGCCAAGTAATGATTTCCTTAATTGGCTCGTGGAAGAAATTGATCACAGAAAAGATTTAGAGAAAAGAAATCAAGTTTCTCCGGAAGACCAAGAGTTCAATAAGAGATTATTAGAAGCTCGTCATTTAGTATTTGGTAATCCAAATGCATTAAGAAAAGCCATGAACGATGAATTCTAGATCATTTTGAAGTTATTATTATAAAAAGAAACATTTAAATAGAAATAAAATATTAGATAGAGTATCTATCAGTATAATTATTAATATAATCATTACATTAATCAAGAGGCTTATATTCTGTTCCCTTGTAGAAAAGGTCTTTTTAGATAGTTTACACAGTAGTTGAATATTTCAAAGAGACATAAAATATTCTGATTTGGGACTACAATGGTGATGAACAGGTCTAATAACCAAGTCACCTATAATAATATTTTTGTTAATCGCATGTATTATACATTAAATTTATGACTGTTTTTCATCAATAGTTGATTCGTTTAATCGAATAAACCGAAACCCATGTCATCGTCGGATTCTTCCTTTTCTTCTTCAACGGCTTCTTCAGCTGGAGCAGCGTCAGAAGAAGAAGCAGCACCAGCAGCAGCTGGGGCAGCACCACCGGTTGGAACGGAAGACAACTTTTCGTTACCTTCAGCGATCAATTCTTCGACGTTCTTACCTTCGACTTCAGCCAATAACTTTTCAATCTTGTCATCTTCGACTTCGATGGAAACGGATTCCAAGACGGACTTAATATCAGCGGCAGATGGGGAGGTCTTACCGGCGTTGACCAATAACAAGTAAGCAGCTAAGTATTTCACTAAAAAATTGTTAGTATCACCGTTTAAATAAGGTCTTACAATGTTGATATAGTAGATTGCTCAATAGATAACGTTCATGATCCATTTTACAATGATTTCGCTTCAAATATCACATTTCTGATATAATATCAATCTATTTCAAAGGTTTACTCCTTCAAAAGGGTCTTTCCATAACCCCTAATCTCGTTACATACTTTTTGGTTGATGGTGTTAAGCTCTATCGGAAACTGATTTTTCAGTATTGCACGAGAGAATTTGTCGCGATGTTACACAAAAGAGGGTGGAAAAAGCAGTCCCATTGCACGTGATACATTTATTATAGCTCTTTTAGTTTGAAGTATGGCTGTTGTCTCAAGTTTTATGATTATAAATGTGGGAGAACCGTGAAGTAAATACAATAATTATGGAATACGTGGGATCACCAATATGAAGGAAAGAAGTGGGTCGCCTTTCTACAATAGGGTCCACTAGAATTACTGCAGTCCTCCAACCTGTTGATCTGCGTAAACATTCAACTAAATAGGAAAGTTAATATACCACCTTGTATTGCACGCTTAATTATTTCCAAAGTACTGTAAGGGTTGTTATGATATACCATATTTGAAAAGTAATTTTTTTTAGAGATCATGGTATTATCATGACTTATATCCGTATTTACGTATTTCCTTAGCGTTATATTATTATATTTCTTTATTCAGGCTGCTTGATTTGTCTTCAGTTCAAGATGGCAAATGCACTGCAAATTATAGTTGGATATGGTTAAAGTAAGCGACAACAGTTTCGCTCTCAAATCGGAGAATCGAAACTTAATGGACGCTGCCTCGGTTCTAATTACAAACTCACCCACGAAGTTATATTTCTCTCCCTATATTCACCATGTAACCATAATTTTGAAAGATCATAAAAAATGTAATATCTTCTAATAGATATAGAAGTATCGTAATATGATAAGAATTTATTATAAACATTCAATTACGACTTCTGTTCCTCTGTCTCCTTCGATGGGGATATCTCTCTTATCGGTTGCAAAATAGATCACGTGCCGTAACGATTCGATTTCGAGATTCTTCAAATAATCATGTTTCCTTACTAATAGCCATCAAAAATTAACTCCACACTTCCCACGAACCATGCCAGCCAAACCTATTCCAGATCTTTCGGAAACTCAAGTCGAATCCTTAGTTGAAAAATTACAACAATGGTCATTGGCCAATGGTTTGGTGATGTATCCTCCAGGATTTAAACTGTACACAACTAATGTGGCACCAATCACACTCTTCCCTACCCCATTTCCAGAGAAATCATTCCAAAATGCAGTTAAAGTTCAAAAAACTTTTAATGAATTGTATGCAAATGTTATAAGTAAGGATAAAGAATGGTTAATTGACGTTATTGAACCATTATCAAAATTTGATCCTGACTTCACTGGTAAATTATTTGAAACTTACAATAAATCGATTGAACTTGGAGTTAAACAAAAATTATCTTTAGGTCTTTTCCGTTCTGATTATATGGTTAATGATATAGTTGATTCTGATGAACCAGATATCAAGCAGATTGAATTCAATACTGTCAGTATTTCTTTTGGTGGGTTATCTACTAAAATTGGTCAAGCTCATAATTATTTGAATAAAACTGGTGCATATGACGCTGATTATTCATATAAATACTATGAAGAAAAGGAACTTCCAATTTCAAATTCGGCAAAAGAGCTTGCTGATGGTCTTGCAATTGCAACAGACGCTTATAAGAAAAACGTTACTGGAGCCTCTAAAAGTCCAGTTGTACTTTTCATTGTTCAACCTGGTGAAAGAAACGTTTTCGATCAACGTCATTTAGAATATCTGTTGATTGAGTCACATGGATTAAAATCATATAGAACCACTTTAGAAGAAGTAGAGAACTTCACCACTGTCAATAAGGATAAACTTTATATTAAGGAAACTATGGATGAAGTTTCTGTAGTCTATTATAGGTCTGGTTATGCACCTTCTGATTATGAAACCAATCCAGATAAAACTTGGGCTGCTAGAATTTATTTAGAAAATAATTATCTGATCAAATGTCCAAGTTTATTGACTCAATTAAGTGGAAGTAAAAAAATCCAACAGTTATTGACTAATGAAAAACTTATTGATAGATTTTTACCAGAAATTTCTCAAGAAGAAAAAAATAGAATACTTTCAACTTTTGTTTCTATATATCCATTGGATGATACTGAAGAAGGTAAATTAGCCAAGAAATTAGCCTTTGAAAAACCTGGAAATTATGTATTGAAGCCTCAACGTGAAGGAGGGGGTAATAATGTTTACAAGGAAAATATCCCTGAATTTTTAGAAAAATTGGATGAAAATGAATGGAGTGCTTATATTTTGATGGAGCTTATTCATCCTCCTGTTCACAAGAGTAAAATTATTAGAAACGATGAAGTATACACTGAAGATATTATTTCTGAACTTGGTATATTCGGTACTCTTTTATTTAACGAAGAATCAGGTGAAATTTTACAGAACGAAAATGCCGGGTTTTTGCTTAGATCTAAATTTAGCTCCAGTGATGAAGGTGGAGTTGCTGCTGGTTTTGGATGCGTAGACAATGTCTACTTATATTAATAATATAAGAGATTAATTTATTTAATTTAATTTAATTTAATTTTTAATGGGAGGTTCGATATTTGATTGATATTTGGAATTGTTTCCTTAGATTGGTTTACATTTTCAATATCAATGGCCCATAATGCGGCTCCTATTATATTAGTAAAAGAAAATAGAATGTTGAAAATAGGGATAGATTCCAATAAAAGTGCCGCAATACCATACCCAGCGTATTCTCCAGTAAATTCTCTATAAATTGATCTAATCTTTCTATTATCATAACCTTTTAAAACAAAATATCTTTGATGGCATTGGAATCCTCTGGTGGGGGCTGACATGAAAAACGTTAAAAATGGGCCAATATATGGAATATATCCGATCATGAATTTCAATAAACCTCTTGCAATTGTAGCAGGGACGGTTAAAATTTGGGGGATTAATATTAAAAGTTTACCGAATCCCATGATTAAAGGTGGTTTGACGATTCTTCTCAGTCTTCCAATTTGAACCACTGAATCGCTTCCTTCTCTTCTTAGAATTGAATCAAAGCACATTCTTTGAATATCAGGGAATAAAATTGTTTTTATTGAATAATCAACTATTGCATTTGCCTGCTGAAAAACTGTGACCCAAGCTACCACAAGACCAAATGGGCCAGTAAACAACACTTGGAATAATGCTTGGATGGGGTACAAAGTTACGTAAGAAATAAAATAGATTAAAAGCAACATTATCAATTGAGGGATTAATATGGTTGCAAAGAATGGCCAAATAGTTGGATGGGTGATGAAGTAAGAAATTCCTTTTAAAGGGTAAAGAAAAGTTCTGGAAGAAACTAATTTTGGAATGATTGAAAACATTCTTCTAGAATCGGTTTGATATTTAAACTGAGTTACCTCTATCAATCTTGACATTGTTTAACAAAAATAATAAGGGGTTAAAAATATAAGCAGAAAAATTGGTTGCAAAAAAAAGAGGATTGCAGAGACAAGACAAAAAATGGACGAGTCCGGAGTCGAACCGGAGACCTTTCGCATGCTAAGCGAACGCGCTACCAACTACGCCACACGCCCAAAGTAAAGTGGTCCCTAGCAGGATCGAACTGCTGATCTTGGCGTTATTAGCACCACGCCTTAACCAACTGGGCCAAGGGACCTTT